>JAMWYP010000318.1:0-477011 GCA_025563575.1 Acacia pycnantha | reverse complement strand
ATGGATTATTGTTTAATAATAGGATTAATAAATATATAACGGTAGGATAGATGCTTAATTACTTACAAATTATTATATGATTATAAATAATAAAAAGAGTAAGAGTAAATAATAATTAAAATCAATAATTTATGGAATTAAAATATTTAAAATTTATTATTAACCTTAGGATAGAAGACTAATAATTAGTAAATTAACTAATTAGTCAAATAATTATTTATTTTGTATGTTAACTATAAACCTTAAGATAAATGACTAATTAATTCATATTTTGTAAAATAATTAATTCCAATTTTGTGAAATATGTTGTAATATTGTTATTTATAGTACCGAAGATAGCTAAGATAAGATTAATTTGAGAATAATAATTACTCAAATAATTAATTCAGTAATTAATTATTTAGAGAATAATAATTAGTGGCTTAATAATGTGTTGTATTATTATAAATTTTTATTATTCAAATAGATGACCGAGCGTCCACACAATATTGAGCCCGGCCCCAAAGAGTGGGGAGTTATTAAAGAGGAGGTGCAAAAGTCACACCGATCACAAGTTGTGTGGAACAGTGGAGATTGAAATTTGTTGAGTGTGAGGTGAGCCTCACAGGGGTCTGGTGCAGATATCCATGACCCAGATCTCATCCCACCAGATTTGCAGCAGCACCTTGCGCGTGTGTTTTCGGCATGTGTCTCGCATGAAGAGACTCCGGTATGTTTTAAAATTCTTTATGTAATTAATTTAATTATATGCATTTAGTTGTTTGTGCATGATACGGATAATATAAGACCCTTTCATATTTGTTATCTACTTTAATGTTGGTGCAGATTGACAAATACCTTATTTCTGATTTGGTTGAGAGGTGGAGACCGGAGACTCACACCTTCCATATGCCGGTTGATGAGATGACTATTACTCTACAGGATGTAGATGGCATTTTAGGTTTGTCCACCGGGGTCAAGTAGTGGGCGGACGCATGGCAACCGGGCAGCAATTATGGGGCAATACATGGGTCTCGACTCCACTCCTGCAGGATTTGATTGGCGGAAACATCAAGATGGGTTTGGTTTGACCGTCATTGGGCCACTTTGGAGGAGCACTCGCCCACCCTTGACCATGCTTTTGTACAAATGTGCTTTACGATGCGCCTTTTCCTGGATTTTTGTTGTGTGATAAGTCCAGCTCAGAGGTCCCTTGACGATATATACAGTTACTGGGTGGTGACTTTACGGAGACTGCTACATACAGTTGGGGGTCAGCTGTACTCGCCATACTGTTTCGCGAGCTATGTCAGGCCACGTCAGCTTCAGCTAAAGACATGGGGGGTTGTTTGTTGTTATTGCAGATATGGGCATGGTCCAGATTTCCTGCCATTGCACCTCCCATTCCACCGCCTAGTGACGCAGGCGATCATTACGGACGCAGGTATGGAGTAGTGGAGCGATTATGTTCTTATTTGCAGGTCGTTTCACTAATGTTATTGATTTACATATTGCAGGTTCAACAATGTTGAACTGAAGTTGTGGAAACGTCATCTGCATGTATATCGGATAGAGCTTGACCAGATGGGTCGAGACGATGTATGTATAATAAATTTGGCTTTTGGGGACCAAAAGAGTAAACTAATTCACATTTGTTGACATGTACAGGTGAACTGGGAGCCATATAGGGACGCTTGATATGAGTTTATGGGTGTAGAGGATCACATGCGGGACAGGTGGAGGGCGGTGACACCCGTAGTTTGTTTCCACATTGTTGAGATGCACCAGCCCGATCACTGCATGCCGCAATTTGGCATGCAGCAACACATCCCTGGCCCTGCTGCACAACTTAAGGGTGCACTACTGAGCTATTGGAGGGGCCAATTTCCCCAAACTCCGAGTACATGACTTGGTTCTTCACACACTAGACTTATGACATTTGCAAAAGTCGCCAGATCGGGCACGTGGTACGTATTGATCTTACATATGTCCTCTTATTATCCCTAACTTTGTCTAAATATTGTTATTTATTTTAATAGACAAATGCCCATAGATGGTGTATAGTGGATTTGGTGGATGTGTTCTCCATAATTTGATGCGGAGTTCAAGAAGACGCAGTTCGGAGGTTTGTGACTAGCTAATGGGAGCACTTAGAGAGTTTGGTCGAGTTGCGAGCTGGTCCTAGCGCACAAGTGGACTCTTAGTCAATGTACCAGATCCTGAACTAGAGGTCCCTCGCCGTGCGAAGGAAGGACAAGGACTGGGTCAACGACGACAACGGCACGAGATGGAGGCAGATGAGATACCCCAGCTTGGTCCACTGGTGGAGGTGTATATCGACCACCCATGTGGCCCTATACTCAGTTCCGTGGTACCCGAGGAGATGGCGGCGAGGTGCGTGTACCGATGCCTACTTACCCACATCCACGAGACGATGTTTGCTTCGCAGACACGGGTTCCTTACTCATATGAGTGGCCATCACGAGTTCCTGCACTGCCTACATCCAGTTCTTACCAGGCGGACATGGTTTATTGGGATTCGGTGCCTCACGGCCTCAATATGGCTTTCCCGGCTTCAATGCTTATCGGCACCGCACAGGTTTTACTGCCTTCAGTTCATCCCAACATGGACACCACGCATGTACTGAGGCAGGATCTAGTAATAGTCCATACGGGTCAGGACACCACGCATCTGAAGACACAGGTGACTAGGCTGATGACTTTTTACGGATAGCTGTTGAGGATTTCAATGTTAGGCCTGGTCTTGATAGACAATATGGACCTGATGGTATTCGTAGGAACCCTGAGCGTGATGCACGTTCTAGACTGGTGGCCTACATATACTCCACCTTGAACGTATCATTTTACTAGTGTATATGTTTTATTTGCATGGATTATCAGTATTATGACTTATTTGCTTGGATTATCAGTATTATGACTTATTTGCATGGATTGTAGTATTATGACATATTTGTTTGGTTTGGTAGCGAACATATATCTAATCAACTTGACGCCCAAATTGTAAATTCTTAATTACTACATCTCATTCTAAGTCACATATGGAAGCAAATACAAAAGCAAATTTCAACTAATTAGCTATGCGCGTTGTAGGACATGAACGCCTATTATGTCCAAAACTGGGGGCATATACTACATCTCATTCGATGGAGCTAGGTTGGACCTCGACCTCATCCATTTCATTGCAAATGCGTGTGGATGAGGGCGCCCGCATTACGCAATTTTGATTCATCGGGGATAAGTTGTTGATGTTGCTACTTTCGTCGCTAAAGCAGTCAATTAAACTAGATCCTAAATTAATTATGCAATATAGGGTCAACCTAGGTCATTCTCCCAAGGAGCAATCTGTGGGTTTTTCTTCAGGTTGAATTCAGGTGATAAAAAATGCAATGGAATGGAACTAAACTAACTAAATGCAAGATGAAAATTTAATCTAAACCTAAATGAATTTGAATGCAATTTTTGGGGGGCTTTGTTATGAGAGAATAATTAAAATCCTAAGAAAAAGATTGATTAAAAGAAAATCAAATAATAAATTAAAAATCTAGTTCGAGAATAGGAAACTATGGAGAATAGGAAATAATGGGAGATATGGACATCCACAAATATAATATTCATAACACCCCTGGATGTCCATCATGAATGTGCCTCATTAAAAACTTTAACTAGGAAAAACCCAGTGGGATAAAAACCTAGCCAAAGAAAAGAGTACATCATCCTTTGATACACTGTCCAGTGCTGTCTCATTAAAAACCTTTCTAGGAAA
Source organism: Acacia pycnantha (assembly GCA_025563575.1). Classification (NCBI taxonomy): domain Eukaryota; kingdom Viridiplantae; phylum Streptophyta; class Magnoliopsida; order Fabales; family Fabaceae; genus Acacia; species Acacia pycnantha. The sequence continues at coordinate 473,248 of JAMWYP010000318.1, read as the reverse complement.
ACCCAGTGGGACAAAACCTAGATAAGGGAAAAAGAGTACAGCGTGTATCGACTCCCCCTCTTGACAACATCAGTTGAGATCTTTGAGTCTTCGAAGGCCAATGCCATGGACAAGCTTTTCAAAGGTTGTACCTGGAAGTGACTTGGTGAATAAATCTGCTAGATTTTCACTTGAACTGATTTGCTGGATATTTATTTCACCATCCTGAAGATAAATGACAAGTTGTTTGTATGTGATGTATTACTGATCTCAACCACACACATTCTCGACTTGCTTCATGCATTGCTAGAATTTCTGCATGGTTAGATGATGTGGCTGATATAGTCTGCTTCATAGATTGCCATGAAATAGCTGCACCTCCATATGTAAATAGATAGCCTATTTGTGATTTACCATCGTGAAGATCAGACAAAAATCCATCCTTTAGTTCTACCCAAGTCTTTCATTTCAAATTCTTTCTTCAAACAATTAATTGCCCTTTGAAGCTCTTCAGGAGTTCCAATGATGTTGATATCATCAATATAAATAGCAATTATAACAAATTCATATCAAGTATGAAAATGCATGGGCATATTGGGTCAATTTTGTACCCTTCTTTCATCAAATATTCCTTGAGACAATTATATCACATGCGTCCTAATAGTTTCAAGCCATATAGACTTATTGAGTATTGTTCTCAAGAACTTAAATTAGATGCTTCTGACATCTTGAGTCTTTCAGGGACTTCTGCTCTGGAACCTTGAGTCCTTTAGGGACTTGTGCTTCTGGAACCTTAAGTCCTTCGCAGACATGTGCTTCTGGCACCTTAAATCCCACAGGGATATGTGCTTCTGCCACCTTAAGTCCTTCGGGGACATGTGCTTCTAGCACCTTAAGTCCTTCGGGGACATGTGCACGGCACCCTAATAGATTGCGGCTCATGATCCTCATTATCATTCATTACATTATATGCTATATTATAAGCAAAGATGTCGTCAACGTTGACTTCCTTTCGATCCTATCGGATTCCATTCATAACATAATTTATTGAGATCTCATAATTTGTTACATATTTCAAGTACTTGGGTCTCTTCTGGGACTACAACATTCTCTCTGGAGATATCTTTGCTAGATCATAACTCTTCTGGAGCTGCTAACTTTCCTCGACTTGATCATCTAGCTAGTCTCTTTACCCAACTGCTTATTTTCTCCCCCTCATGTTAGGAAAACAATGTCAAATGACAATTGACCATTCATGCAGTATAAGTTTCCTAAATCCATTTGTTTCTCTTGGAGACAAACAGTAAAAAGGAGGTCCTTACCCAACATTTATCTCAACTTTATTCCTATATCCATCTGTGTGCATTGTGGTCGGCTTTTGAAGCATTGCACATTCAAACCTTTTAAGATGAAATTTGTCTGGCTATTGACCAAAAGCCTATTTTATCGGGAGAATTTTGTTGGCTTATATAAGTGTCAATCTTTAAGATAAAATATACCAACATAGAAATTTGGTTCTCATAAGCATTGATCTAGCTATTTATGGATGCTATAATACATGATTTGGATCGTATATCTGGAAATAGCGCTTAATTTATTCAAACATTATTGCAAACTTCAGGTTGCAAACATTATTGCAAACTTCAGGTTGCAAACTAATAGTCTCACATGTAACCATCTTATAGATGCATCTTTCAAATTTATATGGTTTACATGCTATTTCAATGGGCCCATATAATACTGTTTGATATATTTCCAGAAATACTGATATCCATTACTAATCATGATCAATGAGAACAAGCAGCACATATATCATAAATAATATGTTGGTTATTTGTGAAGAATCTTCTGGTTCTTCAATGGATGTCAATACATAATCTTATTATATATATATGACTTGGATGATCAAACAAGTCATGCCAACAATAAATTTGTTTGCATCAAGAACTTCTGGTTTACTGTAACATATATCTCAACCAATCATAAACTTTTCAATTTCCATAAAATTATGACTTAATCATAATCTGACATCCATTTTGGGAGATCTATTAGACTTTGTGTGAGAAGTATATAACTTCATACTTGTATTCTAACTCACACTTGTTTTCTAACAATCTCCCCCTCAAGTGTGAGTTATATAAACATACTTTGTTTATATCTTTCAAAATCACTTTCAAACCCTTTAAAGTTCGAAGAAAAATCTATATTAGTTCTTCAGAACTACCATAGAATATTACATCATTGGATAATCTCATTACTCATTAATAATATACTTCAATTAACTTATATATGCAAAATATATAGTCCACCACATATGAAAATATTCACTAACCAAAATAACTCGAATCACATAGTAAAATTCTCTAGTAGAAAATTCTCATGGCAATGAATTATGATATTGTGATCACAATAAATTAAATAACTATAACAACAAAAGGGAGCATTATATTACCTTCTGGGCTTATTTGTTATTTATCTTGGCTTCAAAATAAATCTACACATATTTCTATGTTGAATATAATATCTGTAGCATTATACAAACATTAAACATATTACCTTCTGGGCTTTATTTGTCTTGATAAATCTAGACATTGCTCTGCAACTCTTTTCCTTTTAATATCTCATTGGTTGCATTATCAAACATTTGATTTGCTATATTTGTAAACTTCTGATTTACAACTACAATCCCTTGCAAACATTATTGCAAACTTCTGGTTTATAGCAAAATTCTATTTTGTATATTATTTGTAAACTTCTGATTTACAATAGCATGTGTTTTCTATGATATCCATTTTTTGTAGATATCTTTAAAACTCAATAAGTTTCTTTTATACTTGATAGAATAATCAATACAAAATTTTGTTTCTTCACATAACAAATATTAGCTCTTTTGGAGCCTCAATCAAATTTATGCTACCAAATATAGTTTAAACATTGGCCTCTTGCATTATAAGTTGGGCAGAATATGCTAATTAGTCCTCAAGACTATTAGCCTTTAGAATTATTACTCTTGAGTGGCATAATTCTTTGCAAGTTATTTGTCTTCAGACAATAACTAAAAACACTTTGTATCATTCCATATTTGATACATTAAACCTTCAGTGGCCTCAATATTTAGATGAGTAAAATCAACATCTTTAAACTTGGGATCCCCAACATGATTCACTTCAATCTTTGACCATTTACTTCACATTTTTAGTGATCCTTCGTAAAGTTCCACTAAGTGTCTTGGCGTACGGCAGTGCACGGGACCAATGACCTTTGCCACCACAACGATAGCATGTATGTTCAAAGATGTTCCTTATGCCCACTAGCTTCCCTTTTATGGATGGTGCCTTTTCCTCTCTAAACCTTTGGTAAAGACCGAAATTTAGAGAGCATAAGGATGCTTGGGGCCATACAATAAGAAGATGAAAGCTATATGACTTCTGGTCATATAATATTAAAATGAACATGTAGTTAAAGGCTTTTTATTGATTGGATGCCTGATTCCCTTCTTTAATTGTGTCTTCCAGACCACAGGCATTTAGATGTATTTCAGCATCCAGCCTCCAAGACAAATAGTTCTTTCCCGTAATGTCAAGAGCCACAAATTCAATTTTCGCAAGGCTTGTCATGGTTTAGACTAATAAAAGAAATAAACAAGAGTTATGATAGTAACAAGAAAATTACTAAAATAATTCATAAAGTATTGCAACAAATCTATTTATTTTATGGCTTCAGGCCTATTTATCTTCAGGATTAAATAACAAAACAATATGACTTCTGGTCATATAATTTCAGAATATGAAATTAGAAGTGTATGGCTTCTGGCCATACTGAAATAACAATATTAATAATACAAATAATTCGTAAAGTAGCTCAAAATAAGAATATAAAACTAGCAATTATCTGGGACCATAAGTCATATTAATTCCAATTACAGTATATGTCTGTAATTGAATTAATTACACTTTAAGAGTAAACGAAAGAAATTCAAGCAATTATCTCCAATCTTAGCCATGGATTCCGATGTATAAAACAATCGGTAAAACTATCTATTTAATTTCATATAGTGGCTTAGATTATCCCGTATAGATAAAATAAACATATAACTAAATAATGTAAATTAAATCGTTAAAGAAACGATCATCCCTTCATTAGAGCTCTCGTGCTGATAACGTGTTATGAAATAAAGAGATATCTGGGATAAGAGATAGAGAACAAGAACAAGAGAATAGAGAAGAGAGAAAGAGGAGATTAATTCTTATTTCAATGTGTGTCTCAAATACATAACATATGCCTTCTATTTATAGGCACAACTCTCTAATCTACAATTAATGCGACTCCATAATCATAGTGATTAATGGGTGAGAATAGGAAACTATGGAGAATAGGAAATAATGGGAGATATGGACATCCACAAATATAATATTCATAACAAGATTGAAATTAATGAATTTAATTAACTAATTGAATCATGGGAAACCCTCAAGTTCAACAACACTTAATCCACTAGAAAACTCATAATGGAATGAGTGCTAGTTAATTAAACTCATTAAAACCCAATCACAATTAATTTCTAAATAATTTTGGAATCTTATTTACAATTATCCAATTAAACAACTAGACAATTCATCAACTCAATTAAACAATTAATTGATAAACCCAATTGACAATTAAATTAATAACGAAAACTCAATTATTAATTCAATTGACAATCTAAAGGTTGCAAACAAGAATCCAAAGAATAAGCATAAAAACTTTAAATTATCAATCTAATCCAAAAGAAATAACTTTACAATCTAAAACTAGATTGTTCTCAATTAACACAACTCGAAATCCTTTAAAACTAAATAACCTCAAGTTTGAGTTAAAAAGGTAAAAAGAGCAACACTCCCTTGTGATCTTCAAGTGTAAGTTCCTTAGCTCTAATTTCCTCTATGCTCTTCCCAAGTTGCCTCCTAAAAGAGCTTAAGCTTCCATGAATATTGTCCTCCCTCCACGCGCCAAACAATAATTCACAAGCATGAGGAAAGCATGAAAAGAATTGATTAATTCAATTCCCTTTGGCACTGCGCATCCGCTGGATGTATATATAAGTTGAGATGTTTGATGGATTTTGGATCAGGTGGGCCCACGTGGTATTAGGGGATTTAATGGATGAATGAAGAATTGATTGATCCTGTGCGTGTCTCAATTCTGAACGTCTCTCTCAATCCCGCGGCTCTCTAAGAGAGCGTCCGTATGCGCAGCTCTCCATCAGAGCGTGAATTTTATCAGGCGGCTAGGTTAGCTTAATTTATAAGAGGAAGAGAGGGCTTTTGGGTACCAACTTAAATCTAATAAAATTCTACCATTGGATTTCCTTTTAGCTTCCTGAAAAATTCTACACCAGATCTAAATATGATAAAATCATGATCTATCATATATTAGAATTATTATTTAATCACAAAATATTAATCAGAATATTAATAAATTAACCTCAACAATCTCATAATTAATTCAGATTTATATTATTTCCTAAAATTGGCTAACAATTCAAATATTATCTAATATATCCAAATTAACCTAATAAATGAATAAGGTTGGATAAAATATATGAAAATTGGGATTTATCAACTCCCCACACTTATCATTTGCACTCCTGGGCAAAACAAATCAAGACCAAGGGAGAACAACAATGAAAACAAAACTAAAACTTCAAAAATGAATGTTCCAATCACAAGCAAAAAGTAAACAAAAGTAATTTAACACCTCTCTTGTCCAAGTAATCTTCTCATAAATTAAGAAAGCAAACATCATGGCAATTTACTTGACAAAGGGAAACCTAAGCTAGAAATCTCTCACCAAGGAATAGGTCTGTGTTTACACTCAAATTCATCCCTATCCAATACTCTTTTCATAGGCTTGACAAGAATCTAAATTCTCCACCACTAATAAAGCAAGTGCGCACATAAATCCAAATGACTTTTATTAGATTGTAATGGGGCTAATGTTAATAAAGAAAGGGTACGGTGTTTGGAAAAACAAAGTTGAATATCTTAAAAGATGAAGAGAATGATATCATAGAGAATATGGGATGCAAGAAACCAAACTAAATCGAATCGAGTCATCATTTTTTTTCTTTCATTTTTTCCTTTTTTTTTTTCCTTTTCATTTTTCTTCATTTTTTCCAATTTTTTCTTTTTCAAGATAACCTACCATATTTTTACAATGACCCAATTCCTAACTTTATGCATGTTCTTCCATCCAAAAGAGATATAATGCAATGCTCTTCAACTCCCAAGACATTCAAAAGGGTAGATTTTCTTCTTCTTCTTTTTAATGGCTATGGGTGTAGACAAAAAGGAAAATAATAATAATATAGGCTCAAAGGGGCTAAACAAAGGATATATGCATGAAAATGGTAGGCTTTTTGGCTTATCTGGCTAAAATGAAATGAATGCCTTTATCATTTTTATGAATACACATGCATAAAATGCAGCCTCAAATAAGATTCAAGTCAAGTTCTAGATCAAGTAAAGAGATAAGGTACACACTAAAAAGAAAATATGTAATAGGCTTAAAATCTCACTAGGAATATGATCACTAGTCTAAATTCACCAAAGTCAAATTCATTGCCACTAGGTTCATCAACTCAAAACATGATCAATTATTTTTCAAATCAAGAATGTATCATACTAAAGTTACTTAAAACTTTCAATTTTCACATCAAATTTTTTTTTTCTTGAAAACAAGGAACAAAAACCAAAGTAAAAACCAAAATATTTTTATTTTTCTCATTTTAAAAACAAAAAACAGAAACCAAAAGTAAGAACAAAATCCCTCCCCCCACACTTAAATCATGCATTGTCCTCAAAGCAAAATATAAGTCTAACCAATAACAACCGGCAATGCAAGTAAAAGAGTAAGGAATGAATACGACCAGACTATTAAAAGTTTGGAGGCTCAAATGAAGTAGCATAATTAGCTTCTCTCCCTTGTCTGGTTGTAAGTCACATGAAAGCACCTGATGTCCTCTTTTGACGTTCAAAGAAACATACCATATTTAAGCTCCGCAGATAACATTTCAGCTCAAGTATAGAAGGTGTTTGAATGGGAGGAATCAATCCATGTACTCGCATAAAATCATAGCTCCAAGCAGTATCTCGTCCCACATAAATATAATCAATAAAACTCGATTGATCAAAAATAAAGGAAGATCCCAAAAGAAATTGATTAACAGAAAGTATTGGAACTTCCAGATATTTTGAACAACCCACAAAGTCAATATGACTCTCCTTAGTAAGAGTCAAATTCTCTAAAGAATGAGTCAAGTGATTACTCAAAATGGTCTCATCATGCTTGCCTAAATCATCACACAAGACAAATTCTACCTGTGAAACATCATGATTCAATATGGTTTTACCCTCTAAATGCATATCTAAATCAAGGCTTCCCCCACACTTATCTTTAATAATATCCCCACTAACAATAGTCATGTCAATATCACGAGTAGTATCAATGAAATCAATAGAGATATTACTTCTATCATTCAAAGAATAATCATGATTAGTGTTAAGTTGGACGTCTTTAAAATCAATAGTGTCAAGGGAGTCAACAACAATTTCTTCATCAACTTCCTCATCAGAATCAATAGAATTTATAGGACTAGAGGTATGAGAAGAAGTATCAATGCATGCGTTGCAAGATTCAAGATAATTTAAGTCAATAGAACTAGTTAATTCAGAACAACATCAGTGCATGCATACTCAGCTAATGTACCAACCATCCCATCATTTGAAGTGGTAGAAGAAAAAAGGTATGAATCATTAGAAGGTGAAAGTATATTACCACATGGAAATTCACTTTCAACTTCTAAATCTTCACTCTGCCGACTGTTAGTTGCATTTGACAACTCCTTCATTTGAGTGTGTAGGGCTTGAAGCTGCACTTCCCTTTCTTGAAGCTGCACTCCCCTCTCTCTTGAAGGATTTTCATCATAACATCCATCTTGTTTGATAATCTTGAGTACATGTCATCAGTTGGAACAATTTGATTGACATATTCAAAATTTGAGTGATCATGTCATCCAGGATTATATGCACTTGAATATGGATCATATATCTGCTCAACACCAAAGTCATAATGAAAAGGCGTAGAAGTATAATAATTATTTCCATAAATTGAAGCATTCCAAGCCATCATATGAGGGATCAAATTCAATTTTTTTCAAGACTGCATCGGATCCAATAAACAACTACCTAACAAATCACGTAAGACTCAAACCTAAAGCCTAACCATTGCTCCCCGGCAACGGCGTCAAAATTGATGTTGCTACTTTCGTCGCTAAAGCAGTCAATTAAACTAGGTCTTAAATTAATTATGCAATATAGGGTCAACCTAGGTCATTCTCCGAAGGAGCAATCTGTGGGTTTTTCTTCAAAGTTGAATTCGGTGATAAAAATGCAATGGAATGGAACTAAATTAACTAAATGCAAGATGAAAATTTAATCTAAACCTAAATGAATTTGAATGCAATTTTTGGGGGGTTTTGTTATGAGAGAATAATTAAAATCCTAAGAAAAAGATTGATTAAAAGCAAATCAAATAATAAATTAAAGATCTAGTTCGGTTATGATTGATGAAGGGGACGACTTAGGATTCACATGCAGTCAACTTTCTTAGCCCAAATTAATTAATTAGACCAAAGGGAGATTAATGAGAGATTGAAATTAATGAATTTAATTAATTAATTGAATCATGGGAAACCCTCAAGTTCAACAACACTTAATCCACTAGAAAACTCATAATGGAATGAGTGCTAGTTAATTAAACTCATTAAAACCCAATCACAATTAATTTCTAAATAATTTTGGAATCTTATTTACAATTATCCAATTAAACAACTAGACAATTCATCAACTCAATTAAACAATTAAATCGATAAACTCAATTGACAATTAAATTAATAACGAAAACTCAATTATTAATTCAATTGACAATCTAAAGGTTGCAAACAAGAATCCAGCATTAAAAGTTGTTTAAGAGGTGATGAAGTTTAAAAATTGTTCACTCTAAGATGAATTTCTATTGTACTTTCTAGTGAGTTGGAAGCCAAACATTGAAGAAGTTAATTTTAGTGAAATAAATTTTAGAAATCGTTCAAGCTTAGAACAATTTTTTTTAGGTTGCCCATCCGGTATCCAGAGCTTCATCTTGACTAATCCGGATCCGACCCGTATCGTGCACCTGGCTATGATGGGAGAGTCTCCCAACGGGGCTTTTTTACATTCACAAGGCTCTAACTCGAGACCTTGTTTAAGCAACACAAGCCGCTTACTACTTGTGTCAACCCCTGTTAGTAGCTTAGAACAATTTTTTGTACAACATTTACGGAAATATTTCCCACCATGTGGCATTTGGTTTTTTTTTTTTATCTGTTTAATGCATATGGGTAAAAAAAAAAACCTTGTAATTTATGGTAAACTTTCAACAGGTATAACTAGACTTTTTACTTTTGCAACTAAGTTTTAGAGTTTTTGAAGTTGTGTTTTTAATGGAAGTATAGGAATTTTGGTGCTTAGCATTTTTTTGCTGGAAAAAAAAGAAAAGAAAAGAAAAAGGTCTTGGTCCTCACATTGATTGGGGAAAAGTCCTTCATGAAAAATTTTATAAAATTTATAGGTGAGAAAGACCTGAAAATTTTATATACACAGAAAGCAATGATGCTATGTGAATTTTGTATACAAAGAGCAACGTTGTCATAACTTACGTCATTTTTACCAATAAAATTTTTAATTGGGGAACTCTTCTCAATTTTACTCATTTTATAAAGTGTCTTTTCAGTTCTTTAATTTTAACCAAATCACATTTGATAGTTTCAATGAGTATTATAGAGTGCTTTTCTAAAAGATGTTTATGTTCCTTACATTTGCTTCTTTCAAGGAGTATTTGATATTTTTTTTTCATATATGCCCGTATTTAATAAGAGCAATGAACATAGTAGAAAGTAATAATATGATGTCGAGAGTTCAGTATAGGAAAAATGACATAAAAAGAAGGTTGAAATTGCAAAATCCTAAATCAAGTTTGTTACCAAAAATTGATAAAATAATGATGAGATTTGATAAGCAATTCACAACTCATTTTATGAAAAATCCCAATTTGGGATTTTTCAATTTCAAATTTATTTATATATCATTCTCCCCTCAATATATTTAATAAGAGTAACATATAAATTAAAAACACTTGAATTTCAGAACAAATTTAATATTTTAACTGTTTTTATTGGTATTTGTAAATTATTAGTTCCAAAGTGACTTGGATTTATACCACTCTAGTCCTTATCATAAATCACTTGTAACTCATAAAATATACCCATATAAAAGTAGTTTTCTATGCATTTACAAATCATTTTCATCTCCCCTCTCTTACAAGATTTAAAAAACAAAAACAAAAATTGAATACCCTACAAATGATATATATTTAAAACAATTTTCCGCCACTACAAGTGACCTGTAGTAAGCACCAAAGTGGGATAGGAACGAACAGAGGGAATAATATGAAAGGGTTGGACGATATGCTCCATGGTTGTTTCACGGGCAAAGGCTACTAGATTAATTACATCCATGGACACCTAATTTTTTTTGATATAAATGAAGTGGTTATAAGCAAGAGTTTATACTGGATTCAGGGTTCATACTATAATGATTTTGAAGATTCCAAAGAAGGATGATTAATGTTGGTTCATACCTTTGTTCGAATTGGGGTGGAGGTGGATTTGAGAACATAACCATGAAATTGATTTTAAAAGGTCTGAACTTTTGAAAAACTAAAACAGTCACTTCGTGTTAAAAGCTCAGACTTTTCCAAATATCCTTTTAAAACAGAGCAAAATGAATTTAGTCCTCCATGTATTTGATATAAGATATATTTACCAAATTTGATTAGATTAGGGAAATTAGTTATATTAGTTAATATAGTATGCTTTTCTAAAATACCCTAATCATCTTGCTTAATTCCCTTCATCTCTCTCTTACTTGATTATTGTTGAGGGAGTACCAACAGAGGTCAATTAGGAAAATATGACAAATATAGAAAATAGATATTATATTTAAGACTGAAACTAACTTTCAAATTAAGTCTTGTATTATGGACCGAGGGAGTATTAGATTTTGAGCTAAAGAGGACACAATCAAGCACATTTATGAGTTTTAATTGATTTTTCCTACAAAACAAACTTCTTGAGTTTTGTAACTATCAAAACCCCTAACAAAGCTAACAAAAACCCAAATATTTTCTGGTCTATTTCTCCATTTTCACTAGCAATCATATAAACAAATGGCTATAAAACATTTTAGAGAGAGGGGTGAGAGAGGGGAACTGGAAATTAGATGCTACATAAGAAAGAACAGATCAAAGTAACAAATTGGGAGAAAATCCTATTTTAGATGTGAAAGGATCATGTAAACTAATGTGGGGGCAGAAATAGAGTCTTGTACAGTGGAAAAAGAAAATGAACCTTCAAGCCTTTTCACATTTTCCCAGCTTAGAGCACCTAGAACTTCAGAAAACGGCAATGTCAAGATGAACTGTAACTAGTATAGGCACTTTAAATAAAGGATCAAAGTCCAATTTTACCTAGGAAGTTTTCATGTAAGAGCTGTAGGTATCCAAAAGTTTTTGTTGAATCAATTTCACATTTGAAGTATTTAAGAAAGAGCATAGTTGCCTTAAGCGTTAAAAAACTAATTTTGACAGTGCCAAAGGTGACATTGCTCTGTTTTTAATACTGACGGGGCAAACTTGATCCAACAAAAACTTCTAGATAATAATTAAGCCTTAAACAAATTATAAGTGAAATTACACTGACAGGGCCATGCAGGTTTAAAAGAAAGTTACACTGCAAAGCAACAAGTGATAATAATTAAGCCTTCAAAGTCATACAACAAACCTAAGCTCAAGATATACCAAATCGAACAACCACACAAGTAATGTTGTCAGAGCTTCCACGTGTGTAGGCTTCTTTAATAAGTTCTCTGGATGCTTCTTCTGTATCTGTTATGTTTTGCACCAAAGACACTGCTTCCTGAAAGAAAAGGGACAAAATAATCAGATTTGTTCCAGTTTATAATAAAATATCAAATCAGTCTCATCCATATCCATATGTGTTGGAAATGTGTAAGAGGTGTTTCAAATGCTGGTCAAATAGTTTATGCATAATAAATACCATAGTTGAGAATAATAAAAGGTTGCAATATTTTTTATATTCGATTAAAAACAAGTCCCTACACTTTTGCCTCTTAAATTCAGAAGCAAGACCCTTGAAAGTAACTTCTAGTAGACAACCACTGACTGGAAATAACATAAGAACTTTGATAGGATATCAGATATTATACCAGCACAATCAAACCTCCCTTTGCTGGTTTATTCACGCAAGAGGCAGTTAAATGGGTAGTTAGGCAGTTAGGGTTTGTATATGACTTATTATTAGGAAGTTATTATGGTTTGTATCTGTTTGGATAACTATTATTAGGAAGTTATGACTTGGTGTGTTTTATCAATTAGGAGTTTAGGGCAGTTGGCTTTTACGATTACAATTATATGTTTTATATATTCCACTAGAATGTAAACAGGGGATCATTCTGAAATATATACACAATTGATATTGTCTTTTGGGTCAAGAACTCCAGATCCTGGTTCTTGAATGGTTTATCTTTAGATCCTAATCTAAGGATCTACCAATTTGGTATCAGAGCAGATTCAATCCCTGGGCCAAATTTTATGAGTTATGGGCAATAATAGGAAGAAACCACAATCAACCGATTCTGCTAACCCCAATCAAGAGGCAGAATCCGAGATACCTTCCTCAGTCCCAGAAAATGTGTCTCAGCAATTGAATTTCATTGTATCTAAACTTCTTAGTTTGGATGCCGAGATGAAAGAAGTGAAGAAGCAGAAAACTCCTACTGTTATGATAGAAGACATGGAGAAAGAACACGGAAAACCGTCAGAACCACATGAAGAATTCGAAGGAGAAATACCTTGGTGGAGTAAAAGACCAAACAAGCGTCCTCACTCTAAAGTCGAATTCCCAAAATTTGAGGGTGGAGATCCGCGAGGTTGGGTGATGAAGGCAGAGAAGTATTTCGTATTATCAAACTCCCGAAGATTTAAAGATTGAAGTTGCTGCAATGTATTTAGAAGGGGAGGCGCTGGATGTATTCACTTGGGTATCTTCAAGTCGCACTTTACGTTATTGGGAGGAATTAATTCAAATTTTTCAAGAACAATTTGGACCAACAGAATTTCAGAATCCCGACATCTACTTATGCGATATAAAGCAGACCGGGACTGTTGAGGATTACCGGAAGGAGTTCGTGCGCCGTTCAGCGCGTGTGTACAAGGTTGGTCGGAGCACTGCCTCTTAGCGCTTTTTACCAACGGCTTGCGAGGGGATTTGAAATCGGACGTGAAGATTCAAAAACCGAGAACCGTCTACAAAGCCGCGAGTCTCGCCCTTGAATTTGAAGCCAAGTATGCGCCGCAACATTCCAATATGCAAATCGCGCAATTTAAGGATCCCCAAATTAATTCAAATTGGCCGAATCCCAACTATCAAGGAGCACGAAATAATTGGGGAATTAATAATTCCTCAAATTCAGCAACTAATTGGGGAATTAATAACTCCTCAAATTCAGCAACTAATTTGGGAATTAATAAGTCCTCAAATTCAGCAACTAATTTGGGAGTTAATAATTCTTTGAATTCGGTAAATTCCCACTTTTCCAGACCGATAATCACAACAGGATCAGCGCACAATCAGCCAACACCAGTACCCACGGGAATTTCCGATAATGAGCGTCAAATCCGAAGAAGCAAAGGCCTGTGCTATCGTTGTGGCGTAATTTTTTCTCCTGGGCATCGCTGTAATTCCTCGACATTGAGAATTATGGAAATTCCAGACAATACCTATAGTAAGAGCAGTCCAGCACTGTGTTCGGTGATGGAAGAAGACAGTCACGATGAGACACCCATGGCAGAAATTTCGCTCCACGCAATTCTGGGCAGCACATCAACGAGATCAACGACAACAATGAAGGTGAAGGGAATGCTATTATCACAAGAAATCCTCATCTTAATTGATAGTGGGTCATCCCACAACTTCATCTCCAATAAATTGGTGGCTGACTTGGGCATTCCAACTCAACAATTACCACCATTTGGAGTTCTAGTAGGAGACGGTGCACTGATTTCTTGCCAAAAAGTATGTAGAAACGTGGCAATAAATGTACAACAAGTAACAATCTGTGAAGAGTTCTTCCCATTTAATTTTGGTGGAGTAGTTGATATGGTATTGGGAATCAAATGGTTAGCCTCTTTAAATACTGTTGAAGCTAATTGGCAGCAGCTGTTCATGGTGTTTTGGGTTAATGGCAAGCGATATAAGCTTCAAGGAATTACTCAACCTCCTGCAAAATCTAGCCGGGAACCTTATGATTTGATGGCTACACAGTTTCCTCATTCTCGCCTTGAGGACAAGGCTCATTTTCAAGGGGAGGGTAATGATAGGATATCAGATATTATACCAGCACAATCAAACCTCCCTTTGCTGGTTTATTCACGCAAGAGGCGTTAAATGGGTAGTTAGGCGTTAGGGTTTGTATATGACTTATTATTAGGAAGTTATTATGGTTTGTATCTGTTTGGATAAGTATTATTAGGAAGTTATGACTTGGTGTGTTTTATCAATTAGGAGTTTAGGGCAGTTGGCTTTTACAGTTACAATTATATGTTTTATATATTCCACTAGAATGTAAACAGGGGATCATTCTGAAATATATACACAATTGATATTGTCTTTTGAGTCAAGAACTCCAGATCCTGGTTCTTGAATGGTTTATCTTTAGATCCTAATCTAAGGATCTACCAAACTTATATTGTGTTCAGACTCAAACTTTTGACAATAGCCTATGAATTTCGAATTCTCTTTTTCTTGTCTATCATCTAGTATTTTCTCCCATACTCCTTTTTATTATTTGTTAGCTCTTGTTATTGATGATGCTATTCAAATAACTATATATGTAAAACAAGCAGTTAGTGTATATAAATAAGAAACGGTATATAGGGAATAAAATACAAAAAGAATAACAAATGAATATCATAGGATTAAAATAATATTACATTAAATATATTATCCTAAAGTTTTATGAGCTTCAAGAGGCATTCTTTCTTCCTCCTTCAACCTTAGGGTGAAACCCACATCACGGTAAGCTATTTCTCCTGACGTGTTATGCACAGATCTGATTCAGAAATTCTGGCCCATCTATTTCCTCATTGCCAGCTGTAAGGAATATTTGGTATTTTTGGAGAGAATTTGTTGTGTTTACTACTTTAGGTAAATTCCTAGAAATTCATTTCAAATGAAAAGCTAAACATGAAGGAAACAAAATTAGTGGCATCACAACAATTATGTGGTCAGTGATTTTGTTGTCTGTCTGGTTGAAGAGAAATGTCTGTGTCTTTCTAAGATCCCGTTTGCTTCAAAGAAAGGGTTAGAAATGAATGGAATGAAAAGGAAAAGAATGGAAAATATTTTGCCACGTAGGTATTTGGTTTGTACTAGAAAAGAAAATGAGTTGATAGGAAAAAATTTGTTTGGTTTAAAGAAAATGAGGTAGGAAAATGAGCCAAAAGACCATTTTGCCCATGGAGTAAAAATATTATTTAAATGTCCATGGGACCTATGCACCCTGTTAACATTTTTATATCACATCCAAAGTCACATCAAGGGGCTTTTGTGTCTTTAGGCCATTTCCCTCCCCACTTGAAAACTGATTCCCAACAATTTTGGTGGGAAAACATTCTGGAAAAGACTTTCCTACATGAAAATGCAACCAAACGCCCCCCACCATTGGAAAATCTCAATTTTCCATTTCCTCCCTTAATTTTCCTCCAACCAAACGGGCTCTAAGTGTTTTTTCCCCTTTTTCCTTTGAATTAGTTATGGGATATAACTCTTTTCATGGCTTTTATTAGTACTCTGCGCATGGAATTTCTCAGATATTATTCCAAACATGCAAAGAGATTGGGCAGGATTTATATAGTATTCCCCCAAGACTTTATTTGTTTTCTATGTTCAGGGATTTTTTATCCTACAACTTCCTGTAATCTCTTCTATTTGTAATCTCTTCTATTCTTGATAAAACTCCTCTAATTAAAAACAGAAAGGGAAAATAAAACAAAAACTTGCACACTATGATATGTGCATGTTTAACAATTTCTCCAGCTTTATTTATCAACTTCAAGTATTTCAAGCAGAAAAATTTCTTCAGCTTAATCAAAGCTATGGTACATAGTAATTCACTTCTATCACCTTCCTAATGTAGATGGACTTAGGGAGTACCATCCACCATGTTCTAGGAACCTATATTCCAGCTTCTTCTTCTCGTTTTTTCCAGTTAGGAGCCAATCACAACCACACAGCCACCCATATTTACACTCCCTCCCAATAAGACCATACCCACTTTGTGGTTCAAACCTACAACCTCCTTGTTCAAAGAGGAGCAAAGGTGCCAATGTGGCACATGAGCCACTGGCAAATGTTCCAAACTTAGTTATAAAATTAGAGCACAATGTCAAGTACCACCTCAACTGAAAAATCTTAAGCCCACGAGCTAAAATGGCCCTTGACATGCCAACTTCCAAGAGCAAGTGATTCAAAGTTCAATTCTTGTCACTCCCAAATCTCTTAACATTAAGCTCCATTACAAGGTATGCTGCATCCAACCCAAAGAGCCCTACTATTTGAGGATATGTTAGAAATAAACTATTCAATGGATTTATTTAACAACTTAAGCCTTTTGAATCAAAGCTCTCCTTGATGCCTCATGCCACATAGTATTGAAATTTCTAATCAAGGTGCAGCAATTCTTTAACAAGGAAATTTGAATTTTTAAATACATGTATCTGATAAGTGAAAACAAGTTTCAACATAATTAGAAAAATAAAATGTCCAGCCACTATATCTGATATGTAATTGTAATAGAGAGTTAAAAGTTAGTTAGAGTTGTTAGGGAATATAGCAGTTGGTTAGTTAGTTTAGGATTAGCTTGGTCATTAAGTCAGGTTTTGCCTATAAATAAGGATCTAATCCATTTTGTAATCCAGATTATGATTATTATGGAATAATAGATTTCTCTTTGTCTATTTTTCTCGGTTTCTTCCTCTTGATTCCCTCTATCTCTCTGTTCTTCCTCTTCAAACCCTCTATTTCTTCTCTACTCTCTCTTCTATTCCGTCTTTCTCTCCTTATCTTCTATAAAGAATTAATGAATATGTAACAAAATCCCTCTTGAAATGGATGGTACAATATAAATTAGCCTCGAATTATGCATCACAAATTGTTAAAAACCAAAATGAATATCCTCACTTCCAAATGAACAATGAACCTCACTTCCAAATGAAGAACAATGTCGTGATTAATTTATTCTATTTCAAATAATACTCCTATGGTCCTTAATGTACGCCCTATTTTTCTAATTTGGGGGTAATTCAGTTAAAAGCGTCTCAAAGATAGTATCAGCATTCAGCAGTGGAGGGAGTAATTCCCAACATCAAATTCATTCTATTTTCTCTTTATTTGAAGCAAAAAAAGATTGAGGGTCGAGCTAATATTAAATGTGTAAGATAAACTGACCGTATTTGATATGACGTTCCAAAGTCCGTCACTAGCTATTATTACAAAATCTACGCCATCAATTTCTTCTTCCTAAGCCACAACAGTATTGAAAAGGGTGGGAACTTAGCAAATAGCATATATAAGCTAATACAGGTGTAACAAATGGAAGGTCAAACTTATAATTCAAGACAACCTGAATTTCTGGATCAGCAACAACATATGGCTTAAGAAGTTTGTCACCAAATGCACGGGAAACAGCTAGAACGCCCCCGACCCGCCATGTTCCTGTTAAGATAAGCAGGAGAGTGACCATGAAACAAAGGTTATAACCCAGTAAATTAACCCACACAAGGTCAGACCATTGAACTGAACTGATTCCAGAATCAAAACACTAATTACGAATGACTTATAGAAGAAAGAAAAGAAGCAGGTCAGTAGAGCACTGGTAAGTAACAATAAAATATAAATAAAAAGGATACAAGAGCAAATATACCTGCCCAAATAACGAATCCCCCAGCCTGTTCAATTCTCTTACGTTCATCAGATCTATCAGGCTTGTGATCAATTGACAAAGGGACAGCTACAACAGGACACAAAAAATCACATAACAAAGACAGCAAATTTCCTGTTGATCTTTCTGGGTATTTTGTAACGTTTCAAACAGCATACCATCCTAAACTGAAGTCATCTAAACCCACGTTGCGTGAAAATGCACTATGTTTCCGTTAATCAACAGACAAGGAATATTTTCTCCCTAGTTTAAACCGAATTCTTTCCACATGCCCAAAAAAAAAAACTGAGAAGGCACCAACCTGAACCAGCTCTAGAAGCAACTACTCTGGAATCACCAACATTGGCAACCACAAGTCGATCCCCCACCAATACAGCTGTTGATGCAGTGGACCCAGCATCTCTATGATAACCCTTTTCCTCTTTCAGGTAATCGACATCTGTCTGTTTAAATGCTTCAACTGCAATAAGGAAAAAATATATAATAAAGCAAACATGTTTCTTCTTCAAGGCAGCCCAGGTAGCAAAACAGATGGAGCAGAAAATAGAACTCATAGCCTTAACCTATCCATATAGAGCTTGTATTCATCATCAACTGCTAATCTCAGTACTAACCCTTATTAGAATTATTCAGGAGAACTCGGAGGTAGTAAAATCACTTAGTTACTTAACTAGCTCCCTTCACTAACTAACTTTGATAGTTAACTACAAGCTAAAAATCCCATAAAAACTTTTTTCTGGGGGGTGGGAGGGTTTCTCCAAACTCTGCTCACAAACCGCAGTAGCCGTGGCTCACATGGTGTGCCATTTCTTTGCTCCCAGTCTTGTCTCTCATTTTTTCTTCTTTCCTCACCCTTCTCTTTCAATGATTTTTGTGCATAGCATGAGGCCCACCTCATGAACATAGAACATAAATGGTGTTTATACGGTCATACCAATAGCTGTCTTTGTGTCTTTGATAAAGTCAGGATGGCTACTGATATTCTTAAAGAGGTTCTTTTTCAGGTATTCAGCAGTCCGAGAACCTCCATGACCTGAC
Source organism: Acacia pycnantha (assembly GCA_025563575.1). Taxonomy (NCBI): domain Eukaryota; kingdom Viridiplantae; phylum Streptophyta; class Magnoliopsida; order Fabales; family Fabaceae; genus Acacia; species Acacia pycnantha. Next base: position 454,076 of record JAMWYP010000318.1, on the reverse strand, counting down.
AAAAAAAAAAAACAAAAATAACTAAAAGTAAGCAGAAAAGAAACAAAAGTAAGTAGAAACTAGAAACATGAATGCCACAGGAAGAAAAGAACGAAAAAAAAAAGAAAGAAAGAAAATGAAAAAAGCAAAAGAAGGGTGTAGAAACACTAAGAAAAGAAAATCGTGAGAAGGAATGAGTAATGACAATGGATAGAGCCACTCAAATTTTAGACGTCTGGATCCAATATCCAAACCATATGCAACATTTGATAAATGGGTATAATTCTAATACCTGTACAGCTGTACCTAAAATACCTAAATAATTTTACAGGGATAGAGCACCAGGCAAGGGATAGAAAATATACAAAGATATTTAACAATTATACTTATTTTTCACAATAGAACATAAAACATATATTTAAAGTTTATAATTAAAAATCTCCTTATTTCAATAATTGTGAAGGGAAACATTTCCTTGTAAACACCGCCTGCTTTTATTTTTTTAATCATATTTCACTCTCTGCGATCATATTTGGCATCTAATGAAAAATCAGGCACATTTTTCAGATGAATACCACCTGTCACTCAAAATACCCAAATCCATTGCCATCCCTAGCAATGAGCTCAACAAGCTTATGAAGTAACGGAATCAAAAGAAATCAGAGATATAGATAAGATATAGGCTACATTCTACTTAAATAGAGATGAAGATAAGATATAGGCTACATTACTTTCAAATTTATTATAGAACTAAGCAAATTTTTCCATACATTGCATGAAGTATTTAAGTCTGAGCTGAATCACATGGTTCATTATTTTCATTTCAAAGATGAGTAAACTTGAACATAGTAGGTAATCAGTTCATTAACCCTCATAAGCTGAAAAGAATGGTGTATAGTCCCTCTAATCTGAAATAGGAAATTCTCAATTTTGAGTTTAGGATTTTTGGGCTGATTTAGGATTTGTGAAACTGGTTTTACTTCTGTATTGCTTAGCAGCTGAGAACCAACCCCAACCATCTTAAAAATCTTAATTCTGAATGGTAAAACAATAAAATGATCCACCTAACCCTTCGGAAATAAGTCTTTTCTTCTTCTGAATTTAATAACTTTTAGAATTGAAAGAACTCATCATAAGCAAAAGTGGGAAGTTTCCTCAGTTTCAAGCCAAACTTAGCAACCCCTATAATGGACGATGAAAAGACCCAGGAGATTTTAATAACTGATAAGTTAGTGACTAAAGATAAATATAAGAGAAGATAGATTATTTATAATTTAGAAGTGTATATTTTCTGATTTATTTATGAATCTTACACTTTTATTATTTCTATCTCTGTATACTCTATGCTCCTATATTAAGCCTTTTGCTAATGTGTTTGGAGCAATTTCAGAATACTGTCTAATCCCCTACCCCATATTTCTCTTTTCCTCCCCTTCCCCCCTCAGGTCTCCCTTTCATCCTTTCTGTTTCTCCTTTGGTCTTTCATGCCTATCCCTCTTTGCATCTCTGATATCGTTTATGATCCAGAATAAAGCATATGACAGAAGAACATGAGAGTAGAGGTAGAAGAGACACAAGAAAGAGGTTAGAATAGAAGAGGAGAGCTCCTATGGCTCTCACACAACAAAACTGTAGATTGCACTTGTCAAAACTGAACTCTTACAATAGAGGGGAGGCTATTTATAAATGATAGCCTCCCTCAAAATGATTAGTAGGATAATTTACTAATTATCCTACTAATGATATTTTGTTCACTTAAGTCCTTAATGAAAGTTTACACATAGGTCCCTAAGTACATTACTAGATATTCTATATCAATGCCCCCCTTAAAACTGCCCTTGTCCTCAAGGGTTGGGCAATGGAAATTCTGGAAATTGGTGCTTCAAGCTGAACAATGAAACCCATGTAGCTTCTTCTTCCGGGTAACCTTGCCATTGCACCAAGACTTCAGTAATAATCCTTCTTTTCTTCCTACCAACACGTTGAGATAGGATGTGCTGAGGGTATAATGAATTTGGGACTGTTGGCCACTCTATTGGCGGATGCCTTTGCCTAACACTTGGATCAGGACAAAGTTTCAGCAAGGACACATGAAAGGTGGCATGAATCCTCGTTCCGGAGGCAATTCCAGCCTATATGCGACTGGACCGATTCTGTCCAGCACCTTGTACGGGCCAAAGAAGAGAGGCGCAAGCTTCTGATTGCTTCTAGTAGCAGCTGAAAACTGACGATAGGGCTGTAACTTTAGAAAAACCCATTGTCCTACCTCAAATTCTCTATCCGAACGTTTTAGATCAGCCTTTTGTTTCATAGTGTTAGCTGATCGATGCAGGTGGTATTTTAGGACAGCAAGCATCTTTTCTCTTGCTGTAAAACTTCTGTCAACTGCCTCTACCACCACTGTTCTAGGCACATATGGGATGTAAACAGCTGGTTTTTGGCCATATAATAGCTCATGTGGAGTGGCTTTGGTGGCTGTATGAAAGGTTGTATTGTACCTCCACTCGGCTAATGCCAACCATTGGTTCCATTCTTTGGGAACTTCCCAACACATGCATCTCAAATAGGACTCTAGACACCTATTGAGGACTTCGGTTTGACCATCACTTTGAGGATGATAAGCTGAAGATAGGCTTTGCTGAACCTTTAGGATCTTCAAAAATTGCCTCCAAAAATTACTAAGGAATAAAGGATCACGATCACTCACAATTTCAGCCGGGACACCATGCAATTTATAAACCTGATCCAAAAATGCTTGTGCCAATGTAGAAGCTGAATAAGGGTGAGAAAGTGCAATGAAATGAGCATATTTGGTCATTCGATCAACAATAACCCATATTACCTCCTTACCCCCTGACTTAGGCAAGCCTTCAATGAAATCCATGGAAATACTTTCCCAAACTTTACTTGGGATTGGAAGTGGCTGTAATAAACCAGGAGTTGCAACCATTTCATATTTGCATCTAGCACATGTGTCACACCCTTAACAAAATCCTCCACATCTTTCTGTAGGTGTTTCCACCAAAACAACCCCTTGACTTTATAATAAGTCCATTGGATACCTGAATGGCCTCCTTGAGGACTAGAGTGCAGCCATTCTAGGAGCTTTGACTTGAGGGCAGCAACGTTTCCCACAACCAACCGGTTACTCTTCCTTAAATAAGAGTCATCCCATGTATACTTGTGAAATACACCACCTTCCTCCTTTACTTGTGCGAGGACAGCCGCTATCTCCAAATCCACAACCCAACTTTGCTTGATTTCCTCCACTAATTCAGGTGATGTAGTGTCCAAAGAAATCTGCAAAATCTGAGAACCATGCAATCTAGATAACGCATCAGCCACTGTATTATCGTTACCCTTCTTGTACTATATTTCATAATCATATCCTAGGAGTTTTGCTATCCAATAGAGTTTTTAATTTCTGTCCCAAGAGGTATTTAAGACTTTGCTGATCAGTCTTAATAATAAATTTACCTCTTTCCAAATATTGATGCCAATATTCCACCGCTTGTACAACAGCCAACAATTCCTTTTCATAGATAGAAAGGCTTACATGTTTAGGAGCAAGAGCCTTACTGAAATAGGCTAAGGGCTGACCTTGTTGCATCAAAACAGCACCTATACCACCTCCACAAGCATCGGTTTCAACCACAAAGTCTTTGGAGAAGTCCGGTAAAGCCAAGATAGGTGCTGACGTAAGGGCAGATTGCAATTCTCGAAAGGACGCAGCCGCTGTTTCTGACCATTTGAAACCCTCTTTTCGTAACAAAAGTGTAAGAGGTTTAGCAATAGAACCATACCCTTGGATAAACCTTCGGTAGTACCCCGCTAGGCCAAGGAAAGCCCTCAACTGCTTTGCTGATTTTGGTTCAGGCCAATCAGCAACTGCTTGTATCTTTTAGGATCTATAGCCACTGTACCTTCACTAATAATGTGTCCCAAGTACTCAATACTATGGGCAGCAAAGGTACACTTACTCTCTTTAACAAAATAATGGTGATTTTGCAATATAGCCAAAACTTGCTCAAGATGTTGGACATGTTCTTGTAAATCAGCACTATAAATCAGAATATCATCAAAAACACAAGAACAAACTTCCTTAACAAAGGCCGAAAATGTCATTCATTGCACCTTGAAAAGTGGCCGGGGCATTAGTCAACCCAAATGGCATAACTAGCCACTCAAAGTGCCTGGAATGAGTTTTGAATGCCGTCTTGAAACAATCCTCCGATTGCATCCTAATTTGATGATAACCAGCCCTCAAATCAAGCTTGGTAAACCACCTAGCTGTGTGTAGCTCATCCAAGAGATCCTCAACTAAAGGAATAGGGTACTGATTCTTCACAGTCTTCTTATTTAGCTCACAAAAATCAATACACATCCTCCAAGTCTCATCTTTCTTTTTAACTAATACTATGGGGGCTGAAAAGGGAGAAGAGCTTTCCTGAATCACTCTCATTTGTAGTAGATCAGTCGCCTGTTTCTCAATAACGTCCTTTTGAGCAGCTGAATAGTGATAAGGCTTGAGACTTATACGATTTGTACCTTCATGAAGAATAATTGGATGGTTATGACCAGGCCTTAGTGGCGGGAGGTCTCTAGGTTCATCAAATAACCCTTCAAACCTTCCTAATGATCGCTGGATTTCCAATGGCAAGTCTGGATTTCCTGAAATTTCAGTAATATGAAGATTACTACAATCTGAAATTTGAGGTAAAGGTTGCAAGAGTTGTACCAAATACATTTGGGGACCATGTTGCTTGTTACCCCCTAGTTTTGTAGAAGAAACCACCTGAAGGGAGTTTGTGGGGCTAGCTTGCAATTCACACAATTTTCCCCTATACCAAAATTGCATCGATAACTTTTCATAGTCCCATAGTGCACTCTTAATCGTTTTCAGCCAAGTCAAGTCCAAGACGATATCAAATGTATTAAGCTTGATAATTCTGAGATCACACACAAAGTCCAGACCTTGCATCTTCCACCTAAACCCATGCCATACGCCAAAAACCTGTAATTTCTGACCCCCGGCAACCTGAACTGCAGCAAGAGGGGGTGCTGTATTTTTCCAACCCATTTTAACAGCAAAGTCATAATCCATGAAATCATGTGTACTTCCATTATCAATCAACACATGGATCATTTTCTTGCCCACATTCCCTTGAATTCTCATAGAGTCATTAGTATCAACTCCATTTATGGCATGAAGGGAAATCAATGGAGCATACTCATCTTCCGGTTCCGGTGCAACTTCAACTATGGGTGAAGTTTCACTTTCTTCAACCAACTCCATAAATTGCAGCCTCATTCTTTGCCTTTGGGGGCAACTATGGTTGCGAGAAAACTGTTCATGGCAGTAAAAACAAAGATTCTTGGCCCTATGTTCAGCCTCATCCTCTGCTGATAACAACCGAGAATTCTGCCATGATTTTGGCTTACTAGTTTCTGCAACGCTAACATTTCGAGGCATAGTATTTAATGTGTTAGATGTACTAACCGCTTTGTCCCTCGATTGGGATCCAACTGGTTGCGAAGGTTGGTGAAAGCCCTTGCTTTGTCCAATATTCGTGGCACCCCCATATGGACCCGCCGATTGTGACCCCAACACCGTTCTTACATATTTATCACCAACCTTCTTCGAGGCCTTATGAGTAACTGACATTTCCTGTACTTTTTCCAAACGGCGTGCCTCACTCAATGTCTTTGGATCAAACAGGACGTATTCATTCCATCCCATTGGACGACGCCACCTACGTTCTGAGGCCACATGCCATGCGAAACTTGCCTCATCCAGTCCCATCAAGGCCATGGTCACCTTTTCTGCTTCAGGTGTGCCATCAAGATGAAAGAAGCACTCACATTTTGATATCCAACTGTCCACTTCTCTGCCCTGGAAGAGCGGAAATTCCATCTTGGTGAAATGGGTAGGTTTGTGATGTGTTTCCCCACCCCACTCCACTGCCTCGTCTATGGTGTGGCTGATCATCATTCTGGCGTTGTGTGCCTTGAACCAGGAGTCTGATTTGCTCCTGCAAGTGATCGAGTTGGTCAAGTTTCCCCATTTTACTTTCAATATCGTCAAGTTTCTCCAGTTTTTCTTCCATAGCTGCGACTCGTGCTTCCATCGTTTTTGCTAATGCAGCTCTGGTTTGTACCATTCACAACTGCCAATACCAGGAACCAAAATGTAATGAGCCGTAATCACATGACTCTGTTAGAATTAGGAAATCCTTCCACATTATTAGGATCCCTTGATCCTAGTCTTGATTATAGGATCGGATCAATTCCTGATTATGTGCATCTAGTTTAGGAAATAGATTATTATGTCTTTATTGCCTCTGATTGTATTTCCCATTTCTTCCCTTCCTTCTCACCGTGTGAGCTCATTTGTGAGCCTATATATATTGTAGTTTTCCCTCATATGAAGATATATAATAAAACAGAGAGTGTTTATACCTCTGAAATCAAATATGGTATCAGAGCTGGGTACCTCTGTTCAAAGGCAGAAACACATGGTCTCTGGGCATGAAGGTCGTGTACGGTCCCAATGACCTCCGACAGTGTGATTGTCCCAGAAAACCTTTCCCTCCGACATTCCCACTCCCAGACCAACAACAATCCTTGCCTGAACAGAGGACACGATCACAGAGAGAGAGAGAGCGAAACACGCGAGAGAGAGAGAGAGAACAGAGGAGAACGGACCAACTCGATCTAACCAGAGGGAGGCGCGTGTCATCACACTGCCACCACAGACGGAGTCGCAAGCCTCCGATCGGCGAAACCCAGACGAGCATCGACCATCTGACCGGCGCGTGACCCCCACGCGCCACCACAGTCCCCGGCGCGTGACCACCACGCGCGGCCGGAACAGTGATCTCCGGCGACCGTTCTTCTTCCAGAATCATGGACTCCTCCCAGTTCCCTCCTCTACCTAGATCCATTCCTGAAAAACCAACCGAACTCTACCAATTGCTTTTATGTCCGAACCAATTCCCAAACTCAAATTTCCTCTTCTTCTTCTTCCATGACCAGAACCCAAGACCAAATGTAACCTCAGAGATGGCTTCAGAATTTACAGACCATCACATTATGGCTATTAGCCATAAGTTTAATGGTAGAAACTATCTCCAATGGTCACAAAGCGTGCTGAGGTATATTCGAGGTAAGCGAAAGGAGAAATATATTACTGGGGCAGCCCCTCAACCAGCCCCCAATGACCCTAATTTTGACACATGGTTTGCCGAAAACAACCAAGTCATGACCTGGTTGTGTAATTCGATGACCTTGGAGATCAGTGAAGGATATTTACTTGCACACACGGCACAAGAAATATGGGATGCCGCTAGGAGGACCTACTCCTCTCTTGAAAACACTGCTGCTCTAAAGAGACAACTCCGGGATCTCCGACAAGGTAATCGCCGCCATCGAATATTATAATGCCTTGCTGAAATTATGGCAACAACAAGACTTGTTTGAGGTTCACCCTTGGGAAAGTCTCAAAGATACACAATTGTACAAACGAATTGTGGAAGAAGGAAGGATACACGACTTCCTCTTAGGTCTAAATGACGTTTTCGAGGAGGTAAGGGGCAGAATCATGGGGCTGAAGCCACTCCCACAACTCTTTGACGTAGTCAACTTTGTGCAATTCGAGGAAAGTAGGAAACTCTTGAACCGGAGCGGGCAAGCCACATTGAAAGCTCAGCTCTTGCAGCTCAAGGACCATCTGGGACCGCAAAACCAATAAATGGTGCAACTATTGTAAGAAAAAGGGTCATACCAAGGAAGAATGCCGGAAACTCCATGGCAAACCCTCCGGGGGGAAATCAACCTCTCAAAGTCACCTGACCACAGCGGGACCAAAGGTGGAGAGTGACAATCACCTGAGTCAAGAGGAATTACAGATGTTCCGTAGAATGCTCGAACAATGTAATAAGTCTAATTCGGTTCCCAGCGTGAACCTTGTACAATCAGGTAATTCTATCATTGCTCTCAACGCTGCGATGACCAATGACGATACCTGGATTGTTGACTCAGGAGCTACGGATCATATGACCGGTAACAAAACTCTATTCTGTAACCTTAAACTCTGTCATGAACGCCTCAAAGTAAAAGTAGCTAATGGTGTATTCACACGAGTTGAGGGTATTGGTACTGTTACATTATCTGACCATTTGACAATACATAACGTTTTGTTTGTACCGGAACTCACCTGTAATCTGATCTCTGTAAGCAAGTTGACTAGAGGTACAATATGTCGAGTGATCTTTGACGATGGTTTATGTGTGTTTCAGGATTTAAGAACGAGGAGGACGATTGGGACTTCTAGAGAATGGGATGGATTGTTCTACCTTGAAGGGTCAACCTCAAAGAATAAAGAAATATGGAAGGCAAGATGAGCGCTGGTTAGCTCAAATTCACAGAATAAGGATATATTGTTATGGCACCGTCGATCGTGACACCCTAGTTTTGATTATATGAAACGTGTTTCCAAATTTATTCAATAAAAGTTCTGTTCCTTTTCATTGTGAAACTTGCCAATTTGCAAAATGCACACGATCCTCATATCCCAAACAACCCTATACTCCCACCTCCCCTTTCACATTGATTCACAGTGATATTTGGGGCCCGGCCCGAATAGCTACTCTTACTCATACCAGGTGGTTTGTCACTTTTATCGATGATCACACTCGCACCACATGGGTTTATTTAATAAAAGACAAATCCGATGTTGCCAAAGTCTTTCAAAACTTCTATACCTTTGTACGAACCCAATTCAACACATCCATTAAGGTGCTTCGAAGTGATAATGCCAAGGAATACATGAGCACAACCTTTAAAGAGTTTCTTGATCATCAAGGAATTCATCACCAAACGTCTTGTCCTTAAACCCCTCAACAAAATGGGGTAGCCGAACGGAAAAACCGTCACTTGTTGGAAGTAACCTATGCCTTGCTCATGGAACGAAATGTTCCCACCATATTCTGGGGTGATGCCATCCTCACCGCCGCTTATCTCATTAACCGCATGCCTTCTAAAGTTCTCAAATACGACACACCGCTTCAAAACCTCCTGAAATTCTTTCCCAATTGCCCCCTCATCAATTCATTACCTTCTAAGGTGTTTGGTTGTGTAGTCTTTGTTCACAAAAAGGAGGGCAACAAATTTGGTGCTCGCTCTGACAAATGTATATTCCTTGGCTACTCCTCCACTCAAAAAGGGTACAAATGCTACTGTCCATCTTCCAAGAAACTCATTGTCTCCCGGGACACCATTTTTTCTAAGACGATGCTTATTATCCTAAATTACCCATTCAGGGGAGTATTCTGATATTGAATGGCTAATCTTGGATATATCTATTTCCACCACCTCAAACTCACCTGACACATCATCTGAACCACCTAACCTCATAGCCTCCCTTGACTCTCTTGCTTCCACAAACCAGCCTAACACATACATTCCACCCCAACCTAAACCCAATGAACCGGAAACACATGTTGAGATCAATTCAGGGATAGATGCGGAATCACGACAAGAGATAGCGGCTGAACCAGACACTGGTAGAACTGTCTCTCCCATTCAAAGGAACGACCATGAATCCCATCCGGGATTAAATCCTGAAGAAACGGGTTGGCCTATTGCCTTGAGAAAAGGGGTAAGATCGTGTACTCAACATCCCATTCAACGATTTGTTTCATATGGTAATCTGTCAGCAAGAATGCAAAGATTTGTTGTTAACAGTGCACAGATAACCGTTCCAAATATATTTCAACAAGCTATGGCTGATCCAAATTGGAAACAAGTTGCAGAAGAGGAATTGAGGGCACTCAAGGAAAATAGAACATGGGAAATCACGACTCTTCCTAAAGAAAAGAAACCAGTGGGATGCAGGTGGATCTTCACTCCGAAATTCAATCCCGATGGCAGTATCAACAAATACAAGGCGAGGCTTGTTGCAAAAGGATATACCTGCACGTACGGATCGACTACCGTGAGACATTTGCTCCAGTGGTTAAGTTCAATACCATTCAAGTATCGTTATCACTGCAAAGAAACTTGGATTGGTCTCTATACCAACCGGACGTGAAAAATGCATTCCCGAATGGCAACCTAGAGGAAGAAGTATACATGGAGATTCCCGATGGAGTTTTAGCTCCTAATAACTCGTGTGTAAGCTAAGGAAGTCATTGTATGGCCTGAAACAATCTCCTAGGGCATGGTTCGGTAGATTCACCAAAGCTGTGAAAGGACTTGGATATACTCAGGGACAAGCTGATGACACATTATTTACCAAACGTGTTAATGGCAAAGTCACCATATTGATCGTCTATGTTGATGACATAATCATTACAGGGGATGATGAAGAATCCATTGCTCAACTGAAACAGGACTTGTCAACTGAATTCCAGGTGAAAGACCTTGGACAAATGAGGTATTTCTTAGGCATGGAAGTAGCAAGAACCAAGAAGGGCATCAATGTCTCTCAACGCAAGTATACATTAGACTTGTTACATGAGACAGGAATGTTGGGCACTCAACCAGAAGCAACACCAATGGAAGAAGGATGCCACTTAGAGATCAAACCACAAGGTATTCCAGCCAATGCAGAGAGATACAGAAGACTTGTGGGAAAATTGATATACTTAACCCACACACGTCCTGACATCAGCTATACAGTTGGAATAGTAAGTCAGTTTATGCATCAACCCCAAGAAGAACACATGGCGGCAGAGGGAATATTCTTTAAGAAAGGTACTACCAGAACATAGAAATCTACACCGATGCAGATCATGCAAGAGATGAGAGACCAGAGGTCAATCTCGGGTACTGTACATACGTGTGGGAAATCTAGTTACCTGGAGAAGCAAGAAACAGACAAAGGTGTCACCAAATAGTGCCAAGCGTAACTAAGAGTCGTCAACAAAGGAGTATGTGAAGGAATCTGGATTATCGGACATCGATGAGTTGGGATTCAACATGAGGGACCAATGCAACTCGTGTGATAACAAGGCCGCATTGAAATGGTCAAGAACCCAAGATATCATGATAGAACCAAACATGTTGAGATAGACAGACACTTCATTAAAGAGAAGATTGAAGCGTGCATTATGACACCTGTCTCACATAAGTTCCGGAGACCAAATTGCGATGTCCTAACTAAACCACTTGGTCGAACGAAGTTTGAAGGATTTCGTGGCAAGCCGGGATTGATCGACATATACTCTCCAAACTGAGGGGAGTGTTAGAATTAGGAAATCCTTCCACATTATTAGGATCCCTTGATCCTAGTCTTGATTATAGGATCGGATCAATTCCCTGATTATGTGCATCTAGTTTAGGAAATAGATTATTATGTCTTTATTGCCTCTGATTGTATTTCCCATTTCTTCCCTTCCTTCTCACTGTGTGAGCTCATTTGTGAGCCTATATATATTGTAGTTTTCCCTCATATGAAGATATATAATAAAACAGAGAGTGTTTATACCTCTGAAATCAAATAGACTCCAAGACTTTACCCAGAGTTATTGTGACGCAAAGCCAAACGTTTATTCAGTGTTGCCGACAGCCACTCAATCCAAAATCCACCGACCAGACAGCCACTCAATGAAAAATTCACCGACCAGGTAATTGAAATATGTCGACACGTCAGATAAAATCCAACAGCGACCCCCTTTCGGAACTTGAGCGGCGAAATTGATACAATAAACCCAATGAAGGCTTCCACCGATCAGAGAATGACTCACGTGAACCTATTTCAGAATTCAGGACTTCGCCGATAATGCCAATTAAATCCACCGACACCTGAGTCAGAATCCGCCGATAAGAGGAAATAGAGCCTTCTTAGATCCTGGATGAACCAGAAAGATTCAAGGATTTAACGTAAATCCCGCAGCCCAATATCGTGCGACACCCCTTCACAAGTCGACGAAAAACGCCGACACACCACTGCAGAATAAAGAATCTTTATGATTCAGTCGAACCAATGCCGAACCCAACGATTCCAAGGAATAAGGCCCTGACGCACCGACTGGTTCCAGTATCCAGCATTATGCGACGCACAGTGACCCCAAAGCTAATCGACATGGTCAGAGGAGGGAAGCCCAGAACATGAAACTTGAAGATCACAATTCCTAGGCTATCGCACCAGAATAGCCGCAGACAAGAATCGACAATGCAAAACAGGGGAATTGTGAACATAAGAGTGAGTCTTGATGTTTTCTTGAAGAATCCCTGATGAATTCCGAATACCCAATGCTTCCGATTGCAGACAGAGACGATGAGGACTAACTGTAGTCTCAGGAGTGACGTACAGCGAAGTTCTTGATTATTTTCTTCTTCTCCAATCAGACAGAGTCGAACAGAGACAATAATCTTTTCCTGAGTTTTCTTCGAACAGAACAGAAAATGGTGAGAACAGAATCAGCAACAGAAGCGGCCAAGGAGGGATGGCTTTGATACCACTGATATGGTTTATGATCCAGAATAAAGCATATGACAGAAGGACATGAGAGTAGAGGTAGAAGAGACACAAGAAAGAGGTTAGAATAGAAGAGGAGAGCTCCTATGGCTCTCACACAACAAAACTGTAGATTGCACTTGTCAAAACTGAACTCTTACAATAGAGGGGAGGCTATTTATAAATGATAGCCTCCCTCAAAATGATTTGTAGGATAATTTACTAATTATCCTACTAATGATATTTTGTTCACTTAAGTCCCTAATGAAAGTTTACACATAGGTCCCTAAGTACATTACTAGATATTCTATATCAATCTCTGTTCTACATTGCTATAGGACGAGGATGACAAGAAAGGGAACACTAACATTTCAGAATGGTAAAGTAACACCTTTTTTCTCAATTTTATGCCACAAAATATTGAAACTAATATCATAATAAAACTAGATAGCAAACTTATTTTTAACCTTCTAAACAAAAAAAGAAAGATGAAGCATGTGCGCTTGATGACAATAACTTTCAACATACCATCAAAAACAGCAAAAAAAGCGACCATCTGACCATCAACCTCTGATATCCTTGTCTCGTAAAAATCCTCCATTGAAGTCCTTTTACCCTTGAAACTGGAATATCCATAGCTGAATTTTCCATTTCGACTTCCAGAGAGAGAGCTAACAAAAGATAGACTACTTTAGTCTATTGCATAGTTTATTGTTTAAGGCCAATAACAACGTAAACAAACTATTGAACAAAATTCCACAAATCCATGGTGCTTTTTATCAGTCTTAGTAACTTCCAAAGTCCTAGTAAAATAATACTCATGGAATTGCTATTGAGTATTGAAACCCTTAAGCCAATAAAAAAGACATGAATCATTTAGCAAACATGGTTAAAACTTAAAAATAAAATTCTAACATGCCATCACACTTTTCGACGGTATCCCTTCTCTGTACGGACAAATAATTTCCAATAGCACATAACAGGGTAAGAACAGCTAAAAACGCCTAGTATCAGGTATCTTCTATGATAACAATAGTGAAATATATTTAATTTCCCCTCAGATTTTGTTTGGGCAGCGAAATCAAAAATACAAAAGCCAGTTTCCATTTCTAAACTTAGTTTCTTCTAAGCACAAATTGTTCTGTTGAGAGATTCCATCAGTGGATTAATGAAAGGTCAATTTAACTATTAGGGTGGTAGTCAAAATTTCAAAATAAATCAACCACAAGACAACAGCAAGAAGAAGCTGTTGAGATAAATCATGAAGCCCAGATGAATGCATTTATAGCTCAATTGAAATTTCCTGGCAAGGCTACTGTTACTTAAGCATAAAAGTTTCTCAAAAAATTTCCAACAAACAGTTTTCTACATCATGTTTTAACTATAAAAATGGAGATGCATAAAATACAGGAAATAAGAACATTATTCAAACAGTAAACTATTCTGTCAGAACAAATCTACGCAACTCAAATTTGTCCAACGTACCATAAAGACAGTTAAATTTTGAAATTTGAAAGGGACTGCATTCTTGTAATAAAAAAAATTTCTTGGATTTGGATCAAATCCAAATCCATCAAATTTTATGCAATCAAATAATGGGTTTGATCCAAATCCAAATACCCATAATCCAAACATAACCTGAACGTTTTGACAAGCTACGTTTGTGTCAAATTACAGCGTCCAACATTTAATTCTAGCTTCAGTGGTCTAATCTTTATGCTAAGCGAGAAATCAACCTATGGTTTCTTGTCATAAATGTTGGAAGGGAAAAATAATGTCAATATATAAAACCTATAGAAACCCAAACTATTCACAGAGTAGACAATGTGGCTTCATCTTCAATCTTTGCGTGACACACAAAGCCCAGACGCCCAGTGAACAAAAGAGGACAAATAATCCTCCCAGAGAATTAACAAAACAAGCAAAAAGCAGTAAACAACACTAGCTCAAAAAGGCCTTGCAATCCCTTTGTAAATTCTCAAAGGAAACTCCTCTAGAAAGACCATTTGTTGATTGGACAGCTAGAGAGATGCCAAGTTCATTCCTGGAGAAAATTTGCCGAGAGAAACTTTTGTTAAAATTTCTAGCTTTCTGCTCCAATCATAGACACAACAAGCCTGCAGAGATAGCACCCGGCCAAAAATCTTTTTGCTCCTTATGACTCCCAAAACCCTTGAACACAACAGCTTAGAAGTTCTACATCCATTGGTGGCATAATTGAAAACTACTACATAAGAGATATTTTGAATGAAGCGAATCAGCAATTCTCACTCAGTTTGCTTTTTTTTTTTTCTTTTTTGTAAATCTTGTACCTTTCGGGGCATGAAAATTGTATGTGAACTCAACCAAATCATTAAATGCGAAATTCAATGATTATCATAACGAGCTTCAAATACTTAAAGAGTATAAATCATTAGACACGGGTGTTAACATCAAAAATATTTTCAAAGGATGACTAATTCACAAGCATACACCTAAATGTTGTTCTATAAGAGCAAAATCTGACAGAGGAACAAAAATTCCCACACTTTACAGAAACGTGACACAGGAAAGTATTCCTGAATGTCAATCCCCTTGATAGGCAGTTTGGTCTGTATAAAAATATCAAACAGCCCAATCATGAAACGAATTCAATAATCTGGGGCAACATTAAATGAATTGTGATCCACAAATCATCCATATAGCACATGCCCTGAACATGATATGGAAAAACAAGACTCAGGCATAATAAGAGGCCTCCGTCTCAATATTCATAATTCCCCATAAAAACTCGAGAATACAGCCAAATCAAGCCCGAAAAACAAAGGAATTTGAAAATTTCAAACAAGCAACCGAATCCAGCGTCCGATGAATAGCAGTAAGCGGGACCCACCAGAGACCACCACCGCTGAAGAGCGAAGTGGAATCCTTCGAGAAAATCACAGGTTTCGTCGCCGGTGGCCGTGCGGTCTGATCGGTATAAGCGGAAGGCGGAGCGGAGGCATAATGGGATGAAGAATCCGTGGCATTGGAAGAGGAGGGAGGTGAGGTAGAATCTGTGGAGACCGAAACGGTGGGAGCGACGGGAGGAGGGTCCGTATCTGTGATCATTCTGCCATTTCAGTGTCAGAGAGCGTACCTTTCCTTTGAATTGTTCGGACCTGCTCTGGTTTTTTGGTCTCCTCGGTTATTTCGCCCATTTTGTCTCCCTTGTCGTTTTGGAAAAGTGAAAATGACACTTTCTGGCCCATAAAAATACCCTCATCTTTTTTCTTTTTGGGTAATAAAATATTAAAATTACCCTCATCGTTATTGCAGGTGAGTGTAAATGCACCTATAAATTGTGGCTGTTGAGTTTTTTTTTTTTCCTGGCTGCTGAGTTACTACATATCTTAGTGTACACACACATAATCCCCTCAAAACATGGGACATTATTATATAGTGCTATGAAACCCATTGGTGATTTTATTTTTATGAGCCCCAAGCCTACCCGCCAGAGCCAACGTTTTACTTTTTTAGTATGACCTTTTTTTTAATATGACCATCTGATTAAATTAAATATAAATATTATCAGATTTAATTAACATAGTTTTCTCAGCAACAAAAAAATTCTACAGTCACATGTACTTAGTTTATAGAGTTCCGAGAGCAACTCCTCTGCATAAAATAGAAAAGTTCCAAAGATTAATTGAATTTGAATAGATCAGTTGATTAAAATAATTTATGCATCAATCTTTAGTGGATGACTTGAGAGAAAATACAAAGTATTTAAAGGTGACTGAGGAGAAAAATTATACAACTGAGGAAAATAAAAAGCTGCAGCAAGAATTGGTATGTAATTATACAGACAACCCTTTATATTCTTTTTTTTTCAAAAACTTTTTTGGTTTATATCGTTCCTTTGATCTCTTGTCATAGGATGTAATCAAGGTCCTCAAAATATTTCACTATAACTAGTTTACAAAGGGTTTGTAGGAGGTGGATCCTACCGTTGAACAAGATGAAACGAGTTCTGTGGGAATGGATTCTTTGTTTTTAGAACTAGCAGGTGTTGTACCTGGAATTGATGAGACAATGAGCTTTCTTTGAGATGTTGAAGTAAGAAATATGTGTTGTCTTATTGATTTTGTTTTGACTTGAATTTTGTTCAATACTGTGTGTCTAAATTTGAAACTTATCTATACAAAGTTGTGTTTATGATAGTGTAGAGTTGTAATGCATTTGTGTTCTCATTGTTTTCCTTCCTCCTTTATGTAGGTGTTTGGTGTTGAACCTATTGGAAGTGTCGTGCTCTCTGGTGGACAGTCTGGTGAGTTATAGCATTTGTTATGCTCTTTTACTTCTTCGTTGATAGTTGACTTTTTAATATCCTATCACATATGACAAACCATAATAATTTTTCCTTGCATGTTGCTTTGGAATTTGATTGTGTAACATCTGGGTATCTGTATGCTATGAGATTAAAGTATATTGTTCTTTTTAAATTGATTTCTTCGGAAATACTTTTCAATTGAACCCCATTTCTAGTCCTAAACTTTATGAAGGAGTGAGTTGTCTTTTATCCTCCTCAAAAAAAAATTCGGACCCCAAATCCCATCATTAATTGTGCATGTATTTTCTAAAATACCCTAGTCATCATCTTCCCTAATTTTTTCATTCAGTATCTTCCTTAATTATTTTTAACGAATATGAAAACTATGTCTTATATTTAGGACAAAAATCAACTTCCTAAATATGTCTTATATTATGGATCGGATGGAGTAATTTGTTGGAACCATAGTCAATTCTTGGTAGATTAGGACGCCCAAACCCAATGCAAGTGAAGCTATTATGTGATAAATTTCTTTTAATTTTTTATATATTAGGCATGTATTGTATTTTAAGTATTTTTATTTATGATATAACATTTTTTATTTTCGCCCCCGTCACTAAAATTTCTGGCTCCGCCCCTGGGTGTGGCTAATCTTTTCTTTTTTGAGGAGTGGTTTGAGTTCTTGTTTTCTTAGAAGTTATCTTGTTTTAATCTTGCCCCTAGAGGCTCTCGTTATTTAAATTATTATACACGTATTGGGACTTGAATTTTGTCCGATGAATATGTATCAGTAGTGTACATCCTCAGTTTGTGAGGGTGTGAATTGAATTCAGCCTGCTGAATCATAAAGTTATAGGAGATAAATAGACTCTTGCCTAATTTGAGTTAAAGAAATTAGGATGCACATATGTTATTAGCTTAAATTTTTGTTACGATAATTAACACTTTGTGACGTCTTCTTATTATTATATTTAATCGAATATCCGTTCCTATTATTGTTGTCAAACTCACGAGTTGACTCTCCGAGTTTACCATTTTTATGTTTCTACCTTACTAAATCGAGTCGAGTCTCTAGTAAACTCGTGTCAGCTGCAAACTCAATTAAACTTACGAGTTTACACACCGAATTTACATTTTTATGTTTCTAGCTTACAAAATTGTGTTAATTTTTTCAATTTTGTCATCCTCAACGATTTTATATATGAATTTTATAAAAATTTCTTTATTAAATATAATAAATTATGAGTGTTGATATATTTAATTTCAATTAGTTAGATTTAAAATATATTTAAATCAAAATTTTGTCATTTTTTATATTTTAATTATTTAATTATACACGGTTAATATCTATTTTATAATAAAATAAACTCTTACGAATTTACGATTCGAGTTAACGATACGAGTTTACGTTACTGTCACGAGTTTGCTTAAACTCGTGAGTTTAACAACCTTGGTCCCTATATCATATCTTCTCTTAATTCAATTGTTTGATTAGTTACTTATCAAAAAATTGTTTGATTAGTCGTGCAAGCTCCATTTGTAGAAAAATTACTATTAGTATTAGATTCAGACAATCCTAATTATCGTATAATTAAATTAAATATATGATTAGACACTCAAAATAAATTCAAGTAATAAGGAAGATATATTTGCAAAGGCTTCTCTTTTGTTGCCCATCACATTGATGACATAAACATGTAGTTATCACTAATATTTTTCTTAAAGAGACTAAATTTTAGTATACATTCAAAAGATTTTGAAACTTCAATTTATCTCGTTAAGTCAAAATGAAATTAAATTTTATGGGTGAAAAAGATAATGATGTCCTTACTTTATTTTTTAATCCTCTTATTTGTCTTGCAAATAACTTTATTTATCTTGTGAAATCCCTTATTTATCTTATAAATGACCAAAATATTTTTGACTCACTAGGTTCTTTTAAATCTCTTTATTTATTTTGTAAATGTCTTTATTTATCTTGTGAAATCTCTTATTTATCTTGTGAATTACCACAATGTTACTCCTGTTGTTTATTCCAATGTTTCTTTTGAATTCCTTTAGTCGTCTAATAAATAAATGTTGTTATGGAAAAATAATGTAAGGGTATCATTGTCTTTTTACCTATACAATTTTATTTTATTTTGATCCAAAGGGTGTAGTGGAGTTTAAGAAACTTTTGACGAGGGTGGACTAAAATTAAGTCCATTTTTATGGGGTTGAATGAATTTTTCCCATGATTAAAACACTTATAATAACATATACAAATTGCTTATTAATAAAGTTCTTATACACAGTAAAATTCAAATCTACTTGAAATGAGTTATAAAGATGAGTTGGACAGCAAGATTTCAACAAAAGATAAATGTTGAAAGAGCATTATTTACTTCTGAGCAAAAAAAAAAAAGAGCATTATTTACTTCTGAGCAAAAAAAAAAAAAGAGCATTATTTACTAAATTGCAGTCACTACATCCTATTCCTATCCTTAATTAATATAAGACAAAGTGAATATTATAGTATATTAAGCACAAGAGGTGGTAATATAAATTTATGGATATAGAAATACTTGCCACATAAATTGCCAAGTGCAACCTCATTAGTTGAACCAATTTTTATTGCCCAAGTACTCTCCTCATTCCTAACTATAAGGGCCAATTTATTATTATTATTATTGGCTGAGTTAAATGTCATGATTTTCAGTACTTCAAACGCTTTTAAATTTTCTTAACAAAGTTGATAATAAGATTTTAACCATCTATCACATATAAAAAAAATATATTTTTACTTATTTTTATAATTTTATAGAGAGTTTTATAACTAGAAACACAGGCTGATCTCTAGATATATTAATTAGTTCTTATATAAAGTAATTAGGAAAAAGTAGGGATCTGATCAAAGTCCCATAGCATTGTCACGAACTTCACAAGCTCCTGCATGCTACTGGAATTTAACTAAGAACGGGTATTTCTCTCCAAAGTCAGCTTACAGAGCTCTAGACTTGAACTGGAATGAGCACAATAACATGTGGTCTCAAATGTGAAAACTATCGATGGCTCATCGAGTTAGAACCTTCACTTGGCTTTTATTAAAAGGAAGATGCTCTCTAACGAGGAACGGTTTAGAAGGGGAATGACTATGGATTAGCTATGTTCTCTTTGTCTGATCAACAATGAATGTTTAGATCATGTTTTCAAAGAATGTATTATGGCTTCATTAGTTTGGAGGAAAATCCTTCCCACAAACATCAATGCAGACTTTTTTAGATTGAACATTCGAAATTGGCTAATTTTATCATTTGATCACCTTCCCTGGATATCTCTTGGACGATAGATATATGCATCACACGTTGGAAACTCTGGGAATGAAGTCCGAAACCTAAGAATTTTCATTGAGGAATTTTTTACTATAGACGGGATTGTATCTCATCAGGTTAAAGTTTTAGTTGTCCAAACCCAAAAATGCTTCTAAGTTCAATCTCATTTTGTAATCTCTACCTGAACTCTTATACATTTTTGACCATTTATTAATGGAATTCCTTTTCATTAAAAAAAATAATTATGTTGTTTGGAGGCGTGAAATGAACAAACTCTTGCACAGAGCACAATGTCATTTAATGCACGATGTGTGTGTCTCCATTGCTTGCAAAATGGCTCGTCCCTCTCTCTGTTTATTTTTATTTTTTTGGAAAATCCCTTTAAGGTCCAAGGGAAAAAAAATGTGAAAAAATATCCAACAAAAAATTCTGATGTCAAAAAAGTTTCATTAACAACTCTTTCAGTAGGTGATTAACAACCCTATTTATGGGTTTTAAAAACTTTTTAGGACCTTTTTGACATCAGAATTTTATGTGGGACTTTTTTGATATTTCTTAGTCCTTTGGGACCTTAAAGGGATTTTCCTTTTTATATTAAGTCATTTTGGGATTCAAATCATCATTTTTTAAATACATAATGCTTGTGTGCTTAATATAAGACATATTTATCTAAATTTAATTAAATTAAGAAAATTTGTTTAGTTAGTAAATAAGACATATATTTTTTATAACACCCTAATCATTTTCCTTAATTTTCTCATTCCCTCTCTTCCTTCATTATTGTTGAGGAAACATTAATATATGTAAATTAGGAAAATACTGGCAAATATAAAAAAATATGTCTTGTATTTAAGATTCAGATTAATTCCTTAAATATATCTTGTGTTAACAAGGGAACGGAGTAATTAGGGGTGAGCATGGTGCTCAGATGCCCGGTACGCCCACCCAAGCCCGTCAAAAAATTGTCCAACCCAGCCCTAAAAAAGTGGCCCGAAAAAAATTTGGGCAGTTTTGGGCTGGGCCAATACAGGGGAAGCCGCCCTGCCCAGCCCGCCTTTGCCCAGCCCGCCCGAAAATGGTTAGGGCTTTTATTGGGCAGGGCGGGGCATCGGGCTGCAAAATGCAGCCCATTCATTCTTCGGGTTGGGCATCGGGCAGGGGTCTCGCCCTGCCCAGCCCAGCCCATGCCCACCCCTAGGAGTAATAAACAATATTCCATCGATATATATATACCCTTTTTAAAATCTTTTTAAATGGGAAATAGATAAATATCAACATCTTGAGATCCAGAATTGGTATATCCTCAGACTCCTATTTGGGGAAAAAAAAGAAAAAAAGGAAAGAGCTATAAATATCATAAACGATCAAGATAATAATTACTACAAAATCAAATCCGGGAGGGGTAATGTTTTAGGAAAATCAAATTACAAATAACCAACGAGACTAATATTTTTAATATATGTAAATTAGTCATGGAACTAGAAGAGAAAGTAGCATAACCAAAAAGGAAAAAAGAAAACCCCCTTCTATAAAATAAAGGGAAGACGAGAAGATAAATGAAGAATGAGTATAGAAGAAGAAAAAGTAATTCTCATCTATTATTTACTATTTCTATGTAATATCTAACATAGTTCTTCTATTTATAGGCACAATTTTCTAACATACAATTAATAGGATCCTATAATTATAGGAAATAATGGAAGAGAATAATAAATAATGGTGGATAACATTCATGATATTATACCCATAACACCTTCATCCAACGTTATCAGACTCACGAGTCTAAACAAACTCGTGACAGTGACATAAATTTGTATCTGAACTCGAATCGGTAAACTCGTAAGCGTTTACTTTTATCATTGAATATGTATTAACAGTGTATAATTAAATAATTTTAATATAAAAATGAAAATAATTTGATTTAAATATATTTTAAATCCAAATAATTGAAATTAAATATATTAACATTCATAATTTATTATATTTAATAAATAATTTTTTATAAAATTCATATATAAAGCCGTTGAGGATGACAAAATTGAAAAAAATTAACTCAATTTTGTAAGCTACAAACGTAAAAACGGTAAATTCGGTGTGTAAACTCGTGAGTTTATAGTTGACAAGATTTTACTAGAGACTTAACTCGATTTTGTAAGATAGGAACGTAAAAACGGTAAACTCGTAGAGTCAACTCGCGAGTTTTTGACAACAATGCCTCCATCTATTATGGTTTAACAAAAACAAAAAAAAAATCCTATAATTTCCATGCTTAATTGGTCATCTTAAAAAAAAAAAAATCAACCCTCATAACACCCAAACTTATTTTTCGTTAATAACGGTCAAAATAAAAAAATTTAATCGGTCAACGATTTCTCAAAAATAGTTATTGTGGGGGGCCACCTTAATTCCCTCCTCCATTGCTACCGCCATCCTTCTCGGAAAGACTGTTTCCAAATTCTCTTATTTCCTGTTATTAGATTAGCTACCGCTTCTTCTTTGTTTCCTGACCTTCCCTTCTCTCTCCAATGCTCACCAACCTCTTCTCCGTCACCTTTCCATACCCAAAGTTTTGAACTTTTCTTCGCCTACCTCTTTCACTTTCAGCGAATTCACCGTCTAAATCTTCCGCATTGTACACACCTAACACCACTTAAAGCTCACACCTATACAATACCCATTTTGAGCTTTTATCTTCGCTGGACAAAATTCAGTTCTTTATTAGGTGTACACCTTAACCATGAACTCTGCGATTAGGTGTGCACCTTCTTTATCTCCGACCTTCTCTGCTTTCTCAAGCAGAAAGCTTTCTTTGAGAACCACTAAATCTTTTTACACATTACCCTCAAGACAAAATGTTGATCCCAGCACAAATCTCTTTGTTTCTTGCCATAAACCTCTTCATATCTCATCAATTGAGAATTTCTCATTGGTGGCAAAAACCAGAAAGAGGGGTTTAGAGTGTGTGGCCTATGAGGCAGATAAGTCAGGACCTTTGGAGATTAATGTTGATGAAGAGGCTAAAGTTCAGGCGGCTCAGAAGCTCAGAATTAGTTTTTATTTCGTTACGTGGTGGGCTTTGAATGTAATCTTCAATATATACAATAAGAGGGTTTTGAATGCCTTTCCTTATCCATGGCTCGCTTCCACTCTATCATTAGTTGCTGGTTCGCTCATGACGTTAATTTCATGGGCCACGGGAATTGCTGAAGCACCAAAAGTCAATTTAGATTTTTGGAAGGCCCTCTTCCCTGTAAGTTAATCTTGCTCAATTTTGTTTCTTTCACAACATAGCGTAATGGTTTGATTCTATGCAGGCATTATGTCAACATATACATAGTTTTCCAGTGTAATTGAAACTGGTTTCATATTTGATGTGTGCTTGATACATTGGATACAAAATGGTTTTATTTCTGTAGTATCAGTATTTCATCCTGGCATTGAGACATAACAAGTTTCAAATGATTTGATTCTGTATTAATAGATGCATAACAGGATGGGTCTTGGGTAAGGCCTATAAAACTATGGATGGGAATCAAACAATAAGAATTGACATTAATACGATGGAATCTCTTAAAATCATGTCTGGTAAACTTAGATTGGTGAGCTTATATCAAGAATATTAGGTCAGAGATTGATTAGTGATTAAGGGATGGGATAGGATTCATTTTGATGCATATTTCTTATAATAATCACTAAAATAATTTGGTTTTGTAGGTCGCTTTGGCTCACTCGATTGGTCATGTTGCTGCAACCGTGAGTATGTCAAAAGTTGCAATTTCATTTACCCATATCATCAAGAGTGCAGAACCTGCTTTTAGTGTCCTGGTCTCAAGATTCTTCCTTGGAGAATCATTCCCTTTGCCAGTGTACCTCTCACTTGTCCCAATTATTGGTGGCTGCGGTCTTGCTGCTTTGACAGAACTCAATTTTAATATGATTGGTAAGAGAATCTATTCTAATATAGTCATATGCAGATCAGGATCTTCTTTAATATTAGAGGGTACTGTAACAAAGAGAGACTGAAAAGGTTCTATTCATATGACACATGTTTGTCCTTAAACACTACATATTTTTCATGTTCTAGTGTTGATATTGTATCTTCTTTGTTACACATGTCAGTATTCATTCTTATTAAATTTTGTTAGGAAGTTGGAAATGCAGAAAGAAATCCACTAATTAGACAACTTTAAATCATGTTTTAGGTTTTATGGGAGCTATGATATCAAATTTGGCATTTGTCTTCCGGAACATATCCTCAAAGAAGGGGATGAAGGGGATGTCTGTTAGTGGGATGAACTATTATGCTTGTCTTTCTATGATGTCTATGCTAATCCTCATACCTTTTGCCATTGCTGTGGAGGGCCCACAAATGTGGGTTGTTGGTTGGCATACTGCTCTCTCTCAAATTGGTCCCAATTTTGTATGGTAAGTTTAGCCTTCAATTCTTAGTGTGTATATGATAATCTGCCATAATCTTTGTGCCTTTGTATTGGTGGGATTTCATTTTAAACTTCACTTTGTTGATAAGAAATGCATAATTTGGGTTAATGAAAATTATTTACTCGATGTGTGAAAAGTGTAGTTACTAATGAAAAAAACTTCACTATATGATCAAGTAGCAATTTTCATTGCTGGATTGTTAGATTTAATGGTTTTCTTCCTCTTATGCTTAACTAATGAACTAGTTTGGAAATTTCACAGGTGGGTGGTTGCCCAGAGTATCTTCTACCACTTGTACAATCAAGTATCTTACATGTCTCTTGATCAGATTTCCCCACTAACATTTAGTATAGGAAACACAATGAAGAGAATTTCGGTTATCGTCTCTTCCATTATCATCTTCCACACCCCAGTCCAACCCATCAATGCCCTCGGGGCAGCCATTGCCGTTCTCGGTACCTTTATCTATTCACAGGTGCATTCTTGTCTCCTTTTACATCAAAGGTTGATTCTTTATCACTTTAAGAATTGAGGCTTCCAAGGGCCACAAATATTTTGTCATCACTTTCTGCTTCAAGTTTGCTTGCAAATAATTTGAGTTGGTTAGAATTAGTCTTCTTTGTAAGAGTGAATAGCTTATCTACTGCTCATAGGAGTAATAGATTAGGACTGGAGATAGTACTATGTTTCTCTGTTTGTGAAGTTGTCTGATTTTTTGACTTACACTGTATAACAATATCATAACTAGCAACTTCCTTTTGATCCTATGAACAGGCTGCACAATAAGAAATAGTTTTGGAGCTGAGATTCATGGGGATACAAGTGTGTGTTACAAGTTTGTGTGCCTCTATATGATTAGCTTGGTCAGTCTATCTTTTGTTGACGGGGATTTTATTGAACAAAAATTTATTTTTTCAAGGCATGTGACCTACTAAATGATGAGTCCCCCAAAAAAAAAAAACTGAAAGATGAGTTATGGCTGAAGCTGTAACGGTTATTGAACTAGTATTTTGTGTTGTGGTGGATGGGGTATGAAGGTGGTATTTTTGAGGGAAAATTATTATGAGGTATCAGGGGAGGGATGTAATTATCAAAAAGTTTTAATAAAAAGTGAGCAGTATAAACTTGTCATTTTTTACACGAAAACTTATTATTTGTTATTTGATTTTTGGTGATTAGATCTCTTCTTTGAGACTATAGTAATTCTCAGAGAGACCCAAATTCAGTACTTGTTCCCTAGAATAGGATTACCTCACCTAGTCAATGTGAAAAAAAAAGACAAAATAAAGAAAAGAAGAAAGAAAAATAAAAGAAAAAACCGAAAGAGACCTTCACTATCTAGTTTAGGGACAAGATCAGACTGCCATTGGCGAAATTGAGTGACCACCCACCACAAGATGCCACCTAAACTAATCCATTATTTCTTTA
The DNA here is from genome assembly GCA_025563575.1 of Acacia pycnantha. Lineage (NCBI taxonomy): Eukaryota > Viridiplantae > Streptophyta > Magnoliopsida > Fabales > Fabaceae > Acacia > Acacia pycnantha. The sequence goes on along the minus strand of JAMWYP010000318.1, from coordinate 428,167 downwards.
AAAGTAGATCAAACTAAATTTATTTATTTATTAAATAAAATAATTTTTTTTTCTTGTTTTAATGTTTGTGCGTGAACAATTTAAGAATTTGTCGTTGTAATGAACGTGAAGATTCCCAGGTTTGTGATCTGAATAACACTTCTTTTATCAGGTGACCTTGTCTTTTGTTTTTGGTTTTTAGGTTGAAAGGATAGTTGCATCACTGCTTCCAGAAAACAACGATACAAGATATACAGAAAAGGGGTTACAATCCGAAATAAAACAAACCAGGGATAACAAACGGCATTAAAGACACAGACATTACAATCTCTTAAATGTCTTAAAGTAAAGTACAAACTAGTCTCCCATCAGGAGAGGATTCTATCAGGGGAGGATTCTCTCATAAGCAACTTTCTGCCCATCCCTCACAGTTTGATCCTGACCGTCGAAATCTTGATCCAAGGGTCCAGAAGAATTTTTAAAAAAACCGCGCGCGGTTTTTAAAAAAATTCTTTTGAACACTTGGATCAAGATTTCGATGGCCAAGATTTATAGATGATGAGAGATGGGCAGAAAGTTGCTAAGGAGAGAAACCAGACCCGTCTCCCATCCAATGGATGAATGGAGATAGAAGCATCATTAGCTTTTGTATTCACCTTTTAGGCATCCAAGATTAGAAGAGACAATAAAAAAAGTGTTGGCTTTAAAACCTACACTATAAGGCACACTCTTTTATAAGCATCAGCTGCAAGTAGATTAGCAGCATGGTCTCCCTGTCTAGGAGTAAAGGATATAGAGAACACAACCTTGGAAGACAAAAGACAGATGACATCTTACACAATACTCCTGCTTCTCCAATCAAACAAATCTGGTGAATTGATCTCAACACTTCTAAACAAGGGAAGACATAATTTCAAAAATCACTTTCTCATGTGCAAGATCTACAGCTAGCATCACTGCTCTTTTCATCGTTAGGGCTTCAGTCATAAATATAGAAATTGATTTAACTTTATCCACAAAACCTCATCTAAAATCACCAAAATGATCTCGACATATTACGCCAATTGTAGCACCTTCCTTACTAGTTGAGAAAGCCCTATCCCAATTAATTTTAAGACCTTCTAAAGCAGAAGGGGACCATGAAACTAGAAGATTAGCATTGCCCCTTTGCACCTTAGAATCCAAATGCAAATTGTCACAATTGGCCCAATATTCAAAGTTGTTTTTTCTAGCAAGTTTTGTAACATCAACAGGATTAGATTTTTTTTATTATTAAACACCATTTCATTTCTTTCCTTCCAAATGAACCACAAAATCCAGTAAGTTAAAGATGGATCTTGCTTACTCAGAGAGGGCATTCATGACATTGTAATCCACCAAGCATTAAAGTTCGATATACTTGATGCATCAAATCTAGCACTTAGCGTACAACCAAACCAAATACATCTAGTCCACGGATAGTGAAAAATAAATGCTCAATAGTTTCATCAACTTCAACACAGGACATCAGTTACCCTGTGATCTTTTCCTTCAAAGAAGGGCTGCAGTAGTAGCAACAACATCATTCAAAAGTTGGATATGCTTTATCTGTTGTTTTCATTCTAAATACAAGTACAACATCGCATCATATTCTCTCTCTCTGTTTTTTTTTTTTAACCTCAAACATCGCATCGGATTTGAGTCCCTGTCCATTCTGATTAGTGTTATTACTCATAACCTGTAAAGACCCTATTTTCTGAGAGAGCATTAAAGATCCTTTCCTTCAAAATCCTCATCATTTCTCTCTTGAAATTTCGCCAAAATCCATCAAGCATAAACCCTGTCCAGAGACTCTAAAGTAAAAGCATTCAAAAGATTACCAAAATCCCCTACTGACCATCTCCTTTCCTTCAATATCATAAAATAAACCGTCAATCCACTGTCTCTATAACCTTAAGGAACCAGTTTCCTTGGGATGGGTAGGGAAACTGATTCCATAACGTTAATGCATTCTCAAAAACAACTATGATGTCACCCATCAACATAAGTGAGATATTGCAGCATTGATTACATACTGATGTTCCCACAGGTTTATCCAAAACCACATATGACTCAGCCACAGCCATGATTCTTGATCTCCAGTCAATTTCATAGCAACTAAAAAGAGACTAAATGTCAAACATGATCTTTTTTCTTGTAAAATTAACAGATAATTCTACGAAGAATTCAGTAATACCTTGGAAAGCATTTGGGGTGTACATGTACTCTTAAATAGGTTCCTGCTTCCACAAACTGATCCACATGAGATACACGAAAAGTCTTCTGTGCCTCCTCTTGTATGGTTTTCCCTTTAATTGAAGATCTCTTTCCTAAAACTGATGGTTCTGTTGCTTCTTTGAATATCCTAATCTCCTCCTGAGTAGCAGTAGGAGGTGGTTGTGGGCAGACAAGAGCATAGTATACAGCTCCAAATTGGATTAGATCTGCGACAAACCTTCAAGAATCAAACTTTTAATTTATCATGCCACACAATAATAGTGTCGGAAATTGTTTGATTAGAAGAGATACAGAGTATCACTTACAAGGGAGGAAAATCTAGAGCTTTGCAAATATATTCTGAGACAGGTCCTCCTTCTGAAACAACTAAGTGTTCAACTCTTGGAGGACAATTTTGAGATGGACACGGAAGCAAGCGATCATACTTCAGGTAGCTCAAACAAGATCAAATCTCATTAACAAGTCAAAAGTGGAAGCAGTGGAAATCAACTTCTAGCAACCATGAACAAAAGTCGAGCGACTAATAATAAAGATTAGCATGAGATCTGTTAAATAAAATCATGGAAGTGACGTGATCCAACAACACTGTCAAGCTATAAAGTAATAAATGCATGGTTGAAGAATTAAAATAGAAGCCTTATAACTCAAACGGTCACCAAAATGTCCCAAATGGCTGTTTTCATGCCAAAGGGCATATTCTAGTTGTAATTTCCCCGCATTTCAAGAATCCAGCTGACTTAAACTTCATGTCCATCCCAATATAATTCACTGAGGGCATTCACACACAAGCACAGATACACAATGAACAAAAGAGTGATTAACAAAGAAATAGATAAGGTCTACCTCTTTCTCAATTAACAATTACCGGTCCGACTAAATCACAATATGCAAAGAAACACAATAGCACATCGTGTTAAAACTGGAATTCAGCACAGAACTCCTGGGAAGATGCAGCGGTTAGGCTCAAAAGGGCATATCATATAGAGAATGATTTAGCCACGCATGCAGTTTGAAGCAACAACAGTCAAAAAAGCAAAAAACTTTCATGCAAGAAAATAAATCACGAAAGGAATTTATGTTATTTCAAGAGGAATAACAAACACTATATCAAAGACATTTTTTCCCACTGAGTTTTCTGGTGCAGGAAAAAAATAGTTTTAGGTGAAACATCTCTTTCAAGCGAAACGACTAAAAAGAAGAAATTACACAAGAAACACGAAAGAGTGGGATATTGAAGGTACTCACCCATTAGATGAAGAAGTAGTGGTTGAGTTGTTAGAGTAAACTCTCGAGGATTCACTGGCAAATGCACTGTTATGGGAACTCCTCGGATGACACCATTTCAGAGAACGTTTGTTGTAGTGCTTGATAAGAGCCGAATGGGAGATGTCAAGGGTTCGCAAGAGAGCCATAGGCATACCTAAGCTCCGGCAGCCACTGGCCAACATTGCGGCCATAGTCACCGATCCCATCAAGGGATCTTCCAAACGGGCAAGCTTCTTTGCAACGTCCCCGAGTTGGCTCTGAGTAGAAGGCAGCAGTAGGCACACAACGGAACAGTGAATGTTATCAAGTTTACGCGCGACGGCGCGAGGTAAGAGCCTTGGACTTCAATATTGGGTTTCTAAATATGAATTGGTCTTGTTGGCCCTGGGTTTGCCTTACTCTATGGGCTATGTCCCATTTTCTGTAATTATTTTTCTTCTTTTGTCATTTTCTCATTATAAATTTGAGTGACCCATAAAAGTTTGTCTTGGATTTGAACTATGGCGTATGCATGTAAAAGGCTTTGCTAGGAGAGACAAAACTCACTTTGATAATCTCTATGCCTCAAGAATATTAGAATATTCTATGATTTCCCTTCGTCCAATATTCTCTTTCTCAAATTAAAATTTTAATAATGAGAATATGTAATATAAGAAATTAATTAAAATTTTTAACCACACTTTTATAATTTTTTTAAGAAAACTCAACTCATAAAAATTTCTCTACTCCCTTCTCTAAATTAGTCATAACGAACAACCCAAGAGGGAATCCAAACAACACCGAGTTTGGATCAATCACTTGTGTGAATTCAACAAACCCAGACATTCAATGCATTCATTATAAGAAGGTCGTCTTTGAATTAAAACATAAACACAACATAGAGAGCGTACATAAATTCACTGAATTTTTATGTCTAATAGCAAATTCAGCCACCAACAATAATAATACGAAGCATAACTACCTAGTATAAACAATGAAGAATCCTTTGAAGCTCTAGGGAGCTCCAATAGCTGCAAGGTGAACTTGTTTCTCATCTCTGGGGCTACAAACAATCCAAGCAGAATCTCCATATCTTTTTCAACACCATTGCATTTTTCAGTATAATCTTTATTCCCTCCAAGTCCATTGAATATCCATTGAACACATGAACAAACACATAATTGAGGCGGTTGAGGAAACACGAAGGCACAGGGTCCAATATTCCATCCTCAATTGGATTAGAAGGCATCGTACAAGTCCCTTTTTCAAATCATAATATAATTCAAATGTTATATATATGTATGTATGTATGTGTGTGTGTGTGTGTGTTAGCCATTGTTAATTGTTGCTGCAATAATAATTTAAGTAGCTACAAGAAATTAAACAAATATGATCATTTTTGGTTGAGGAGTTACCTCACGAAAGATCAGAGACTCAAGGCAGGGTGTGTTTTCCAGTATCTTCACTAAGCGTGTATTTCTTTGACCCCAAAAAAAAAAAAAAAAAACAAGCGTGCATTTGAAAAATCTGATCATCTATGATCTAGCTCAAGAACTCGAATGCCCTTGAACATGGGTACCTCCACTGCTTCTGGTATGCCAAAGAGAAGCTGAAACACATAAAGAGAAATTAATGAACAATAAATGAATAAAATTGTAATACCCTAAAAATCTCACTTATGATAAGTATCATAATTTAGTAAATAATACCTATTGAAAATAGGTGAATATGTGGTCTCAAATTTATATATGGTATTTCAAGACAATTTTCCCTAGAAAATTAGAAGGAATAAAGTGTTAAAAATCCTTAAATACACTTATGGGTCATAAAATACACTGAGAATATTATGACAAATTCTAAGAGGCAATTAAATATTTATTAAAAATTAGAAAGTATGTTGTCTCTAATTTAGGTAATTTATGGGTTTATTTTCCTAGAGAATAAAAGGGGAAAATCCAATATTAATTTGGGGAACATAAGTTGCCTAATGATTTTTAAAATAATATATGATGCATAAATTACCAATGTCAATACAATGGTTGTGAGAAAACAATTAATCTTAATTAAGAAAATTGTCAACAATTAGTAGGGGATTAGATAAGTAATTAATTGCTAATTGTTTAGGCATGAACAAGGGTAATATTCAAAATTAATCATGTGAAACCTCTAATTAATGGTCATTAACCAATGAAAGGCCAAGATTGAATCTAATGAGGTGAATCTAATGGTTCTAATTAATTGAACCTTAATCCATGTGAAAATAAATTAGCCAATGGGAACACATGGAATATAGGATTTTTGTGCAAGAAGAGAAGCATATTCCTTGGCTAGAAATTGATCATAAATTTCGAAAAATAGAAGAGGAAAAGAAGAAGAAAAGTGTAGAGAAATTGTGTGGAAAAGTCAACAATAAGCACTAGCCAATGAAAACACATTAAGTATGGGATATTTGTGCAAAAGAAGAAGCAAATTCCTTGGTCAAGAATTGACCATGCAATTCAAAATACTCATGTGGATGGAGGGAGTTTTGTTTTAAAAATATCATGTTATTTTGTCAAGAAAGAAAAAGATATTTGGTGAAAAAGCAAATAGGATAAATGAGAACCGATAGAAAATAAATCATATCTTGAAATCTGTGAACTAAGTATTAAACATCAGGACATATTATGAACAAGTGACTTTTTATCCCGAAGTTGGTTATTCCGAAAGTTATTTCCGTAACCGACGGAGTTTATCCTAAAATGGTTAATAGACTAGAAAATACCCTTAATGAGACCATAACTTTTGTTAATCCAAATATTCCTCAAGTGATACCATTGACCTCCAAAGTTATGTCAAGGAATATTTGAGATTATTTAAGATTACGCGATTAGAACACCGAACAGGGGATTTTATCGGTTAAGTCCATAAAGCAAGGGATGAAATCATGTGCATGACATCATCAACTTGTCAAAGAAGTAGGAGAAAACTTGTTAGCTAAGTAAGAAGTTCAAATGAAGGGCTAAGATTGAATTCAGTAAAGATTATCCAAGGGTTGAGATCCATAGGCTTTCCCTATAAATAGAACCTCCATTGCACTTCATTTCTCACCAATTCATAGTGCAATTCGAAATCTAGAGAGAGGTTAGTGAGAAGGAGGAGCTCTGGAGAAGGAGTAGCAAGGTTCTGGGTAAATTCTTCGGTCTCTAGTTTTATGTTCTAGTCTTTAGTTCGGTAGTTTTTAGTATAGATGTTAGTTTGATCTTTAATCTTCCAAGTATAATTTTGATATCATGTTTTAAGGTTAAATATGGTATTTATTTCGAAAATATGATGGAGATAGAGAGATGGCAAAATTTTGGAAGATTAGAGTCAAAGTAGCGAAGCTCTGACAAAATTTAGTCAATTAGTTAAGTCAGGGGCAAAATGGTCATTTGTGCCTAAAATGTCTGTTATAATGTTGATCATTACTAAGTACGATATTGTCCTTATAGGATATCTGCGATCATGTTCCGACCAACAGACGTACCGTATTTCGTCAACGAAGGTACGTATGTTCGCGTACTGTAACACTAACGCTGATGTTTATGGTATGCATATATGTGTTATGAGTATTGTATGCGTATATGTGATAGATGATGACTTTATGTCTGTTATGTGTATTATATGTGGTAGCTGTTAGCTCTGCTATATGGTTATGTACTGTTGATATGTATACGTTTGCCTATGTGCTGCTACACATTCTGTCGGGGTGCCTATGTGCTGCTACACGTTCTTCCGGGGTGCCTATGTGCAGCTACACATTTTGCCGGGGTGCCTATGTGCTGCTGAGATACGTTTGGTTGTGTGATACATTTTTTGTGCGTCTATATACTGTTAAGGTTGTGATTATCTGTAATATATATGTGTGTATGTAAACATGAGGTTAACCGTTACCTGAGGTCCGGTGTATGGGCATTGGACCTTAGTCTTAAATGATAGTACAAGTAAGGATCAGGAACAGAGAGGAACAAAGAAGGCACCGGTAGACGGAGCCTTAAAGAGGAACCAAGGGGCAAAGTCGTAATAATGCACCGAGGGTCGAGTCAAGAGCCGAAAGAAGTTATCAGAGCCTATTGTCAGGCATGGATCTAATAAGGTTATTTCGAATAGTTTGGTGCCGAAGGCAAGGCTAGTCTATGTGGGTCAGCCAATCAGTCGTCGTGAACTCGGTGAGGCCCCCATGATAGACACTTACCTAGCCATTCTGTTCGGTTAACGGAGATAGGTTCATTGCCCAAGTCTAGTCAAGGCTTGGTCTAGGTTGTATGGTTACTTTTTGAGAAATGTAATTGTACAAAGCTCTGTATATTGTATCACATGAATATTCCTTCGGGAAATTTTTAATATACCAGCATACGCCTGACATCATCATATGTCGGGGTATTTTTATACCAGCTACTCATTGTCCATTTGTTAGTACATTGCTCTCCGTTTCCGCAGTACTCTAATGTAGCACCTCAAATTCTGTCAAATTTTTAAAACCAAGTGTCATCCGACACCTTTTGACTTATGGAATTTGGGATGTTACAAAAATAAAAGGAAAAAGATAATTTTTTAGACTTTATAGTTTTGACTCGGTTGTAATAAGTTCTTAAACTTTGATTCAGTGCAGTTCGGTTCCTATAATTTTGACTCAGTTGGAACTCAATCGATCACCAAACTTTAAGTTACTGCAACTTGATCTCTACAATTTTAACTATTTAAAACTTTAGTCCCTTGTTTAACATAAGAAGATGGAAGAGAACTAACTGAATGATGAGAACTAAATGAATGATTTCTTATTCAATAGTATCAAATGAGTACACTTGGGGTATTTATATTACTCCCCTCACCCACTTATCTTGGTTTAGTTGATAATTGAATATTTCATAGACTTATTTGTATCTCTTAGTTAATAATTTAGGACTCTTTAGTTGATAAATAATGGACTTTTATGCTTATTTGGACTTTAAGTTTTTAAATAGATTTAATTCATTTTTATAATAAAATTGCAATTTTACATTACTTTACTATTTTCACTATAACTCTTGAACTAGACATCCGATTAGCCTCATTCTTGTTTCATATTTCAGATGATTCAAAGAACTACAATTGTTATGAAGACTTGAAGGGAAAATTTGGACAAGAGGGCAGTCAATTTTGGAGCCGAAGTCAGATGTATATTTCTGGATATTTATTGGGCCCGAATTTTGTATTAAAGACCATTTGTTATTTATTTTCGTTTTGGGCAAGTTGTGTAGCCCTACCCCATTTCCATTTGAGGTTAACATTAAGTTAGATGGTGGTTACAACACTTATATCATTACATTTTTGTTCTTTTTCATATTGAAATAGAAGTTTTGAAATTCTTTGAACTATTCTTCATCTATTCATCATGTTCTTCATTTTTGGGTTTTCGAATTTCTTAGCCATGCTTTGTAACGCCCGTCCTAAATGTGCCTTTATTTATCCAAGTTATAGTGCATAGGTATCGAAATAATTTGAATGACTTAATTGCGGAATAAAACTTTCATAAAATAACTTAGTTTGAAAACATGAGAATAAAAGTTTCACAATTCGGATCTATCACATACGGAGATCTTAATACAATAATCCAAAAATAGACAAATGATAAACGATACAATACAATCTATCTACTCATATTTTTCCAAAACGTTCCATCTGCTGTAACCTTTACAGCTGCATCTTTCCTCTTGATCCCGATCCACTTCTTGTTTCTTTCATGCGGTCTGGAGTTCAAATGAATGAACCCCAGGGGTAACAGTTAATCTCATATGCAAGTATGAAATATAAATCACAGTATAACACATGTATAAGCATAGAATAATTCGCAACAAACAAGTCGCACCGAAACTGTAGTTATCGGCCAAGGACCGCAGCCTTTTGGAACACGCAGCTCCATTTTAGGACACGCAGCCCCAATCCATAGCTAGGATACATACATGGAAATTATCTAGCAACCATGATCAGTCATACATGAATACATACATACAAGCTAATAAGATACAGTTACCCACCTCAAACTTGAATCCTTACTTTGTCCGAAGGTGCCGGAATCAGAAGAGGTGTCAAGGTATACCTATAAATGTTTATCATTGTCATTAGTCACTACGCGAATTATTTTAGAGGATTAAAAGTGGTTATTATTAATAATACCCTTTTTAATAAATAATAATATTTGTTCATTTTCCTAATAATAATAATAATAATAATAATACTTATTATTGTTATTATTGTTGTTGTTGTTGTTATTATTATTATTATTATTATTTTCCTTGGAATTATTTATCCGGGTTGAGGGGGTTCGAGTTGGGGGTGCTGGGATGGGATGCTGAGATGGGGGTGTTGGAATCCGAGTTGGGGTGTTGCAGTGATGGGTTGCTGGGTAAGGTGTCTGGGATCCGAGATCCGGGTTGAGGGGTGAGTGGTTGAGGTGTCCAAGATCCGAGATGAGTGGTTCGAGATCCGGGTTAATACCAAGTTTTCCCTTACACTTAAACACATTCAGCGCCATATATATACACTTCAACATACAACCCAGAAAAATTCCATATTTAATAGGTCAATTTCAATTTTTTTATCTCTTCGGATACAACTCTGAATAAGGCGTGTGGTCTCCACTTTATTTCTGGAAAATTTCATGACAAAAGTTGACCATTTACTATTTCAAAACTTAACACGAAAATCACTGTTCATTTTTGGAAAATGACAGTTTTCCAGTTTTGCTGTCAAACTTTGAAAAATCATAACTCCCAATCTACACATCCGTTTTGGATGATCTTTTACTCGTTTTAAACCTTATTGAGAATACTAACTACTGTAAAAATTTAGTGGAAAAAATCAAATTTTTAACTATGAAACAGAAGCACGTAAGATTCTCTGTTTTAGACAATAAAAACAGAGCATGATCACGTTTTTTCTTCTGACTAAACCACTTGCAACAGATTAAACCCACGAAAATAGGAAGGATAATGCTTAAAGAAATCACCTTAGTTGATTCCTCAAGCTTCACGATCAGCACCTTCGTTTTCTCCAGCCGTGGCTCTCTCACTCTCTCACTTTCACTCTCAACTTTGCTCCAGTTTTGATAAGCTAACGAGAGTGATTTGAGTCAAGAAGCATAGCTTATATAAGGACCAAAGGGTCCAGTCCGAGAAGGAAGAAAAATGACAATCAGAGGAGAGGTATGGGAAGTCTGAAGAAGCATGGCTCATCTGATCTTGCGTGACCGTGAAACACGCTGTGCTTTCTGCTTCTTTTACGTGTTTCCTTTTAATAGATATTAGAGGCATAGGAATATATATATATATATATATACCTTCCCCACTGTCACGTGTTGGGCTACTTTAAAAATTATCCAACTTGGTCCTCTTCTAAACCTTTATTTGCAATTAGGTACTTAGCTCAATTAATTGCAAATATTGGAAAAGTGATAAGATTAATTCCTTAATTCCATTTAAGGATTTTCTTTCTCAATTTAATTTCTTTTGGCCTTAAAATATTTTCCCTAGAATATTTATGCCAAAAATTATTCCCTAATCATTTGTCCTTAATTTGTGGGAAAATATGCCTTAAATTCCAATAATTAGCTTTATAATAATTAAGGCTAAATTTTCCATAAATAATTCCCTCATAATAATTCTATATCCTTGAAATATTACTTTATAATTTTCCCTTTTTTTGTCCCTCGGCCGCAGTTATGGCCCTATTCGGAAATGTCACTCCTCCTGAACCGGGCTTAGACGTCTGCCTAATTTAGTCTTATTCTCAAGTTTCAGTGCCCAAAATTCAGGATGTTACATGCTTGGCTAGACTTCTATGATCAATCCATGAACTGAGGATTTACGCTTTCATCCAGAGGACATGGTCTAAATGGTAACTAAACTCATTCCTATTCATTTTATTGGATTCTATTTCTGGAAATAGTTCAAATATTAGATTTAATATTCGGTTTGGTTTATTCCAAGGACTGAGTTCGAATTAGGTTAAAATATTACCGTGCAATCGCACAGTGAGACGCCACTGTTCGGACAGATGCTAGGCGATCGTCTAGTCAAGGAATTTTCTGGATGAACGCAGAGATTTCGGTTCGTTCAGAACCAATGGTGAGTTCCGTTACAATGTTTTCATCCAATGATGGAATGGAAGTTTTTTGGAATCTCGTTCATGGATTGATTAGTTTTAATCTAATTGATTTCGTTTTATCTTCTGTCTTAGTTCCTATTTAATTTTCATTGCTTTGAAAAAACTCGCCCCAATTTGTTATTGTCCTGTTTTTGTTTCATTACTGTTACTGTTTAGACCAACTGCAAATTCGTTGGGAAAACGATCCAGGTTTCTATTATACTGCAAATTTATATTGATCATGGTTATTTTGTGAGACTACGACAAATCTCTTTCAAAATATGGCACCGCTGCCAGGGAATTTGCATCAGTCTGATTATTAACAGTAGTGTAAATAGACATTGTAGTGTAGTTTAGGTGGTTCTGGTGATTGGACAAAATTTTTTCTGACCCAGTTCACTTAGAGCATGTCTTATTCACAAGGAATTGTGCATTTTGAGCAAGAATTACTTTCTTGAAGGAAGTGACTAGTGAGGTCTCACCTATTTTCTCCAAATTCCAACGTTTAGACCACTTTTTCGCTGTTTTAAGTTTCGATTTTGTAATTTCTACTAGAACTTTTTTTTTGGTGAATATCTCTGAATGGTCTAAAATTTTGTTTCTCTTATCGTTTGTTTTATTTCGGATTGTCACCCCTTTTTTGTATCATGTATCGTTGTTTTTTGGGAGTAGTAGTGCAACTATCCTTTCAACCAAAAAACAAGAACAAAAGATAAGGTCATGTGATAAAAGAAAAAGATAGTGTTACTTAGATCACAATACTGGGAATCTTCATGTTCATTATGTTAGACCTGGCTATCACCCAAGAGGGGGGGTGAACTGGGTGTCAGATAAAACTTTAAATAACTTTGGAAATCTTTTCGCAACTTACTGAAAGCAGTTCGTAAGATAGCAATGATTTATAAAACAATAAACAAACATTCAAATATATATGCTGGGAATATAAGAGATATGGGAAGAGAATATGCAAACAGAGATTTATATTAGTTCGGCCCAATCCTTGACCTATGTCCAGTCCCCAAACTCCACTTGAGATTTTCAATCCACTATCTCCTTGTTTAATCGGGCACAAGAGAAAAGCCTTTACAACCTCACAAGTTTAGTCGGGCACTTGTGCAGCCTTTACAATCTCTTACCGAGATACTCCCCCTTACACACTGTAAGGATACAATTACACACTCTGTACTCAGGATGATCCTTTCACACTAGGACTCACTCCCCCTTACAAGTTGTAACTGTACACCCACACTCAAAGGTTCCACAACCTTGAGATTTGATCACTAAACAGATAATCAAATAAGTGTTTAGACTCTCTCACAGAGTAGATGAATAATAATCACTAAAGTACATAATCGATCATCACACTCTCTACTGAAAACTATATAAACATTGTGAAACAGAGAGTATATGAGTTAAGCGTTGGATTCATAATGTTGGCATTTCGACATTGTAAGCTCTTGTCTCTAACCCTTTCTATCTTGAATGCTTCTCCTTTTATAGTTGATAAAGAACATTGAGCAATTCTTCTAGGTTTGAATATGATTGTTGTGAGCGTATATGACCATTGGAATTATTCGACCGTTGGAGAAATATTACCGTTGGAGCTTCTGATGTAATCATCCACCTTTTCATAATCTGATGTTAATCCTTCGTTTGATCATCTGAAACTTGCTAACAAACATAATTAATAGCATTGAGAAGTATAGCAAGTAGAAATCAATTGATAACAATCATTTCTGAAATTAGACATTGCTGCTACTGAGCTTTACTGTCTGACTCTAGGTGTACTTGTTGCCTCGAGGTAAAAACCTCTCTCAAAATGTCTAACTCTTTGCCTTCACTTAGACTCGAGGTGAAACTTCTGGCTCGAGGCAAAATCCTCAATTTGTCAATTTCTCAGGTTGGTCATTGACTCGAGGTACGCTTGTTGCCTCGAGTTAATCCATCGTTCAAAAACTGAGAAGACTAATCACAACACTGTCTGAATTGAGGCATAAAAATCCTTGGCTCGAGTCTGTGCCCAACCTCGAGGCAACCAAAATCCTGACTCGAGTCAGGTACAACAAAACACTTTGGGATTTCTGAAAAACGATACTTCTGACTCGAGGTGCGCTTGTTGACTCGAGGTAAGAGCTCATCAAAACCTGATTGCTTCTAAAATCTTGTGAAACACTGAGTTTAGATTCATATGGAATTGGTTTTACTTCATTTGGTTGTGTATAGTGTGAACTATATCCAGGAAACCGAGCCTATGCTGAAATGAATCCAGAATTTCGAGTGTCAACTTTCAAAGTCTATAACTCCCTGTTCTGAACTCTGTTTTGGTTGGTTCAACTCTTGATGGAAATAATTTTTAGTCTACTTTCAAATGGAACCTATTTCAGCTCAATTGGATTTTTATATTGTGAGATACACTCAAAACATCAAAGATTGGTCAGCTGTGTGACGTGAATTGATGTACCAACTTGTGAAATTCATAGCTCTCTCATATCAACTCATTTTGGCTTGAAACTTTGTCACAATGACTCATTTGGAGTCTAGTTTCATAAAAAGTTTGTTTCACCTCAATCCAATCTTTTTTTTGGGAGATATCATCGAATTACCATACCTCGCCCCGCTGAAACGTGAAACAGAGGTGAATAGAGTTGCTGAAACACTATTAACTCGAGGTAAAATAATGTCTGCCTCGAGGTTTGAGTCAGACTCGAGGCTATGAGATTCCTACCTCGAGGTAAATTGTACTAGATTCCCAAAACACTGTAGAAATCATTCTAACTCGAGCCTAGACCTCCTGGCTTGAGTTAAATCATCCCGCAGCTTGATTTTGCTTATTTTAACTCCGATTTGAGCCATTCCAACTTCCATATCATCATGGAGACTTCTAGAATCAATCTAAAAACTTGTATAATGATTTTATCAATCCATTCAGAAATTTTTCCTTTCTTTCCTCTTCCTTTCCACAATTCAATTCTTCTTTCTTCTCTTCTTTTCTCTTCATCATTATCTATAATTTAATTCTTTCTTTCTTCTCTTCTCTTCTTCTTCTCTTGATCATTTTCATAATTTAATTCTTCAATATCTCCTCTTCTTCTTGATTATTCCCAAAATAATTTGATAACTTCTTGCTTCCTTGACACTTTCTGCAATTTCTTCTTTCTGTAATCTTTTATCTCCTTCTTGATTAATCTCTATAATTCTTCTTGAACTAATCTACATTAAATACATAGTAGTTAGTCAATGTAGGAGATAAATATATTATACAATATTTTTTCTCTTAATAATGACATCTATATAAGACATCATCAAAACTAATCATATTCAACACATTACAATGACAAATTCTTAAATTATTCAGGCACAAACATTAAAACAAGGAAAAAAATATTTTATTTAATAAATAAATAAATTTAGTTTGATATACTTTTAAAGAAATAATTGATTAGTTTAGGTGCTCTCGTGTGTTATTTCTCTATGTGTTTTGATGATAACTTACAATTGTAAACCCAAGTTGAAGTTTGTCTTTGTTAAGTTGAAAAACTTACTGTCAAAGACAAACTCAAGTTTTGGATTGGAAACTCAAGTTTGGACTTGACAGAGAGTAGCTCAAGTTTTTACAAACTTAGACAAACTTGAGTTTGAATTTAGAAACTCGAGTTTCGACCATACAAAGAGCTCCTAAGTTTTTCAAGACAAAGCAAACTTGAGTTTGGTTTTAATGAACTCAAGTTTTGACAAGACAGAGAGCTATCAACATTTTGAACTTTTCAAAACTCCAGTTTCCATTTGGAAACTCGAGTTTATGCTAGATAGAGAGTTCTCTAAGTTTCCAAGTTTTGTTGGAAACTCGAGTTTACAACATACAGAGAACTATGCTCCATTTTGAACTTGTGGAAACTCCAATTTTGTTTTAAAACTCCAGTTTGCATCTGGCAGAAAGTTTTCTCTATTCTGAGAAAACTCGAGTTTGTAACTTACAGAGAACATCTCAAGATTTCTAAAGATTTGAAAACTCCAGTTTGAACCATACAAAGAGTTTTCTATTTTTCCTTAGATTTATGGAAACTCGAGTTTCACTTTGTAAACTCAAGTTTAGGCCAAGCAGAAAGCCTTGCTCTATTTGAACATTTTTAAAACTCCAGTTTGGTTTTGGAAACTCCATTTTTGAGCTTTTGGACTTAAACTTGTTTTCATCATAAAAGTCCAAAACTCGAGTTTGTCACTTAATAACTCGAGTTTGAACCTGTCTCAAAACTTACTTCAAAGACCAAATAGCGACATCCTTCTCTGGATGAAGGAAACTCGAGTTTTGTTTTGTAAACTCGAGTTTAGGCTTCTAATGAAAATTGAAAACTCCAGTTTGGATGAACAAACTCGAGTTTGTGTCGCAGAATTTGAAAATCAAACTGCTCAAATTTGTGAAATCTTTATATTTGATCTTAATACTTCTTATCATCCCTCATTACTATTCCTAACTATGTTTAATCAGTTTGTTAGTGAGTTTCAGATGATTTAAAGAGTATTAAATGAAGATTTAGCAAAAAACAAAAAGTGATGTCAGCTCATTAAATGCAAAGTCGAGAAAACTTGCATCCTTTTGGACAATCATTCTCTACACGTTGCAAAGGGATTAATGTTTCTTTTCCCTAACTAGAAGCTGCTCTTCCAACGGATTAAAAGTCAAGAAGTCAAGCCTAAACTTTTGTGCAGTTGGATTAACCAAAGAGTAGAGAGAGAAGAAGACCAAAGCTTTGCTAATCACTTCAACAATGTGTCCAACGACTTCATTACTAAATCCAACGGTCATTTAATGATCTCTTGATATATAAGAAGCTGCATTGAAGTCTTCTAGACAACCAATCTACAGAAAGCGAAAATCATTCAAGTTTCCAACTACTCTGAGTTTTCTTGTGTAAATTATCTTTTGATCCATTTGTACTTCAGTGATTATATTTATCCGTTCTTAGAGAGAGTTTATTTATTGAAAATCATTTATTTTAAGAATCTCAAGTCAGGGGACTTGGAGATTGGGATATTGATTGCAACTTGTAAGGGGGAGTAAGTTCTAGTGAGAAAATTACTCTTGAGTTACAGAGTGTGTAATCAATTGAGTTAGTGAAAAATCCCAGAGAATCTGGGAACTGGACGTAGGTCAAGAGGTTGGACCGAACCAGTATAAATTCCTTGTGTCTTAATTACTCTTCTTCCCTATACTCTGCTTAGCTCTGTTTTTTCTAGTGTTAAAAAACAGAGCAATTAGAAAAGAATTTTATAATCCCCAATTCACCCCTCTCTTGGTGATTAAGCTCTACTTTCATCGTGTGGTGGGTGGTCACTCAATTTCGCTAATGGCAGTCCGATCTTGTCCTTAAACTAAGGATAGTGGAGGTCTCTCTCGATTTTTTCTTTTATTTTTCTTTCTTCCCTTCTTCATTTTTTTTTGGTTTAATGTTTTTTCTTTTGCTGCAAAAATATTTTTTTTGTCACACTCACATAAAAGTGAGTGTGTCCCACTAATATTTTCTCTCTAACCCATCTATCCTCTTTACAATAAGACCCACTCATTTTTTTTGTGAGTGTGGCAGAAAAAAATTTCTACAGCAAAAACAGAAACATTAAACTTTTTCTTTTTTTCGTTTTTATGCTAGAATTTTGAATTAATATTTGGATATTTTTAATTTTGAAAATTCCATTAGGTGGTCCATGTGTATGGATTTTATGTGGTCCTTGTTTAGGCCCACTAACCCACTACCCTTCTGTAACCGCCCACTTTTTATGCATGATTATGATCCACCTCTGTGATGGCCAAAGGTTAAATTAAGAGGTGTACATATGGTTTTGGTCCCCTAAGTCTGCTCACACGTTCAAATCTTACACCATCTACAGAGTGAGAGAGAAGGCTTAGAAGAGCCAAAACCCAAAGTTAATTTCTTCTTCATCTGAGAACAAATCAATGGCTGGAGGTATGCCAGATCCTTATTCTTAATTCCGCATTGATCTAATTGCTTTTTGGTTAACAAGCATGATTAGATAGTTATATTTCCAACATTTGGTATCAGAGCCTGCAATATGCCTCTACCTTGATTTTCTTCTTGTTCTTTTGCCGATGAAATTTTTATTTTCATTTTTTTCATCGGTTGTGGCTTTAAAAGTTTGATGCAAGTACTTAATGGTTTCTATCTGGAAACCTTGATTTTGATATGTTCATAATTTTCTGGTTAATTGATGGTCTTCAAGAGCCTAATTCACGATAATTTGTTTCATCTGAATTCAAAACTTGAGTTATATTTGCGATTTTTAGCCCACAGGCAACTCGAGTTTGTATTTGGAAACTCGAGTTTCCACAAGACAGAGAGTTTTTATGTTTTACTCACTTTGAGAAAACTCTAGTTGATTTCTGAAAACTCCAGTTTTCACTTGTCTTGAATTTTCAAGTGTTTTAAACTTAAGAGAAAACTCAAGTTTTGTATTACAAACTCGAGTTTGTGCCAAGTAGAAAGCTTTGCTCTATTTCAGTGATTTGAAAAATCCATTTTACTTTTAAAACTCCAATTTTGAGCTTTTGGACTTAAACATGTTTTCACTATAAAAGTCCAAAACTCGAGTTTGTCATTAATCAACTCGAGTTTTGCCCCAATGCTCAAAGTATGCTTTTAAACTCAAAAAATGACTTTCTTCTCTGGAAGAAGAAAAATCGAGTTTGTAAATGGAAACTCGAGTTTCCCCTTTGAGCACAGTGACAAACTCCAGTTTGGATAAACAAACTCGAGTTTGTGTTGCTGGTTTTGAATTTCAAACTGGATGAATTTGTGAAATCTTTGTGTTTGATTCTAATACTTCATATCATCACTCATTACTATTCCTAACTATGTTTAATCAGTTTGTTAGTGAGTTTCAGATGATTTAGAGAGAATTAAATGAAGCATTAGCATAAAGCATAAAATGATGTCAACTCATTAAATCCAAAGTCCAGAAAACTTGCATCCTTTTGGACAATCATTCTCTACACGTTGCAAAGGGATTAATGTTTCTTTTCCTTAACCAGAAGCTGCTCTTCCAACGGATTAAAAGTTAAGAAGTCAAGCCTAAACTTCTGTGCAGCTGGATTAACCAAAGAGTAGAGAGAGAAGAAGACCAAGCCTTCAACTAATCCACTCTCAATGTTGTCAACGGTCACATTGAGGATTACAACGGTCATTTAATGTTCTCTTGGTATAAATAGAGAAGCATTCAATTCCTCTCAACAACCAATCTGCAGAAAATGAAATTTATTCAAGTTTCCAACTACTCTTTGAGTTTTCTTGTGAGAAGTATCTTTTGATACATTGTACTTCAGTGTTTATTCTTATCCACTCTTAGAGAGAGTTCATTTATTGTAAATCATTCATTGTAAGAATCTTAAGTCTAGGGACTTGGAGATTGGGATATTGATTGCAACTTGTAAGGGGGAGTAAGTTCGAGTGAGAGAATTACTCTTGAGTTACAGAGTGTGTAATCAATTGTGATAGTGAAAATCCCAGAGAGTCTAGGGACTAGACATAGGTCAAGAGATTGGACCGAACCAGTATAAATCCTTCGTGTCTTGCTTCTCTTCCTTATCCTCTGTTTATCTCTGCTTTAGTACTCTAAAACAAAGCATTTCGAAAAATGTTTTTGAATCCCCAATTCACCCCCTCTTGGTGATTCAGCTCCACTTTCAACAATTCCTTTATGGAAAACTTTGATATGAGGGATATGGGAGATGTATCTAATGTCATTGGCATTAAGATACATAGAGACAGACGTCTAGGTTTGTCTCAAGAGACCTATATCAACAAATTTTTCGAAAGATTTCGGATGAGGAATTGTTCACCAACTGTAGCTCCCCTTGTGAAAGGTGACTTGTTTGATTTGGACTAGTGCCCAAAGAATGACTTTGAGCGGGAACAAATGAAAAACATTTCTTATGCTTCAGTAGTAGGAAGTCTTATGTATGCTTAGGTCTGCACAAGACCTGTGTTGGTCGATTTGCTTGATGGTAAGTGAACCAGTCAAACAAGTAATAAAGAGTAAGTAGAGTATCATCCCACAGAGACTAAGATACCAATGATGACACTGATTTATGAAAACAGTCGTGTACTAAATTATAAAAATATGATTGGTTTAACATTTTTGGTGGTTATAACTAATAAGGAAGAAAAAAAAACAATTGATCGTAGTCGAAAGAAGATATCAATTTACAAGATAGGCTGAGCGTCGGGTTTCATCATAAGTATATCATTCCCACAGTTTGTCTTAACGCATTGCTATAGCAATTACACTACACAGCTTCCGCAATGCTACAACATATCTGCCTTTTCTGATGTTATTCAGTTAACCCACCACTCTATTATATAGAAGCTTCTGCTTCCTATACGTACAATCTTAACTATACTTCTCCCATATGCTTATGGCGATTTTCTAATTAGATTATATTTTCAATTCAAGGTGTTATGGTTATGAGCGGTAGACCCATTCCTGAAGCCTACAATGATAGGTCAAGCCTTGCACCAGCTTGCCTAGCAAACACTGCCTATCAGATGTCTAACCCCGACTCCCTTCCAGTAAACTGAGCAAACAAACTGAATATATTAAATTAAGAACAAACAAATTGGGTTCATTCTACACTTAGGAATCCACCCTCGCTCAGCCAAAAGAAATTTAGTTCATGACTGATGAGGGAATCACAGAACAAATCACAACGGAATATCCCATGGAAAAAATAAACTAAAAATCAAAGAGATAAACAGAAAGTTCGTCGGAGGGTTCGATGGCGTAGGAGAAGCCTGTCACTTGACAACTCCATGTCTTCTTGTCTTCGTTTCACTGTAAGGAAGGATGCTGGGTTCTTCTGGAGTTCTTGTGCTTCATGCTTCTCTCACTCTTCTTTCAAGCCTAGCCGAATAGGAATTTCTTTTTGACTCTCAACGATTCGATGTGTTTAGGGTTGGACATCTTTTCCTTTTATAATTAGGCTTACTTATGGAGTAAGTTCGGTGAGCTGGGCCTTTCAGAATCTGTTAGGTCCAACTTTCTAATTTTGGTAGATTGATTTTGCTTATACTGCGGGATTCTCCCAATCTAAATCTTTGATCTTCTGTATCTTTTAATCCCACACGTCAACAATTCAACTGTGAACGAACGTCCGTCTATCAACCTGCACTTAGTTCCTGAAAAAGCCTCGAGGAAAAGTCAGAACATATGACGCATAGCATGGCTTCACCTACACTGCTATAGCATATGGGTTGCATTGTATTGTAGCTTGATATGGCTGACCCGATGCTATAACATTATATCGGCCATGTGATAGGGCAAAACTTTATAGCCTATAACTCCACAAGTATACGGGTCATATCAAGTAATAAAGTGATAAGAAAAGTATCGTTCCCACGAGGACTTAGTATCACAAACTTCAATTAGACATTAATTGTACACTCTCATTTAAGTTGAGCAAAACAAAGTGAATTTAATTAGGAGAAAAAAAATTAAAATAAACAAACTACCACAATAATCGAACGATCAACCTAGAGTCACTGATCCTTTGTTTGTTTCTTAGATTTTATCCCCACTAAATTAATTTTGATTTAACTTAATCAGCTAATCTAGAGTATTGATGTCTATAAATGCCTTCCGGTCCATTTATCTACCTACCTTAATTAATTATGCAATGCCTCACACAACTAAATAAGATGCGTTTTAAGTCGGGCTCACTCTAATTTGATTATGCGAAGCTTCTAGATATATTCCTATCCTAGACACAAATTAGATTAAAACCTAATTCCACATTATTTAATCCTAAGGTCAATTTAGGATTCCCTCTTCCAAGTTCAACCCTAAATCCCCAAAACATGCTCAATGGTGGCCACTCAATAAGCAATAGCAATGAACACAATATTAAATAAACTGAAATAAAATTAAGCAAAACTAACCAATGGGAATAATCTCTAAAACCCAAACAAGTTCATAGATCCTCTAGGTTGAAAAGAAAATTTAGCCACACATGGCTACTAAAATCCATAACAAAAAGATAAGAATTCAAGTTTAAAGAATAAAGAGAGAGAGAAAAGAAAGCTTCTCCTTCGCCTCCACAGTCCTTCCGTCTTTCCGTGGAGATGATGAAGAGAACCGAAATGCTCAGCCGCTACTCCTCTGCTTCTTTGTTCCTTCTCGTTCTGTGTCTCTCGATCCTCCTTCGTTTTTTTCTTCCTTGTGCGTGTCTCTGTCTTTATATTTATAATTTAGGTCTCATCCTCTTAATTAATCACCAAGCTTAGGATCCAAGTTTAATCACCAAGCTTAGGATCCAAGTTTAATCACCAAGCTTATGATCCAAGTTTAATTTTTAGCATGTGAGGTCCACGTCTTTATTCCTTTTATTTAATTTATGGCTGCAAGCTCCATATGCTTTGTGTCTCTTCTTTTTCATATAATATCTCCTGCACAATAAAAATATGATATGAATAGATTTTATGTCGATTTACTCTTTGATCTTAAGTTTGATTCAATGATGGAAAAGTTTATAAAAGATAATTAAATAGGTATATAATATTAATAAATCTAGCTACTTATAACCTAAAATATACACCTATTTAATTATAAAATATATACTCATCACCATGCTATGTGCATTCACAACACACCCTTAAACTTGCCTTTTTCTTGTGCACATGTATTGGATAGTTATGCATTTATCACGATTTATAAGATCTATCCTATATTTCCATATATGCGTGAATTATGATATAATTGCTCAGATTGAATGCTTTCAAGCTCATATTATCTACATAAAACAATCACGTATTATAAGGAAAACATGGCATAATTAGTACTCATCAGGCTGACATTGCATTTATTGTTGGAATGCTAGGGAGATATCAGAGTAATCCATGTATAAACCACTAGACAGCTGCAAAGAAAGTGTTGAGATACCTTCAAGGGACTAAAGAGTACATGCTTAAGTACAAGCGAATTGAAATTTGGAAGTGATTGGTTACTACAATTCATATTATGCTGGCTGCATAGACTTAAGAAAATCCAATTCAAGATATATTTTCATGCTAGCAGATAGAGCTGTATCATGGAGTGGTAAAAAGCAGTCTTTAATTGCTACTTCCATTACGTAAGCTGAGTTTGTATATTGTTTTGAGGCTAACTCACATAGTGTATGAATGAAGAGTTTCATTTTTGGGCTTAGAATTATGGATCCAATTTCTGGGCCATTGAGGTTATATTGTGACAATTTAGTTTCTATTTTTATGGCTAAGAACAATAAAGGTGGTAGTCGAATCAAGCATATCGACATTAAGTGTCTAGCCATAAGAAAGAGTGTTAGAAATAAAACAATGGTTATTGAACACATGAGCACTGAATTGATGATTATTGATCCTTTAACTAAAGGCATGCCTACATTGAAATTTCAGGATCATATAGAAAGAATGGGACTTGGTTCCTTTATGTGATTTTTGTTGTAAGAACGATGTTATTTATGAAACCCTATTTGCGATATTTTCTCATTCAGTTTTGTGCACATATTCATTTTGAGAAATATCATTAAAGTTTAGACCTAGAATAAACACGAGATTTATTCATTAAGTCACGTGGGCTTGGGAGACATGATGCACTGTGATACATGGAAGATAATACTCACTTTAAGATGACCTATCGCTATAATCTATGCATTTTGTTTTTCCTTGTGGTATATGATGAAGTGTGTGGACCAAGTGGGAGAATGTTAGAATTTTGAATTAATATTTGGATATTTTTTATTCTGAAAATTCCATTAAGTTTGACGAGTATGGATTTTATGTGGTCAACGTTTAGGCCCACTACCCTTCTGTAACTGCCCACTTTTTATGCATGATTATGATCCACCTCTATGATGGCCAGAGGTTAAATTAAGACGTGTATATATGGTTTTGGTCCCCTAAGTCTGCTCACACGTTCAGATCTTACACCATTACAGAGTGAGAGAGAAGGCTTAGAAGAACCAAAACCCTGAGTTAATTTCTTCTTCATCTGAGAACAAATCAAGGGCTGGAGGTATGTCAGATCCTTATTCTTAATTTCGCATTGATCTAATTGCTTTTTGGTTAACAAGCATGATTAGATCGTTATATTTCCAACACCCCACTCCTAAGTGGATTCGAACTTTGTTTGCCACGTTGTAAAAGATTAGTTCCTTACATTCAATCATAGCCGTTGGTCTCATTATACTATTTTTAATAATATTATAAAGACAAATCACACCATTTTTTAACATAATGCCAATTCCTGCTAGGTTGAGTATGATTTCATTTCTCCAAATGTTCAAGAACAGTTTATTTGCTGCTTCATAATGTTCATTGATACAATTGAACTAATCTAAACATTGCCTAAATTTATCTTGAACTCTGTATGATTCCAGCCTCTTTTCTCTGTTTTAACCCTTGCTCTGATTAATCACAATTAGTAATTCTGCTTAGCATCATATCTTAAAAAAGACATCAAAACTTATAATTAAATAAGTTTTCGAAATTCAGGACATCAAAACTTTCCAATGATAAAAGAATCGGGGGGAAAAGAAATCCTCTCCACAATCAAATCAATCAACCATATTAAAATCTTGATTACAGATGCTATAATTATGGGCAAAAATAGAGGAATTACTATAAAGTTTTAAAGAAGAGATTTAATCACAAAAAATCTAATAACAAATAATAAGTTTCAGTGTTGAAAATGACAAGTCTATACTGTTCACTTGTTATTAAAACTTTTTGATAATTACATCCTTTCCCTGAGACCTCATAATAATTTTCCCTAAAAAAATACTACCTTCATACTATAACATCCCAAATTTTGGGATTTGAAATTTGGATATTTTATGGAGATTAATTATGTGATTTTGGTTTAAAAGAATTATGGGATTAATTATTGGAAATTGAGGCTTATTTTTTCCTTAATTTATTTTGGGAAAAGAATAAATTAAGTTAAGGAATTATGTAGGCCTACAAATTTTAGAATTTATATTTAATGGCTTAAAGGAATTAATTGGGAAAAGGAAAATCCTTATATGGGGATTAAGGATTTATTTATTTATCCAATAATTACAATTATTAAATTTAAGTTAGCCCAGCACGTATCCATTTTAATCAAATTGTTTTATACAAATACACTTTTCCATTCATTACCCCAGCACGTGATCACAAATACATCTATCCCCCTTAATATTCATTCACCTATTAAGTTATCTCTCTCACCGAAACGCAAAAGCAGTAGGAAGATATATATAGCAGCGCCAATTATGGAAAGGGTTAAGGTGCAGATTTGCCAACAAACTATTATCCGAGGAGCGTCTGACACAAAAAACAATTGAAGGGACCAAATTGGCCAACAAATTATTAAAAAGTGAAAAAAAACAATTTTGAGCAGATTCGCCAACGAACTATTACCCTGTCACTGTCTTGGTGTCTCCGTCTTCTATTGACTGTCACAGTGTCAACGACGTCGGCATATCCAAAGCTTCCATTGTTTCTGGGTGTTCCACTCACCCTCTTAAACTCACCCAGCAATCCAAAACTTTCGATCGGCACGCGCCTTGCACCCTAGTTGCGTCCCTCCGATGCCACAAGCAGCAACCACCGCTACCACAGCGCTTGCTCACATAGGTCTCATCTCTGTTGGTGTTTGCCTTATCCAACAAGAAGGCTTAATCGCTCTTTTCTCCAGCGTTTCCACCACCGTCCTACGCCAGTGCCTCATATTTTAACGTAGTAGTAATAGTTGTTTTTTTATTAGTTATTTGGTATTTTTTTTTCACTTTTTAGTAGTTCGTTGGCCAATTTGGTCCCTTCAATTGTTTTTTGTTCCAGACGCTCTTGGGTAATAGTTCGTTGGCAAATCTGCACCTTAACCCTTATGGAAAATAACAAAAGAAAATCATGGAAAGAAGTAGTTGATACTATCAGCTTGCCAAGGATCACAGTATCTCTTTCAATGCAATAGTAGCGTGAGACCAGCGACCTATTGCATCAGCCACACAGCCTTTTCCCATACCTTCTCGAACCCAACAACACCAACGTCTCATTCTTTCGGACCAGTAGCTTTTCCTTTGAACTGGACCCTTAGGTCCTTATATATCCCCACTTCTTGACTTCCTTTCATCCCCATCAGCCCTCACAGAAACCAGAGACAAAGAGAGAAAGAGAGAGACGTTGAGACACAACGAGAGATGGAGAGAGTCTCTTGCTCTGTGTTTTGTACCTCAGAACAGAGGGTGTTTCGGCTTCCACGGGGATCATATCTCGCAAGCTAAAGATTGAAGTAAGTTATTGATCGGGTCTTTCCTTTTAGTTTTCATGATGAAACAACACAAGTTTAGAGGTATTAAACCATAAAAAATAAAGCCATGAAGTCTCTGCTATATGAAACTGAAAAACTGGGATGATTTTTTGTTTGTGTTGTCGTTTCTGAGCATAAGCGTTTGCGTCCGCTGATATCTATAGGGGAGATAGCAGCGGTCACCGGTGGATCACTGTGCTACACGGGGTTGGCTTTCGCCTGAGGGTGATGTGTGTGCACAGTGGAACAGAACTGTAAGAGTGTAATGTTCAGCGTGAGGACGTACCTGGGAGGTAACCTCTTATATATAGAGATTACCTAGGGTTTCGTTTACCTTGAGTCCTTCCACTGTGATCGTGCCTCCTTCCCAGCCCTGATCGTGCGCCTTCCCTTTCCCGCATGATTGCCGGATTCTCGCATCTTGTGAGGTAGGCGACGGAGCGCCCGATTCGTGGGAGGCTTCCCGCCAGAGTTCTTCTATTGGGCCTTCCTCCGGTAGGCCCATTATTTGAATCCATACGCTTGCCCCCAAGCTCGGGAGTTCGGGTTTCGAGCCGCCGAGATTTTTCTATCTCGGCTCTCCCTGTTGTGTCTATCTCGGTTTTGGCTAAGCTCTAAGAACTAATTCCCGACTTGCATTGTCCACGGGTCCTCAGGGATTAGTTCCGGGCTCTTAACGTTAGTCATGATTTCTTTCGCGAACCGAAACGTCATGGGGAACTGAAACGTCATCTCCTTAAACGCCCCACCTGAATCAAACGTCATCTCCTTAAACGTCCCACCTACTGCCGCACGACCCTCGCGATCCCCCGGGCTATAAATAATTTCATCGCTCCTCATCTTCTTGTGCCACCGGTCTTCCCACCTTTTCTTTATTAACGAATCTTGCTAAGAATGATGAGTTTACCGGTGAGAACTTCGGCGCCCTTCATTCTTCCGGTCATGTGGGAAAAAGACAACGATCGAGAAAGAAGGGAAACCCTTCCAAGGACTGCGACCTTGGATTCAAACGCATTTGCTAGTCTTCAAGCATATTCCATGGTGGACGCTTTGGGATCCCAAACGCATTTGCCAGTCTTCACGTCTAGTTCAATGTCGTACAGGGTCCTAGGGAGACTGAAGCTGTATTTGAGCATCTTCTAGTCAGAATCTACCCTCCATCAAGGGAGGCCCGAGGCCTGATTAGCAGTTCCCCTGGACTTATCCGGGCATTCCTAGGGTCTGCTGCATTCAAGGCGTGATGGATAGCTAGCCACCATCAACTGTTGTAATTAGTGGGTTCATAAATGTCATTTACAAACTTCGGCCCCCTTGTTGTACTATGCTTTTGTAATTGTCTTTGTAAATGAGTTAGCCAACTTGTTTCTTTGTAAGAAAACCATATTACCTGTTTGAGTATCAATAAAAGGCTGTTCTGTTATCCACTCGCATCTGTTGTTGGCTTCCTCTTGTGTGAATGTCCATATTCCGCATTTGATTTCCTAACTAACTCTACTGTTTGGACCTCCCGTTTTCACGTACCCCGGTGTCTTGCATTCCTAAGCAACCCGCGTTAGAAAACCCACCGGATCTCGCAATGGCCTGTTACTTCGATTATATCATCCCTGGCCATGACCGCCGTGACCCATACCGAATTGTTATGACACGTTGTAACGTGTAACTGCGCCTCTAGACCTGCGCGCCTCTCAATAGGCGTTTGGAATCCGTGCCAAATTAATGCGCACGTCGCTTCAGAGAGAAATCCATACAACATCTGGACTCTACCTCATCGCGCGTGGCCGTCACTCATCTTGACGATTTGAATTCAAAAGTTTCTCAACTTTTGAAAATCAAAAACTATATATTTCTTCGTTTAGCCACCGCCTGCTGCCAAGAAAAAACCCCTGCTTCTCCTTTGCTGTCTGCAAGCGCTTCCGTAGCAACCTACTTTTATTTGTCTTACTTTCGCCGAATTCCTCGGTCGTAAGACCGCATTTCCCTTGACTTTTATACCTTTTTGGTTCCATGCTTGTCTGATATATGCGGAAATTTTCCGAGCCTTGCGTCGCTATCTTGGGTATATTTCGCTGAGTTTCTGGCATATCTGGTTCGTCCGAGTAGTCTTTGCTCCTTACTCCCTGCTAGATTTTCCATCTTCTTTGTTCAGTTGATAAGGATAGGTTTTTAACTTGGTTGTTACGACCCTGATTTTTCCCTCTGCCAGCCCAGGAATTGTTCCGATCCTAGGTACTTGCTGATACCCCAACCTTCATCCCATCGATAGTATTGCCCGAAAGATGCAATGTGCCTGGGCTAGCCTTTAACTGTTTTTGTTTTTGATATGATTGGTCCCCACGAGTGTGCCTTTTGTGCTAATTTTGCCCTTCTCTTGCATTATCTAGGTTTAGATGGCATCGTCTTCTCAGATGCAATCATCACCTTCCGTGGATGATTGTAGTTCTTCCATGTCAGTCCGGAATCCAAACTCTGCAAAGAAAGTTGTCCATTGTAGGGTGACCGAGGTGAAGAATACCCTGATCGATACGGAATTTCCTTCACTCGGCGTGAGAGATGGCGAAGGGTACTCAATAAGGCTTCCTCTGGACGGCGAGTCGGTTGCCACCGTCCGACCCCGAAAAAGCCTACCTCACGTGCCCCATTTCTTTTTCTTCTACCGAGATGTTTTCGTCCAGCCTTGGTGTAAGATTCCCTTTATCTCGAATTTCAAATTTGCCTACTAAATCACCCCGCAGCTAGCCCCCACCCGCCTTCATCCCAATGGTTGGGCTTTTGCCTTAGCCTTTGAGAACCTCTCGCGGAAATGGATATTTGCTGCACCGTGCCTGTTTATGACCTTCTATTCTCCGCCGGAACTCGGCGGGTTTCGATCACCTTCCACAACCTTTTTGGGTGGACTCGCTGCGCGAGAGAAGCGAACATATGCTCTTCAAACCCTTTTGCGAGTCCTGGAAAACTTCAAAAATGCGTTTGTCAAAGTCGTAGCCCACCCTTTTAAATGCCCGTGGTTCCTTCGCCCTGATAAGTGTGGGGAATTAGAAGGTGTTTTTCCTTTATATTGGACAAATACCCACCATAAGTTCAAAGCCGCCGACTTCGCCCCCTCTCGTCTTACTGAAACCGAGGAAGCGCGGTGGTGAAACTTACAGAGCTTTCCAGTACACTTAAATCTTTGATGGACCCTGCCGATCACATTCCCACCGTCCTTGTTCGTCGACTTGGACCAAAGAGTATGGGATTATGCGCAAATATTTTTCAGACGTATATATTGTCCATTTATATTATTACCACGACTGATATCGTTTGTTGTTTTCACGCAGGACGACCGATGGGAAGACCCAAACTCGGTTCCATCCTCCTTCTCGATCCCTCATAGCCATGATGCTATGAATGGAGGAGCACTTTGGTCAGAGGGGGTAAACGGAGCTATTCGAGATCTTATGCGTCCGCTCGCTCAACCGTACTCCCCCTCCATGCCCTCTAACGAAGAAAAATTCAAGTGGATTGAGATGGAGCGACAAGCCTATAAGGTGGCTTCCTTAATTCGGCCTTATGCCGCTCTCGGGATTCGTAACGCTCTTCGGCTAAGGTCCGTGAATGATTTGAAGCAAAGAAATCTCCACGTTGAATGGTAGTCTCGACCTTGAGAGGAAAGAAAAGAGTAAACTCCTTTCTGAGAACCACTGTCTGAAAAGCAACGCAGATCTAGCCAAAGTTACTGCCAAGAGGGACCAGGCCCAAAAGGAACTGGCGATAACCCGGGCTGAGAAGGAGAAAGTGCATAAAGACTTGGCCGCCCTTAACAAAAGATTTGTCACCGCGGTGGAGCATATTGCCGAGGCTGAAACCAACTTGTCTTCCGCGCAAACCAATCTGGCTACCATTCAGGCTGAGTTGAAATTGGCCCAACTTGGATTAGATGCCAAGCAAACTGAGTTGGCCAACGCCCAAGCTGAGGTACTCCGCCTATCAAATATTTGTCGGGAGGACATGCTTCTTAAAGAAAAGATGATCTTGGACAATGAGCACCTTGCCGGCGTTCTTAAAGAAAAAGATGACGAGCCGCCACCGCACGAATGAAGATTGCAAAATACAAACAAATCGGGCGTTTATCATTTGAAAATGCCGTGGCTCAAATCCGGTGCTCAATCCCACCGTCGATCCGAATACCGCCGGGTTACATCTTCGGGCTTATGTTAGCGGCAAAGGCAAGTTGATTCCCCCGGTGGCGAAGATAGTGACGACGAGTCATCTTCCCGACACATTCGCGGGTCTAACTGCTTCTTACTTTGTTTAGTAAAATGCCAAGAGATTTTATGTGTACCGCTCGGACAGATATTTTTTTGCGATATAAATCCTTACTTTTGATCCTGGCTTGCCTTACTGTAGTTTTATCGCTATGCATCCGTAATTGCTTGTGTTGCTGAATTAATGTGGTATGCCTAATGTCGGAAACCGGATTTTTCAGTATCACGGTTTCTATATGTTTTCAACTTACACGATTTTGGAAACCGGATTCTTAAATATCCCGGCTTCTACATGTTTTCAACTTACACGATTTTGGAAACCGGATTTTTAAATATCCGGCTTCTACATGTTTTCAACTTACACGATTTTGGAAACGGGATTCTTAAATATCCCGGCTTCTACGTGTTTTCAACTTACATGATTTTGGAAACCGGATTCTTAAATATCCCGGCTTCTACATGTTTTCGACTTACACGATTTTGGAAACCGGATTCTTAAATATCCCGGCTTCTACGTGTTTTCAACTTACATGATTTTGGAAACCGGATTCTTAAATATCCCGGCTTCTACATGTTTTCGACTTACACGATTTTGGAAACCGGATTTTTAAATATCCCGGCTTCTACGTGTTTTTAACTTACATGATTTTGGAAACCTGATTTTTAAATATCCTGGCTTCTACATGTTTTCAACTTACACGATTTTGGAAACGGGATTCTTAAATATCCCGGCTTCTACGTGTTTTTAACTTACATGATTTTGGAAACCCGATTTTTAAATATCCTGGCTTCTACATGTTTTCATCGTACATGATTTTGGAAACCGGATTTTTAAGTATCCTGGCTTCTACATGTTTTCATCGTACATGATTTTGGAAACCGGATTTTTAAGTACCCTGGCTTCTACATGTTTTCAACTTACACGATTTTGGAAACCCGATTTTAAATATCCTGGCTTCTACATGTTTTTAGCGTACATGATTTTGGAAACCAGATTTTTAAGAATCCTGGCTTCTACATGTTTTCAAAACAAAGAGATGACAACTCGTCGTAAAAACGGGATCGCCATTCTTTATTCAACCATCCGCGTTTACAAAACGCCACACGTTTAAAATGAAAAGAGCTACACACGCCGATTTCCGAAGCTTGCCGACATCCGATCTAGATGTTTCACTATAGTAAGCTTTCAACTTATCCGCGTTCCATGTTCGCTTTATCGCCTTGTTTTGCAATGTTTCCACTTGTAGGCGCCTTTACCGAGGTTCTCGGTGACCCGGTATGGGCCTTCCCAATTAGGAGCTAGCTTTCCTTCCGCAGCATTCTTATTGCCAATGTCTGCCCTTCGAAGTACGAGGCTCCCTTTGTCAAAAGCCCGAGGTCGAACCTTCTTGTTGTAACGTGTTGATATTAGTTGCTTGGCTGCCAAATCTCGGCAATGCGCCGCAATTCGAACTTCATCTATCAGATCTAGCTCAACGGCAATCGCATTACCGTTTTCTTCTTCATTTTGCGGTCCGTGACTCGCCAAGATGATTCTCCAATCTCAACCGAATCATGGCTTCGCACCCATACGTCGCCTTGAAAGGCGTTTCACCGGTTGATGACTGGACACTCGTTCGATATCCCCATAAGGCATAAGGCAACTGGTCCACCCACTAGATGTGGCATCTTCCATCCGCTTCCTTAGCCCATCCACAATGATCTTATTAGCGCCTCTCGCCGCCCATTGGATTGTGGATGTTCTACCGATGCGAAGTGCCGCTTAATATTGAAATCGGCTACCAACTTCCTAAGCTTTTATCAATAAATTGTGTTCCGTTGTCCGTAACGATCTCGGCTGGGATGCCAAAACGTGCTATGATGTTCTTCGTAGGAACTTTTGCACCACCGCTCGACGTGATTGTGGCGACAGTTCCACTTCAATCCACTTTGTGAAGTAATCAACCGCCACGATGAGCCATCGTAATTGCCCTAAGAGCCCGCTTGAATGGTCCTAGAAGATCTATTCCCCATTTGAAAAACGGCCATGGCGCTGAGATTGTCTGAAGAGTGGCCGGAGGTGATCTGATAGCGCTAGCGTGCCTTTGGCAACTGTCGCATTTTGGGACATGAGTTTTAGCATCGGCTGCCAAGGTGGGCCAGAAGTAACCAGCCGTCTGCCTTCCCCGGCCAAAGCCTTAGCCCCCATGTGGTGACCATTTATCCCTTCATGAATTTCCAGCAGACATACTCGGGCCTCATTTGCCGCTAGGCATTTCATCATCGGAGAATGCATTCCTTTCCGATACAACCGGTCATTTACAAGTGTATACGAGGCCGCCGATCTCATGAGTTTTTCGCCTCCAATGACTCGTCCGTGCAGAATCCTCTCTCAATGTAATCTATAATGGGTTTCCTCCAATCGTCACTATCTCGAAATAAGCATCACGCAACCGGGTTCTCGAAGGTTTTGTTGAACAATGGTGCGATGATTTCCGTGGCTCTTGGTGCTTGCCAATTTGGACAAAACATCGGCCCTAACATTATCTCCTCTCGGAATGTGTGCCACCGTGACCTCGTCAAACTCCGTAATAACCTCCTTTACTTTCCCTGGTATTTGATCATCAACGGTCCTTTTGCCTGGTAGGTTCCATTGATTTGCGAAGCTACCAGCTGAGAATCCGTGGAAACATGCACTCTGCGAGCTCCACTTTCCTTAGCTTGGAGTAGACCCGCTATCAATGCTTCGTACTCTGCTTGGTTATTTGACGTTGAGAAATTAAAGCGCAGAGATAATTCAAGAGCAATACCTTCTGGACTCTCCACGATAATCCCCGCTCCACTTCCTTTGGTGTTCGACGAGCCGTCCACAAACAACTTCCAAGTATCCTGATCTTCCCGCCTTTGACCGGGTCAACTCCATTATGAAATCTCGCCAACGCACGGGACTTGATCGCGTTTCGAGCCTCATATGTAATATCGAATTCTGACAACTCAATGGCCCAACCTACCATCCGTCCGGCTAGGTCGGGCTTATGAAGGATCTCGTCGTATGGGCTGGTTAGTGCGAACAATGACAGGATGGCTCTGGAAGTACGGTCGAAGCCGCCTTGCTGCTATCAGTAACGCAAATGCCATTTTCTCTACCTTCTGATACCGCAGTTCTGAGCCTTGCAAGGCTCTACCTACAAAGTATATAGGACTCTGGCCTTCCGTTGTTTCCTAACCGGCGGGCGCTTACATGCCTCGTTCCCTACTGATAAGTACAGGATTAAGCTCTCTCCTGTCTGGGGTCTTGTCAGTACCGGAGGTGCAGACAAACACTGCTTAATTTTGCCAAAAGCTGATTCGCATTCAGCCTTCCATCCCTCAGATGCTTCCTTTTTCAACAATTTAAAGAAAGGAAGAGAGCTCTCTGCGGATTTAGGCAGGAAACGGGTCAGTGCAGCCCAATCGTCCGTCACTTGTTGAACTTCCTTTTGTTCCGCGGGGGCTGCATGTCTAAGACAGCTTGGCATTTGTCAGGGTTAACCTCTATGCCTCTGTTTGTCAGCAAGAATCCTAGGAACTTTCCTGACGGTACTCCGAAAGCGCACTTCGCCGGGTTGAGGCGAATCCTATATCTTAGGAGCTTGTCGAATGTCCGCCGTAAATCATCAATGTGGTTTGCCTCACTCAAGGATTTGACAATCATGTCGTCAATATATACTTCCACGTTCCGACCAATCGATCTTCAAAAACTCGGTTCATCATTCTCTCGATACGTGGCTCCCGCATTTTTAACCCGAAAGGCATCACGTTGTAACAGCATTCGCCTTCTCGGTGATGAATGCCGTCTTCGCCTGGTCCTCTGGGTGCATAGCAATCTGATTATATCCGGAGTATGCATCCATGAATGATAGTAACCGAAAACCGGAAGAACTGTCCACTAATTGGTCAATACTAGGCATCGGAAAGGAGTCTTTTGAGCACACTTTATTTAAATCTTTATAATCGTGCAAACCCTCCACTTCCCATTTGGTTTTTTCACAAGGACCACATTAGATAACCATGTGGTGTCTTGTATTTCTCGGATAAAGCCGGCTTCTAACACTCGCAACATGTGCTTCCAAAGCGTTCCGCCCGTCTTCCCGAGCTTCCGCTTCTTCGGGACACCGGGTAGATCCGGTCGGATTGCTAGCTCATGGCAACAAAAATCTGGATCGATCCGGGTATCTCCGAAGGGTGCCATGCAAAAACGTCTCTATTGTCCCTGAGGAGTATTTCGAGCTCCTCTCTCATCCCGGGATCCAAAGCCTTGCCAATTTTAGTGATTTGACCAGGCTCGTACCGAGAAGGAAATCCTCCGCTCTCCAGTTGGTTCCGTCTTTTGCATTTTTTCCTCTTTGCGTAGATCCAACTCGACCAAATTTACCGACTTCCCTCGCGTATCCGCGTCTGGGTGCGTTGGCCGGGTTGAATCTTTCTTGACTGTGTTGAAGTAACACTGACGAGACTCTTTCTGGTCTCCTTTTAAGAAGAAGGAAAGTCTCGCAACTATAAATCGGACTCTCTCTGTCTTGAAAGCATTCCTATCCCCCAAGGTCGCTTTAAGATCTACGTACCCTTTTGGACGAGTGTCCCGACCATTGAACCCGGTTAACATGGTCCCGCATGGTTTTAGCACGTCGGAATCAAAATTCATTCTCTTGAACGCATCCCGAGAGGATGATGTCCACGCACTTCCATTGTCCACGAAGATCTTTTCACGCGGCAATTGACCAGGGTTCCGTTATCACCAACCCGTCATGATGCCCCGGGGCGACGTCTTTCAAATCTTCGTCCGTGAAACATAACACAGGAGATTCGGGCTTGTTTAGGTCCTTTTTAAATTTTGGAGCATCTTTAATCGACAATACTTCCTTCAGATATTTCCGTCTCTGGCTAGACGAATCCCCCCCGCCGCCAAAACCTCCGCTAATAACATTGCAGTCGTACTTGGCGTCGGGGAATTCCTCGTCGCTATCATCAGACTTCTTTTTCTGCTCCTTTTTCCTCTTGTCAGGCTGTGGACTCCTACTCCGGTCTTCCACCTTCCTCTTGCCGCCCTGCTTTCCTTGGGTCTGAATCACATATCTTTGGAGTTTTCCCTCACGGATGAACTTCTCCACCGTATTCTTCGAGTCCCAACACCGCTCGGCCGTGTGACCGTGCTGATCGTGAAATTCACAAAACCTGGTTTTGTCAGCCGTTGCTCTCTTACCTAGAGCCCGGGGTCTTTCCACCTTCTTCATTTCGGTCGCGCCGACTTCTTTCCATAGTTTAGCTTGGGAGATTTTTAACGGTGTGTATCTGTCAAACCTGGGTTCCCGGGTTTTACCACCGGCCTCTAGGCTACGCGGCGTCCTCCCGTAAGCATCTTGGTGATTTCTTTCCGGTTTTCCCTCTCTCGGCGCGGTGGGCTCTTTGCCTTTTCTTTTCGGCGTTGCCCGCCCTTTCCATCTGCTCTAGATCTAGATATTGTTGAGACCTATCATGAAAGTCGGCCAGGATGTAGGCCGCCGTTTCATGATAGATTTCTTTAGCCGGGATTAGACATCCAAGCCGGCTATTATACAATGCAAGTTTACCTCTTCCTTCGAGTCCCGGAATCTGCAATGCTACATTGTTGAAGCGATCTAGGTATTTGCTCAAGGCTTCTCCCGATCCTTGCCTAACTTGAGCCGTTGGAACTCGTTTTTCGGTTGCCGCCACCGGTTGCGAAATGCGTCAGAAACTTTTGTTCCAAAGTCTTCATGTTTGGGATGGACAAATATGGCAACGAATGAAACCATAACTACGCCGCTCCCCTGAACGTTCCCGCAAAAAGTCGGGGTACCACGTCTCCGTTTATCCCCTTGACCATAATCTCCATTTTGAAGTTGTTTAGGTGTATCAAGGGGTCCTGGGTTCCATCATACTTTGGTAATTCCCTCGAATTCAATCCCTTAGGATATACCGCCGCCATAACTTTGTCCGTGAACTGACCCAAAACTCTATCTTCATCCACTTCGCCTAACGTCTTTTTGGGAGGCGGGGATGCGACATGCTGTTCCTTGTCGACACGTTCCTTGGCGACCAGGCTCCTAGCCACGGTGTCCGTGCTCTTAACCGTTTCATGCTGGATCTTGTGACTGGCTTCCTTCTCCGGTCTTTTTGTTCACCAATAACGACATGCTCTCCTCTCGATGTTCATCCCTGGTTGATCTCGCACAAAATCTGATCCAGCGATCCGGTTCGAGCTTTCACCATTCTGACCTCCAATCCGGAGCTGTTTTTCTCTCGTCTCATGAGGCCTCTTCTCTCGCTCCTCCTGCCTCCACACCATATTTTGACGCTCCAATTCTTCTCGAATAATCCGAGTGTTCTCGTCTTTTTGCCGCTCATGCCGGTATTCCATGCCATCTATACGTCGGATCAACGATCCTATAGTGTTATGGAGCAGGCGTAAGTAGGGATGCTCCATCTGGAATTCTCGAGAAGGATGAGGAAAACCCTCCACTTGAATTCCTTGACGAGCCTGGTGTAATTCCCGATTAGGATGGGGAGAATTGGCGGTATCCTCTGTCTCGATATCGACTGGTCTCTTCCCACCATCTCGCTCCGGGTCTACCGAATTTGAGTGTTGTGACAACTGTCCCGGGTTAGAAGGCTGTTGTGGTTCATCTAGTGGCGGCAGCGGTGGTCGTGTTGCATTAGTGCGACTTCTAGTGCTGGCGGCCATATTCGGTGGTTACGAATAGCTTTATGATTTTAGGAATCGAGTTGTTTGACGATCCCCACGGTCGGCGCCAATGTTCGTGGTAGAACACAAGTGTCTAGCCTTTGGGGCTAGGTATAATTGATCTTGGATCAAAGGTAGCGTCCGCCGATATCTATAGGGAGATAGCGGCGGTCACCGGTGGATCACTGTGCTACACGGGGTTGGCTTTCGCCTGAGGGTGATGTGTGTGCACAGGGAGGTAACCTCTTATATATAGAGATTACCTAGGGTTTCGTTTACCTTGAGTCCTTCCACTGTGATCGTGCCTCCTTCCCAGCCCTGATCGTGCGCCTTCCCTTTCCTGCATGATTGCTGGATTCTCGGCATGCTGTGAGGTAGCTGACGGAGCGCCTGATTCGTGGGAGGCTTCCCGCCAGGAGTTCTTCTATTGGGCCTTCCTCTGATAGGCCCATTATTTGAATCCATAACAAGGATAGTTTATATATATATATATATATATATAAATGGTGGTGTGGTGGATGGAATCATGGAAATCACTGAATCTAAAGGCCTGAACTATATCTGTCTATATATATAATATGCCGTGACTTGGGGCGAAGAATGAGAAGGAAAGCTATTTTCTATATATAAAAGTATATATATATAAGTTTTAGTTTGAACGAAAGGAACCGTTGTTGTCATGATATATATATATGTGTGTGTGTGTGTGTGTGTGTGTGTGTGTGTGTGTGTGTGTGTGTGTGTGTGATGCAACGTTTTAAGTGGAATGGAAGAGAAAAAAAAAAGAAAAAAGAATAATAATAGGAAGTTCTTGCTATGTTACTGCTCCTGGATTACATTCAAACTTTATTATAGATATCTATATATATAATCAGAGGAGTAAAACGCTTTACTGTATGAATAATTATAGATATAGGTATATCAGTAAGGTGGACACATGTACATGGTTTTGAGTATTAGCCTTTTTAATTGCTGTCATGTTAGGAGGAGCTTGTAGCGTGTTATATATATATATATATAGGGTTTATCGTTTGTCATGTCACTTGACATAAGATTATGTCAAGTGAGCCCAAAACTACGTCGTTTTGAGAGTTAAGAAAATTAATGAAGGGTGTTTTTGTATTTTTGCTTTAGTATTTATTATATGAATTTTACTAAAAGATCTTTCATTAATTCCCCTGACCCAAAACTACGTCGTTTTGAGAGTTCATTAATTCCTCTAACCCCAAAACGACGTAGTTTTTGGCTCACTTGACATAACCTTATGTCAAGTGACATGACAAACGATAACCCCATATATATATATATGTGTGTGTGTGTGTGTGTGATGTGTCTGTATTTTTGCTGTTTTAATATAAATATATATTGCATGCTCAGTTTTTTTTCACTGTACACAAATAATGAGAGAAGGAAAACTTGATTTCTCTGAAAGTATATATATATACCATAATAAAATATATTTTTGTGTTGTTAGTATTTATAAACTCCTATATAATAGGATCTAATCTAACTAATTCCTATATTATTTCACTTGTAATATTATTTACAAAATAATATATATATATATATATATATATATATATATAGTGAAGCATATCTTACGGGGTGTGAGCTCTGAGAGTTTAAATTAATTGTAGAGAAATAAGTAATAAAATAGATAAATAATAATATTATTTATTAGTAAAAAGGGAATGAAAAAAGGGAGTTATTAATTAATAATAAATAAAATAGTGTTATTATTAATTAATGATAATTAATAGGGTATTATTAGTAAGGGAATTTTTAGGAGTTAATTCATTTTTAATCCTCTAAAAATTAGTTCGCGTAGCTAATTACGTTGCAACGCGATTAAGTGACTAATGGCAATGATGAACGTTTATAGGATTTCATAGACGCCTCGACCGATCCCAACACCTACAGGACAGAAATTGAAGAATTCAAGTTTGAGGTGGGTAACCGTAATCTTGTTAGCATATATGTATGTGTTCATGTTTTAGCTGATCATGTTTAATAGATGATTTACATGTTATGTTTTTCCTAGTTATGGATTGAGGCTGCGTGTCTCATAGGGCTGTGTGTCCTAATAAGGGCTGCGGTCCTTGGCCGTTAACTGCAGTTACGGTGCGACTTGTTTACTTGTAAATGCTTTTATGTTTAACATGTGCTATATTATCATTTATGCTACATATCTGTTCATGAGATTAACTGTTACCCCTAGGGTTCATTTATTTGAACTCCAGACCGCATGAAAGAGACAGGTAGTGGTTCGGGATCAAGAGGCAAGATGCAGCTGTAAGAATTACAACAGATGGAATTTGTTGGGAAAATATGAGTAGTTAGACTGTCCTTTAACGTTTATCATCTGTCTATTTTGGATTACTGTATTAAGAACCCACTATGGGATAGATTCAAATCGCGAAAAATTTATCCTCAGTTTTTCAAACTAAGTTATTTTGTGAAACTTTTATTCCGCAATTAAGTCGTCTAAATTATTTCGATGCCTGTGCGCTATAAATCTGATAAATAAGGGCGTCAAAAGGACGGGCATTACACATACCCCATCCACCACAACACAAAATACTGGCTCAATAACCTCGTTACAACTTCAGTCATAACTCATCATTCAATTTTGAGCAAAGAAAAAGAACTCATCATTCAGTAGGTGTGACTAATGCCTTGAAAAAAAATAAATTTTTGTTAAATAAAATCCCCTTCAACAAAATATAGATTGACCAAGCTAATCATATAAAGGCACACAAACTTGTAACACACACTTGTATCCCCATGAATCTCAGCTCCAAAACTATTTCTTTTGGTGCAGCCTGTTCATAGGATCAAAAGGAAGTTGCTAGTCATGATATTGTTATCTAGTGTAAGTCAAAAAGCAGACAGCTTCACAAACAGAGAAACATAGTACTATCTCCGGTCCTAATCTATTACTCCTATGAGCAGTAGATAAGCTATTCACTCTTGCAAAGAAGACTAATTCTAACCAACTCAGATTATTTGCAAGCAAACTTGAAGCAGAAAGTGATGACAAAATATTTGTGGCCCTTGGGAGCCTCAATTCTCAAAGTAATAAAGAATCAACCTTTGATGTAAAAGGAAACAAGAATGAACCTGTGAATAGATGAAGGTACCGAGAACGGCAAAGTCTGCCCTGAGGGCATTGACGAGTTGGACTGGCGCGTGAAAGATAATAATGGAAGAGACGATAACCGAAATTCCCTTCATTGTGTTCCCTATAATAAATGTTAGTGAGAAAATCTAATCAAGAGACATGTAAGATACTTGGTTGTACAAGTGGTAGAAGATACATTGCGCAACCACCCACCGGTGAAATTTCCAAACCAGTTCATTAGTTAAGCATATGAGGAAGAAAACCATTAAATCTAACATTGTTCAGCAATGAAAATTGCTACTTGATCATAAAGTGAAGTGTTCTTCATCAGTAACTATACTTTTCACACATCAAGGAAATATTTTTCATTTACCTAGGTTATGCATTTCTTATCAACAAAGTGAAATTTATAATGAAATTCCACCAATACAAAGTCACAGATGATGGCAGATTAGCATGTAAACACACACTAAGAATTGAAGGCTAAACTTACCATACAAAATTGGGACCAATTTGAGAGAGAGCAGTTTGCCAGCCAATAGCCCACATTTGTGGGCCCTCCACAACAATGGCAAAAGGTATGAGGATTAGCATAGACATCATAGAAAGACAAGCATAATAGTTCATCCCACTAACATACATCCCCTTCATCCCTTTCTTTGAGGATATGTTCCGGAAGACAAATGCCAAATTTGACATCATAGCTCCCATAAAACCTGAAACATGATTTAAAGTTGTCTAATTAGTGGATTTCTTTCTACATTTCCAACTTCCTAACGAAATTTAATAAGAATGAATACTGACATATGTGTAACAGAGAAGATACAATATCAACACTAGAACATGAAAAATATGTAGTGTTTAAGGACAAACATGTGTCATATGAATAGAACCCTTTCAGTCTCTCTTTGTTACATACCCTCTAATATTAAAGAAGTTCCTAATCCGCATATGACTATATTAGAATAGATTCTCTTACCAATCATATTAAAATTGAGTTCTATCAAAGCAGCAAGACCGTAGCCACCAATAATTGGGACAAGTGAGAGGTACACTGGCATAGGGAATGATTCTCCAAGGAAGAATCTTAAGACCAGGACACTAAAAGCAAGTTCTACACTCTTGATGATGATATGGGTAAATGAAACTGCAACTTTTGACATACTCATAGTCGCGACAACATGACCAATCGAGTGAGCTAATGTGACCTGCAAAACCAAATTATTTTAGTGATTATTGTAAGAAATATGCATCAAAACAAATCCTATCCCATCCCCTAAACACTAATCAGTCTCTGGCCTAATATTCTTGATATAAGCTCACCAATCAAAGTATACCAGACATGATTTTAATTTTTAAGAGGTTCTACCGTATTAGTGTCAATTTTTATTGTTTGTTTCCCATTCATAGTTTTATAGTCCTTACCCAAGATCCATCCTGATATGCATGTATTAATACAGAATCAAATCATTTGAATCTTGTTATGTCTCAATGGCAGGATGAAATACTACTACTACAGAAAAAAAAACTATTTTGTATCCAATGTATCCAGCACACATCAAATATAAAACCAATTTCAATTACACTGGAAAACTATGTATACATTGACATAATTCCTGCATATAATCAAACCATGTACGCTATGTTGTGAAAGAAACAGAATAGAGCAAGATTAACTTAGAGGGAAGAAGGCCTTCCAAAATTCTAAATTGACTTTTGGCGCTTCAGCAATTCTCGTGGCCCATGAAATTAACATCATGAGCGAACTAGCAGCTAATGATAAAGTGGAAGTGAGCCATGGATAAGGAAAAGCATTCAAAACCCTCTTATTGTATAATTGAAGATTACATTCAAAGCTCACTAGGTAACAAAATAGAAACTAATTTTGAGCTTTTAAGCCGCCTGAACTCTAGCCTCTTCATCAACAGTAATCTCCAAAGGCCCTGACTTATCTGCCTCATAGGCCTCACACTCGAAACCCCTCTTTCTGGTTTTTGCCACCAATGAGAAATTCTCAGTTGATGAGATGTGAAGAGGTTTATGATAAGAAACAGAGAGATTTGTGCTGGGATCAACATTTTGTCTTGAGGGTAATGTGTAAAAAGATTTAGTGGTTCTCAAAGAAAGCTTTCTGCTTGAAAAAGCAGAGAAGGTCGGAGATGAAGAAGGTGCACACCTAATTGCAGAGTTCATGGTTAAGGTGCACACCTACTAAAGAACCAAAATTTTGTCCAACAAAGAAGAAAGCTCAAAATGGGTATTGTATATGAGTGAGCTTTAAGTGGTGTTAGGTGTATACAATACGGAAGATTTAGACGGTGAATTTGATGAAAGTGAAGGAGGTAGGCGAAGAAAAGTTCAAAACTTTGGGTATGGAAAGGTGAGGGAGAAGAGGTTGGTGAGAATTGGAGAGAGAAGAGAAGGTGACGGAACGGAACTAGTTTCCCTGCCTGTCCAAAGACCGTCCAGATCCCATCTGGACGGTCCAAATTTTTTTAATTATTTTTCGTTTTTATTTTTTTCTATATGAAAAAATCATTTTTTTAAAAAAATATTAGTTGAGAGATTATCTTTATTTTAGATTCTCTATCAATTAAAATTATTTTAGAGAAAAAATAAAAAAGTAAAAAAATCAGATCTAGACCGTCCAGATCAAATCTGGATGGTCCAGAGCTTGTCCGTACGGACAAGCTCTCCCTGCTTGTCCTACGGACAAGCACCGAAATGGGTTTCGTGAGGAAACGAAGAAGAAGCGACACTACTAAAAAAACTGTTTTTTGCGGCGGAAAAATTCCCTCGCAAAAAAACCATTTTCTGTCGCAAAATTGGTTTGCGGCGGAATTTGCGGCGGAAAAAGTTCCCTCGCAAAAATGTTCCTCGCAAATCATTTTTCCGTCGCAAAAATGATTTTTTCCCTCGCAAATTCTAGATTTTGCGAGGTAAGAATTTTCCCTCGCAAATCATGAAATTTGCGAGGGAACAGTCCAGGATTTTGCGAGGGAAAAGTTTTTCCCTCGCAAATTTAGAAGGATTTGCGAGGGAAAATTTTTCCCTCGCAAAATCCTGGGTTTTTGCGAGGGAAACACTTTTCCCTCGCAAATTTCAATTTATTTTAAAAAAAAATATAAAAAATCAGAAAAAAAATATAATTAAAAAAAAATACTAAAAATTAGAAAAAAAAAAAAACTTGTACATCAAAGCCAAAGTAGATCCCTCTAAATACCAGATATATATACAGAGAAGTTGTGCTTCACACGTATGCATTCAAAAAGGAAAAAAATAATTCATGGTTCGAATTCTAATATCGTACACAGAGAATAATTCATGGTTCGAATTCTAATATCGTACACAGAAGTTGTGCTTGCGCTTTATAGGAAGTTGAGAAAGAACATCCTTTTTAAGCCTTTGAATCATCATTGTTGCCTTAATCAAATTGTGCAATTCTTCATGGTTACTTGCACCTTCGTATTGTCCAAATAATCCCTGGAAGACCAATAAAATAACAAAATGTAGACAATAACAAACATAAAATTGATATAGTGCTTCCAGCTGTTGAGCATAATTCCAAACAATATGATCAAAAGTGAAGATTCCAACTATGTCAATCATTAATAAGGTTGTTTCCTTTTTATTTTTCTGATCTGAATCATTAACAAGGTATGACATCTAAATAAATTGACAGCGAAAATACCTTCTTGAATAGTTCAATTGGTCGGGACAAAGCAGGAGTTCCACTAAGCAATATTGCATATTGAGCTTTCTCTACAGTGTTACACTTACACATTGAGTTTTGGCAGGACAAAAGAGCATACGATAGATCAATGGTAAAATAATAAGCATACAACCATTAAAATAAATGGTAAAATAATAAGCATACAGCCATTAAAAAACAATTCTAAGTTGGATGGTTTAAAATCATTCTCAGTTAATGAACAAAAACCAACATGATTGCAAAATCAAATCTGATAGAAGCTAAGCAAGGAGGTTATCAAATTTTATATCCCCATTGCTCTCAACAATCTTCGAAAAAGTCAACTCACTTTTTCAATCAAGTCACCTTTTAACGGTCTAACACGATGCAATATTGATCATAATGAATCTCGCAAGTTACAAACATGAAAGGTAACTTCAAATTTAATGTTTCAGCAGTTATTTTACGAATAGGCAGAGTATAAAAAAGGAGGAGGACATGGTACCTTAAGGTTGGAAACTCAGGTTCTGCAGAAGACTCAGCTATGTCCTGCTGAAACTCAGGTTCTGACATGAATATCAGGCTTCAATTGACATCATAAACAGGATTAACATATTGTGCTAGCAAGAAAACTGCTATAACTCAGAGCAGTAATATCTTAGAACACATACCCTTTTTTTGGCTATTCTCACCATCTCATGAAGAACATCTCTCTCCACAACATGCATGTGAACTATGTCCCCACAATTTTTATGATCGTCTCCAAGTAGCTAGAATATAGAAGACCAACACAAAATGAAATGAGCTTTTCTGATTGTTATAATTGTACATCAAGACAAGAAAGAATCCTTCCTATGTGAACAAACATCATTTAGACTGCTAATCTACCCCCAAATCAACCTTGCTAAAGAAGGCCTAAGTAAAATTTCATTTTATCAAGTCCTCAGCACCATGTCACAAGAATTTTCAAGTTACTCCATATTTAAAAAACAATATGAAGATTAC
Organism: Acacia pycnantha; assembly: GCA_025563575.1. Classification (NCBI taxonomy): domain Eukaryota; kingdom Viridiplantae; phylum Streptophyta; class Magnoliopsida; order Fabales; family Fabaceae; genus Acacia; species Acacia pycnantha. The sequence continues at coordinate 383,429 of JAMWYP010000318.1, read as the reverse complement.
AAGATCTAGTGACATTTACATCCTTCAACAGAGCAATGCTCAGGGATTGGCCTAGTTTCAGTCATATGAAAAATTTTATTAAGAAAAATGATATAAGAGATTGATGAAAAGATACATAATTTAAAAATACTTGAGTAATGTAAAAATTTGAATGATACAGAAAGTGAGCTAATGCTTACTGTTAGTGCAAGAAGTTGCACTTTTGTATTCTTACTTCCAATCTTCTTCTTAATACCTTTAACAACATCCTTTGCTTGCCTGATAAATCATAGCCAAACTAATTTCTCAAATTCTGGAAATATAACCAGGAGAAAACTCAATATCAACTATAACATTCCACTTCCGTGTCTATATCATTAAAACAAAGCAACTGGCTAGCCTTCTGGACTGTTTAATAATCAAAAAACATTATTTGTAGAAATTTCCCAGAGTCAATTTCAAGGCATCAGACATAATTTTTGTACAAGTATGCCCAGCCTTTAATTCCGTACAAGGAAACCAACAACTTATATAGAGTAGTTGGCAGAAGCATGATAGACAGCACGCATATGCATGATCATGTTATCATGGACAAACTGCAGAATGCAGCGACCATGAAGGCATCAACTATCAGCGCATAGCTTGGCTGATCAAGTTCATTAAGTTTGTGAAGTAATGAAAACTTATTTCTAAATCCATGGTATAAGAAGTATATAACAGTAGAAGTATTCAAGACAAGAGAAAGGGAAGTAAAGCCGGTTGGCAACGCAGACACGTGTGGTTCAAAGCCCTCATTTTATAAATTTTGTTGACCATCACCATTACTAGCAATAAAGAAATGAATTAGCAACAATCAAAAAATAAGAAAAATAGAAGAATTAGCAGAGAAGATAGCACCACACATTGACATTAAATTCCGCTCTGAAGCTTAGCTCACGCGTCAATCTGAAATACCAGTACAAAAAGAGATTTTGATCAAAATTTTCTATCCGGTAATATCCCAAAATCCACAGAGACGGCAAGTGCTCGTAGAAATATCAAATTCGTACACAGAGGATGAGAAGAAGACAACGGCTATGCATAAGCTCGTGTATTATAGATTGAATAAGAAAACGAAGGGAGTGAGGATTCTGTGTCGCGCTTACGTAGGGTCACGATTCAGTATGTCACAGATCTCGACGTTCATAGCCCAATCAGGGCCGATGAGCATGTCGTTCGAAGAAACTGAGAATCGAAGAAACTGATAAATAATAGATAGCTTAAACAAACAGATTGCTAAAGCTGAGGATCGAAGAAACTGAGAATCGAAGAAACTAAAGCTGAGTAGAGTAAAAAACTTAAACAAACAGATTTCTTCATGAGTTTGGTTTTGAAGAAATAACAAATCGAAGAAATTGAGAATGCAGAGGAAGAGAAGAAAATGCTTACCAGAGCTGGAGATCACAAATAGAGGAGAGGAGGGTGTCGTACCGTCGGACTGTTGGTGGTGAGAGGAGCGGCCGAACACTGTACGAAGCTAGGTTTTTTTGGGTCAGAAGAGTGGCCGAACAGAAGCAACGAGGTTAGGTTAATTTTGAAAGAAGCTAAGATCAACCTGTCAAGCTCGGCGACAGTGGACTTTAGGAAGCAAGGCGGAGGCGCGACGGTGGAAGAGTGAGGCGGTGCAACGGTGAGAGGGAGGGAGACAACCGAAGAAGGAGACAGCCGGAGAAATGCCAAACTGACGCCATTGGGGAATTTTGACTAGGGATTTTGCGAGGGAACAATTTTTCCCTCGCAAAATGGCGTCATTTTGCGAGGGAACTAGGGCTCCCTCGCAAAAACCACTAATGTTTGCGAGGGAAAACTTGTTCCCTCGCAAAAATCACCCTTTTTGCGAGGGAACAATTTTTCCCTCGCAAAGTACCCCAAATTTGCGAGGGAATTTTTTCCCTCGCAAAGTCCGTCACAAATAGAGCATTTTCTAGTAGTGATTTTGCGAGGGAACATTTCTTCCCTCACAGATTTCACTCATTTTTGCGAGGGAACGTTTTTTCCCTTGCAAACTTCACTAATTTTTGCGAGGGAAGTAAAAGTTCCCTCGCAAAAATCATATATTTTGCGAGGGAAGCTAGTTCCCTCGCAAATTTGGGTCTTTTGCGAGGGAAATTTTTTCCCTCGCAAAATGACCCAAATTTGCGAGGGAAATTTTTCCCTCGCAAATTCCGCCGCAAATATGGCTTTTTGTAGTAGTGCGATAGCTAATATAATAACAGGAAATAAGAGAATTTGGAGATAGCCTTTCTGAGAAGGATGGCGATATTAGCGTTGGAGGAGGGAATTAAGGTGGCCCCCCACAAAAACTATTTTTGAGAAATCGTTGACTGATTAATTTTTTTTACCGTTATTAACGAAAAATAAGTTTGGGCGTTATGGAGCTTGAATTTGTTTTATACACACACACATGTGAGAATTGGAGAGAGAAGAGAAGGTGAGGAAACGAAGAAGAAGCGATAGCTAATATAATAACAGGAAATAAGAGAATTTGGAGACAGCCTTTCTGAGAAGGATGGCGATATTAGCGCTGGAGGAGGGAATTAAGGTTGCCCCCCAGAAAAACTATTTTTGAGAAATCGTTGACTGATTAATTTTTTTTACCGTTATTAACGAAAAATAAGTTTGGGCGTTATGGGGCTTGAATTTGTTTTATACACACACACACATATAGATGCACATACCTATCTGTGTGTGTGTATACATATATGTATATGTATTTTAGATAATTCAAATTCAAATTGTCTAACCGTTTGGTCTTCTACTACATTTGAGCCTTTCTCTGGAGAAACTGATTTCCCACTAAGGGCTCAAATATAGCGCCATTTTGTTGGAAATTATGCCCTAGGGGCAAGTCATTATAGTTTAAACGTTTATGTTATTTAAAGTATTTCTCCATTTTGTTATTATATCATTTGCATGTTTATAGTGATAACTGTATTCTTGGATGTATCTTATAGATTATCCTAAATGTCCCAGGTTAGTCATCTACGCGGGAGCGAAGATGAAGTAAGACCAGTATGACTTTGATGACGTATGGAGATACAAATCAAAGTCATAGACACTTGTAAGAGTACAAGGTGCTGGGCCGACCCCCTATGAGAAAGTTGCATGGATTATGTCATAAGCTTATCTCATGTATAACCGCGTCATAACGCCCTATGACTTGAGATCATCATGGATTCCTACATGAGAGTCATTGATCTTTGACCTAGTCAAAAGTCACCTTTGACCGGGTGATATGATAAAGGCTTTGATCGGGATCAGTGGTTTTCATGCAGAGGAATGTGAACGGTCAAGATGAAATTTGTCCCTCACAATTGTAGAGAGATAATACTGGGTCCCTCGATGAGTGAGTCTGTGAAATGTATGGCCATACTACGATGGAAAGGACTTTCCATTTCAGTTATTAGACTACTCAAGAATCGAGAAAGTAATGGTCAAAAACAGGAGGTTGACATTATCCATGCCTCATCCTTGACTAAAATATAACGTGACAAAAGGGACGTGACATAGTTGTATGATAGGTTGTGTCATATCAACAATCCCCATATGAATTGGGTAGTCGCAATGTCTTGCTAGATGCCGCTTGTGACTTGTGGGCTGGTACAATATTGTCCCGTTGCCAATCTCATGTGGGCCTGCACGGTCGCACACAAGAATAGCCCAACACGAGCAGTAGTGTCCAGATTCATTGAATCCTAGATATGTATAAGATTTTATGAATACATCATTTAATCTAGGATGTGTGTGTGTATTAAATTCGAAATTAATAATAATATTATTTATATAGATAATAATATTATTATATAGTATTTAATTTATTTGATAAATTAAATAACTAAAATAACTAGAGATATCATATATCTGATTTAATTTAAATTGAGATATAGTATCTCAGATTTAATTAAATAGATATATATCATATCTCATAGTTAATTTTCGAATAGAGATATCATATATCTGATTTAATTTAAATTGAGATATAGTATCTCAGATTTAATTAAATAGATAGATATCATATCTCATATTTTAGGCATACTTTTGATTTGGATTAATTGAATAGGTTAGATTAGATCTGTTGGATAGATTTGATTAATATCCAAATTCGAATTTCAAGATTAATTTAGATTAATCTTGAATATTTTAATACGACCCAGTTAGGGTTTTAGAAACTCTATAAAATATATTGATCTAGTCGTATTAAGATAATGAACCAACAAGCCGCGAAAGCAATCCTAGAGAGAAAAACGTGAGACACAAAGTAAGAAGACGCTAACATGCTGCCGTACGTGTTGGAGAGCTGTTTCGTGTGGATACCGGTAGAGGGAGTGGATTCGTAGAGTCAGCTCCTAGAGATTGATCGAGCAAGAAGGTGTTAGTCCATGTGTTCTTAAGGCACACATACCAGTTCGAATAGGTACGGTTTTTCTTATGAACTCGATTTAAACGCCGTTGATAGATCCTCTTTGGGATTCGTAAAAACTTTAATGGATAGAATCCTTCCGCTGCGTGTACGGATCTCAACACATTTCACTACTGGGCTTAGAGTCCCACTCCAACACAATTACACCTCTATTATTGACAAAGCCCAATGACAATTATTGTTCCAAGCTTGCTAATTTTAAGCAATCGGGAATAACCTGTGTGACTTATTAGACCCAATTAGTCACTGACATAAATAAACTTGGACCAATTAAACTCCTTTAACGGGCCCAATTTATTTAATGACCACATAAGACACTAGCAATGCTCTGCGGCCCCAAAACTAATTGAGTTGATCAAGTGATTTACCTTTCTAATTTAAATATTGTGTAGGCATCATCCCTACATCGTCTTTAGTCGAGAGCAAAGATAGAATATCATTTCTCTTAATTGACTAAATGTAGCTAACTCACAGAACTAGGAATCTTCTTCTATTTACTCTATAACAGGTCATGACTCTTCATGATCACTTGCTATGCACAAAGACTCCTGAGTCAATTAGAAGCTATCAAAGTTTTACTAGTCTTGTGAATGACTAATCCTTTGTAAGGGACTGTGAATCCTTTCAGCATGTCTATCTATACTTATGTATTCGAGTTACATCCAAGAATACACTGTTGTCCCCATTTTCAGGCGGATAGAGTTGTACAGTCAAAGTATAACCCTAAGACATAGTGTTCGATGACATCATCAAATCCAGGACAATCCGCACTACTAAATGATGAGAGACTTACATATCTAATGATACTCTCTGCAATGAATCTTCGTGGAGTCTCTCGCCGGGTCAGTTCAGTGTTATTTGTTCTCTAACAGATCCACCCACGACATCAGCTAAGGCATCACCATGCCTGTATTCCCCGAGGTCCCTACTTTGTATCTCTATACAAGTAGATGATGTTGTAGTAGTCTTATTGATATCACCAATGCCTTTTCTTGGTGATTTAAGACAAGGACCAAGTTTTAGGCCATAGATATGCAATGTCCTCGAGTCCCCATGATCATGATCGCTATCATAGATCCTTGAGTGAACACCTATTTTGTTCCAAGGGATTTTATCTTTAAACGCACATTGACTTTAATAAAGACGAGACATAAATATGATAAAGATAAAATATGTTCATTTTATATTAACCATGAAATACTACAATGTAAAAAAGGTGTTCATCTGTCATAACATCTTGTCTCTAGGACACCTAAATACTAACAAATATTAGTTCATCTTGAGACATAGTCACATATTAAACTTTTCCTTATCGGGTATTCAGCCTATACTTTCAGGGAATCTATTAGCCACAAACATATCTACAGTTATCTGTCTCAGTCATGACACTATAACCCGTGACTACTAAGATTTTAGCTATCACTTGGTTCCATCAAGGAACACACTCTCAATCATCTTCGGATACCTCATAGACATCTGGTACCAAATCCTAGTGCCTTTATTCATTCCATTCAATTTGTACTATAATCTGGTACCTCTATTCATTTGGGTCGATTCAAACACCTAAAGAATCACTCAACGATCTAGTTGGATTCATAGCTTATCCAACGTTTAAGTTCAACGTTTAGGTTCAACAACCTAATTCTAAAACCTAGACCATACCCAATAAGCATGCTAGAATTATCATGATTCATAGCTTATAACATTCAGGCACTATCCTCAAGTATTCCCAAAACAACTATCGTCAAATTTACAATTCAATTCTTAGAACCTCAACATCAGCTGGGCTAAGAAATTATGTTTCCTCAACAATACTCATTATGCATACTAGGATCATGATTCAAATTCCTAGTCTAATCCTCGAAACATTCGAGTAATATTCTCACAACCTCAGCACTATTCATGAGGTTCTAATTCTACCTCAATCCTCAATATCATAGAGGTATAGTCTAAACATCATTCGTTCACCTCAAAAGTAACCATCAATCATACCCATAGCATTGCTGGCAATGCAACATTAATCATAAATTTTACATGATTTGTACTTTCATATACTAGAACTTTAGTACAATCTTAGTCACATTTTGACCTAGGCACTATTTCAACTTAGATCATATTCAAGTCTATTTGTATTCATTCCAACATTCCCATGACATCCCTAAGGATCACCATGTTTTATACTTCAAGCTTTAAATCAAAGGATTACAAATTCCAATGACACTTCCCATGGGCCACCTATCCCGAGATTTTTCTCACCTATGCACGATTAACCTCAATGTTAAGATAAGATCTGGGAATCTAAATCATATCCTGAATCAATATCAGGAGCCCTAGGGTTAGGAACAGAATCTGAATTCTGTTCCATTTCATCTATCTCTAGAGCTTCAACCCATCAGAGCCTAAACCCTCTTCCTCAGGGTACATATCACTACTAATCTATTTCCTATTACCATGCAATCAAGTACCAATATACTATTCTGTTGCCACAAGAACTGTCGGCTATGATACCACACTGTAATACCCCCTCGGTATATCCATATTCCTCAAAGTATTCATATGCAGTTCAAAAATTGCACAATATTCTGATATAAAACTCTTGATTATAATACAAGAATATCTACAGGATCGATACATAATGATTACAAATTCTAAAAATACCCCTTTTCACAAGTACAATTATGTGACATAAAATCTTGACCCTGTCCAGATTAACCAACTACTAGTATCCACCGCCTTGCCTTGGGAGCCGCGTTTAATAAACTATCTAATTCACAGGTAGTAATAGGAGCCAGAATCCCAAAGGATTTTAAGTAACATTTTAATCTCATAAACAAAGCATAAACAATAAATGACAGATAACCATGCACAACAAAAAGTCCATAATAGCATAACAACATTGAGAAAACATAGTATAGATCTCATGAAACAAAACCAGCATATGCATATCACATAACCATAGCGCTAGACATAACCAAATAGCATGTACCGAGAATCCTCCTGTACATCAGAGTTCTCAATCGAGACACCTAGCTAGAAATGGTCAACTGTGAACTGCTGAGAGTCCTTCTCTACGTCAGAGTTCTCAATCGAGAGTGCTCAAGCCGCTTGCATACAACTAGATTAGCCTTTCCGCTTAATCAAGCCAAGAGTGCTGTTGGTCGCACACGGCACGGGACGTTCACATATATGATTCAGAAAGACATACACAACTATATAGAGTATGTAAGATTAGAGTTACAACCTGGACACTTTACCAATCCTCGCTTTGGCTCCCAATCCTTCGTTGTCCTATACAATTGTCATATCCTATAAACATACATTTACGGATGGCGGGTTATTATTTATCCAAACTCTTCAAAATCTCTAATTCTATTGCACTAGGCTCAATGTAAAGCTATTGGACCTATTTAAACTCCCCAAGAGTTCCTATTAGCCCTTGAAGATCCAATTACTCACTTTGGGCCTTTACTTCTTAAATTCGCATGGTAGCTAAAAGCTACTGATATTTTGACCAAACTTTGAAAAATCATAATTAATTTCATGGAACTTCGATTGGGGTGATTCAAATTTTTATTCGAAGCTCCATAAGTCTATTTGAAGGGACAATAATTAGTAAACCAATATGCGGTTGTATCATTCCCAAAAGTTTGCAAAGTGGACACTACTTAAATCTGGTAATAGGATTTCCCAGAATTTCATGACCTACTTTGATAATTCATAACTTGGGTTATAAACCTCTCTGATTACCACATTCTATGACTTATTTTAAAGCTTATGAGGTCTTCTATTTTTTGACCAAATTTCACAGAAAAACAATGTCATTTGCTTGGTCAAAACCTTGCTCGAAAATAGTAACCCAAGTCTGGAAATAGAAACTTCATAGTTTTCATGGTCTAACTTTGGAAAATCATAACTCCCTTTATACACATCCAATTAATGTGTTCTTAGAGTAATTTTTAAGTTATCATGTGTACTATTTACACACCAAATTTCATAGACAGAAAGGACCATTTTTCTAGTCAAAACTGTACACGAATATGAACTTCTGTTCTGGAATATCAGAATTTCATCTAGTTTTCCTGTTCAAGTTTGAAAATTCATATCTTGAGTTCTAGATATCTATCTAACATGATCTAGAAGCCTTTGTAAATCTTAACATGTTTAATATATGTCCACAAAGTCTTAGGGTCAAAAGAGGTCGTTTACACTGGTTTTGCCTTGCCAAAAAATCAGTGCTCAGATTCTCAAAATTTAATTTCCAGAAACATTAGACAACAACTCATTTTCATTCTAATGATTCCAAACTCCTGTTAGGGACATTACCTTACACAAAAACCTCTTCTGAACACATTGTAAGCATTAGATTAAGAAAAACCTAACTCCTTCATGCTCAAACCAGGTCTGACCAAACAGGGGGAATAGGGAAAATTAACGAAACTCAACTATGTCCTCCCAAAACTACTTAACATGTGACCCTTACAGCAATTCTAGCACATAAATGAAAGTGGAGCTTAATCACCAAGAGGGGGGGGGTGAATTGGGATTATAAAAACTTTTTCGGTTGCTCTTTTTTTCGGATATAAAACAAGGATGAAAACAGAGTGAAGAGAAGAATAGCAAGACACAAGGATTTATACTGGTTCAGTCTAACCTCTTGACCTACGTACAGTCCCCAGAGTCTCTTGGATTTCTCACTATCAAGATTGATTACACACTCTGCACTCAAGAGTAATTCTCTCACTAGAACTTACTCCCCTTACAAGTTGTAATCAATAACCCAATCTCCAAGTCCCCTTGACTTGAGATACTTTACAATAAATGATTTACAATCAAGAAACTCTCTCTAAGAGTAGATAAGATAAACACTAAAGAATGAATGTATCAACAGATACTTTACACAAGAAAACTCAAAGAGTAGTTGAAACTTTAATGATTTCTGTTTTCTCACAGATTGGTTGTTGAGAGAAATTGAATGCATCTCTATTTATAGCTAGAGATCATTAAATGACCGTTATAAATCCTAATGTGACCGTTGCCAACATTGGAGGATGATTAGTGAAGGTTTTGGTCTTCTTCTCTCTCTACTATTTGGTTAATCCAGCTTTGCAGAAGTTAAGGGTTGACTTCCTGACAATTAATCTGTTGGAAGAGCAGATGTTGGATGAGGAAAGTAAACATTAATTCCTTCAAAACGTGTGGAGAATGATTGTCTAGAAGCATGCAAGTTTTCTGCACTTTGCATTTAATGTTCTGACTTTTACTTTATGTTTTTTGCTAATTCTCCATTTAATCCTGTCTAAACCATCTGAAACTCATTAACAAACTGATTAAACATAGTTAGGAATAGTAATGAGTGATGATATAAAGTATCAGGATCAAACACAAAGATTTCACAAATTCGTGTAATCTGAAATTTGAATTCAGCGATGCAAACTCGAGTTAGTTCTTCCAAACTCGAGTTTTCATATTTTAGTAAAAGGCCTAAACTCGAGTTTCAAAATCTTAACTCGAGTTTTCTCATTACAGAGGAGAATATCACGATTTGGCATTTGGACAAGTTTAGTGCACAGTGCAAAACTCGAGTCATTAAGTGACTAACTCGAGTTTTGGACTTTTGATGAGAAATCATGTTTTAGTCCAAAAGCTCAAAACTGGAGTTTTCAAACGTTCAAAATTAGCAGAGCTTTCTGCTTGACTAAAACTCGAGTTTTCTCATTCTTTGAAAACTAAGGAAACTTCTTTGTAAGGCCGAAACTCGAGTTTTCAAAACCAAACTCGAGTTTCCTCGTTTATGAGAAAACTTTGAAAAGCTTTGTCAAAATGAACAATGGAGTTTTCACAAGTTCAAAATCGAGCAATGTTCTCTATAAGATGAAAACTCGAGTTTCCAAAGTAAACTCGAGTTTCCAACAAAGTGTGGAAACTTAGAGAACTCTCTGTGTAGTCAAAACTCGAGTTTCCAAAAGTAAACTGGAGTTTTGCTAACTTTGAAAAGGTTGATAGCTCTCTGTCTTGTCAAAACTTGAGTTTGTTAATTTTAACTCGAGTTTGCTTTGTCTGTGGAAAAACTCAGAAGCTCTCTGTATGGTCAAAACTCGAGTTTTCATTTCTTAACTCGAGTTTGCCTTTCATTGCAAAAACTTGAGCTTTTCTCTGTCAAGTCAAAACTCGAGTTTCCAAAGTGAAACTCGAGTTTGCCTTTGACAGTAAGTTTTTCAACTTACAAAGACAAACTTCATCTGTGTTTACAATTGTCTGTTATCATCAAAACCAATTATAGAACTAACAATAAAAACATATAACATACTCAAAACAGTAAGCCCTTGGTTCTGTCATGACACAATCAGAACCATAAACAACATACAGAACTGAAATCATCTTCCCTCCAACAAAACTCAACATGTCAGCCAGGAAACACATAATATAACCTTAAATTGGTGATTCTTCATCTTCTCTTTAAATTTCTAGATCTTCCAATCGGTCCAAATCATCCCCAAACCACAAATAATCGAAGAAGATGAAGATGGAAGAGGGATTAAAAGACTCACCTGGATTGGAACCTGAGCTTGTAGGTGATGATCGGCTTCTCCTTCTTCCTCTTGATCGCCCTCTATCTCACGCTCTTCGGTTCCTTCTCCAACTCTCGCGCTCTTTCTCCGTTTCTGGCCGGAAGTGAAGATGAAATGGGAAATGATAAGGACCTAGCCGAAAGTTTCTTCAGCTCCTCTGATCTCTCGCCCTTTGACTCTCTTTCTCGATCTTGTCTCGGTCTCTTCGTCTCTCTGCTTCTCACTCTCGTCTCTCTTTCTTTTTTGGCCACAGGAATAGAATAGGAAATGAATGAGAATGAATAATTAGGAGGGAGTATATGTGGTATGTGTGTTCAGATGAGGTGTCCAAAACTTAGAGGAGGAGGAGGTGAGGTGTCAATCATATGGGATTGAGAGAGGTGTTAGAAATTAATCCTTAACTCCATATAAGGATTTTCCTTTCTCAATTAGCTTCTCTAGGCCATAGAATATTGATTCCAAAATTCCTAGGCCAAAATTATCCCTTTACTACTTCTTAAATTTTTGGGAAAATAGGCCTTAAATTCCAAATAATAGCTTTAAAACCATTAATGCCAAATTTTCCATAATTAATCATTTCATAATATTTTTGGATCCTCCAAATAACATTTCCAAATTTTTCCCCAAACTTTCGAGGTCCACAGTAATTTGATTAAATTTCTTAAGCTTTTTTCAACATACTAGCTTATTATGACACATGGCACATAGTCAAAATTCACTAATTATTTCCATTTCTTTCACATAGTGTACAAGGAGTTTTGGTAAAGCAAAAACTAGGATATTACAGAGTCTGAAAATCCAGAATCTTGGAAGGCAACATATTAACCAGGTATGTCGCAGCCTTCACACACTCACCTCAATATTGGATTGGAATGTCGGATTGCAACATTAAGCTCCTTGTAATCTGGATAATAGTCCTATGTTTGCGCTTTACAACTCCATTTGTTGAAGAGTGTAGGGGCAAGTAGTTTCATGGATAATACCCTTTTCTTGTATAAGTGTTTTAAAATGATTACTCATGAACTCACTTCCATTACCACTTCTTATTATTTTAATCTTCACATTAAATTGCATCTTAACATATATAATGAAGTTCCGAATATAAATGTTTGAATCAGATTTGTGTCTCATTAAAAATATCCATGCTGCTCTTGAGTAATCATCTTCTATCGTAAGAAAATACTAGAAACCTTGATGAGTAGGTGTCCTATATGGTTCCCATATGTCAATATGTATGAGTTCAAAACATTTATTAGTCTTAATACAAGAAGAAGAAAAATGGAACTTTGTTTGTTTAGACTGAAGACATATCACACTTTTCATTCATCAATTACAAATTGTAGTCGTCTCATTACAGAAAAGGTTGCATGCCCTAAACGCTCATGCCACAAGCATATATCAGCATGTTTCAAAATACTACTAGATTTCTGTGTAACATGTGAAGGTTTTGGAATCTTAAGAATATACATCACATCTACATCTTACCAGTCAGTCAGCTTCGTCCTTCCATTCTGAATGTCCTGCAGTACACAGTAGTTAGGGGAAAACAAGCCATACATTCAAGTTCTTTATTAACTTTGGAAATTGCTATGAGGTTAAATTTTATTTTTTATGAGTGCAAGACATTATTTAAGGTAATGTCGGGTGCTATATTAACTGATCCTACATGTGTAAACGGTACTCTTTGACCATCTGGGATTTTGATAGACTTAATAGGCCCTCTATATTCATTATATTTATCTATTAGTGAAAGTTCTCCTATCATATGAGTGGTAACCCCTGAGTCCAAAATCTAACAAGAATGAAATAAATCAACAGATAGAAGGTATAGCTAAACCTGTACCGGTTAACGCATGGATTGTGGTTTTAGTATCCTTCTATAAGAGTTGAAGCAGATGCTCATACTGATTTTGGGTAAAAGAAGGCACCATTATGTTTGTAGTGCCAATTTTCATATCTAGATTAGCAATTGAGGTTGCTTCCAAATTCAATTGGCCAGATTCCTTCGTCTGTTTGGACCTATTTCCTCAAAAACTAGGAGGATATCCCACCAGTTGGAAACAATTGTCTTTCAGATGTCCCTTTTTGAGGCAGTGAATGCATTCAATGGAGGGATCCCCACGACCCCTTCCTCTTCCTTTACCACGAGCTCTTATGGCCATGGCTATGCCATCTGTAGGATGATTTCATTCAGTAGTAGAGATTGATCTTTGAGTCTCATCTTGAATAATCATCGAATAAGCCTCGTTCACAGATGGCAATGGATGATACAACTCATTCAATCCCATCAAAAGCTGCAACAACTTATAGTCTTGCATCAAATCCGCATAAACCCTAGATGTATTGCAAGTACAGGATGGAAGCGTTTGAGAGCTGACTACTCTTCCCATAGTTCCTTTAGCTTCGAGAAATATATAGAAGCTAATGAAGAACATTGATGATGAGAGGTGATCTCTCGGTGTAGTGAGAAAATACATGCACCATTTTTGTTATCAAATCTTTCCTTTAGGTCAACCTAGACTTGGTGGGCACTTTAGAAGAAAATCATGCCATTAGCCAGCTCCTTGGATATTGAATTCAGAAGACAGGAAAGGACTACGGCGTTTCATCTTTACCACTAACCATGCAGTGCCGGATCCTGAGCCTCTTTTTGGCAAGTGCCATTAACAAAGACGAGTTTATGTTTTCCTAGCAAGGTTATTCTCATGGCCCTACTCCAAACCATATAATTCTCAGTTCCTATGAAAATATGTTGGACAATGGACACACCCTGAGTGTTAAACGGATGTAGAAACAACAAATGAGAAAATGGAAGCGACTCTGAGATGATTGTAAGTGGTTTGTCGCTTGCCTTTGAGGTGGATTTTCCAGAATCCGTTTCAGCCAGTAGGGTTTCGGGTTCTTGAATCAAAGAAAAAAGGATAGGAAACCAACCAAATGAAGATGAAGAACAAAAATGAAGAGTTAATCAGGTTACTCAGAATCTAAAATGATGAGAAACCCAGAATGCTTCAATCTTGTTATTCGGTAGAAACAGAAACTCAGAATCCGTCAAGCATATTATCCATCAAGAACCAAGAAAAAACAAAGACAAAGAACCACTCGGGTCATCTGGAATGATTTCCAACGATGAAAGAAACCCAAAATACTTCGTTAGGGCATAAACGCAGAATTTGTCAGAAATTGCTACCTTGAGATAGAATCGGAATGCGCGTCACAGACATGAAATTTCTTGAGAAATCAAAGCTTTGCATGGGAAATTTGAATCGAAGATAGTACAATCTTTGATTCTATCAGGAAGCACGATCTTAAGACGATCCCAGACTACGCTTTGCGGCCATGGAGAAGCTGAGGGTTCTTGTGAGAGATCAGATGTTGGCATGCGCTGTGATTTGGAATCTGCAAGAATGAGGGTCGGATCAGGTCATCACAATTTGGGACCTCTTGAACCCATAATTATGGTCTTGTCAGATCGGGTCTGGTCAGTGGCGGACTCAGGATTTTAGGTTTGTGGGTGCATAATTAGTGGTGGAATTCGGGGGTTCGGGGGGCAGCGCCGCCGAAATTTTTTTTTAAAGAAAGTTTTAAACGCATTAAAAAACAAAAGAATATAAAAAATAAAAGAAAATAAACTTTAACTTAACATAGAAAAATAATAATTAAGAGTCAACTAAATTAACATCAAAAGGATGAAAAGACAGTATTTGTAATCAATAAATTATAGATAAGTAAACTAAATGAATTGTGTCTTCTTATATTTTTTTGCGTATTCTTCTATCAGTGAAAGGTTGTCTTGCTCAACTGGTAGAGTGCTTCCTCTTAGGGTGCAACACACCCAGACGTCGGTGGTTCGAAACTCTTGGGTGCTGATTTTGTTCAACTTGTTTTAAAATATGTATTTCACTGTTTTAACAAAAATAATTATGAAAGCAACACACCAAGGAATCGAACACGGGTATGCCCATAAGACTCTTTACCTTCTAGGCTAGCTAGGTAAGTTGATATAGAATCCCTTCAATATATATATATTATTAAACATTTAGTGTGTGCACTTGCCCACACTGGCACCAGTGTGGGTCCGCCCCTGGGTCTGGTGTCTTGGGCTTTCTTGATTTTCAGTGGAAGCTGGGTGGCTCTGACGCCATGTTAAACTATCTCAATCTGGTAAATATTAATAATAAGGACACATAACAATGGAGAGAAAAATATTTCTCATATATCAGAAATTGAGTTTCATACTCTTATGAAAAATAATAACACATATTTGTCCTATTTATAGATGATGTATAGAGAGGTAACCAACTACTTTCCTAGACAACTAGAAAACTATCTAATATGTATACACACATTTATTTATTACAATTTATATTTCTAACAGCTTCCATATGTTTTTGTGAAGGATGGGGTAGAATAATTGATGCCTTATAAGGGTTTGGGTATCTTCCATCTCTTTTAGACACTAAAATAGACAATTTTAAGAGTCAAACGGTTTATTCTATTACATAATAGCTTATATAATTTTTTTATCTCAACATTAGACTTTTTTCCTATTAAATTAGTTATAGACCTTAATATAAGTTAGTTAGAAAAGAAAGATTTCGAGATATCAATTTTATAAGGAGAAAGTATACATAAAAAATATAGCAAATTAGTTCTACATATCTTCATTTAAGAAGCCATCCTTGAGACGTGAATCTTAGCATAGGATGACCATAAACCTTAGCATAATTCAGATTAGAAAAATTGTAATATTTTAGCTCATCCCTTTCAATACTATATCCATTTTGAGGCTGTCACCCCCTAAATCACGTGAGAGGTAAGTATCCAGATCCTTATAAGGCATCTTTTGTTCCCTTTGTAGTTGATGAGAGAATTCACAATGCACTCCTTTAGGCCTAGCATTCTTGCTAACACATCGAGCTTGTTTTAGAGTCGTCACCTCTTGCAGTCTTAATATTTTGATATTCAATAAAATGATAGGGCTCACTCAATAACTTCATTAAAATTTATTAATTTAATAATAATTTAAATAATTCAAGTCGTATAGGTAGTTAGATTTACATATGTGTGTTAAACGATCACCTATCTGAAATCTTTGTATTTATTCTGTTATAAAGAGTACTTATTTGTGTGTGTATTTCAGCTTCATACCTACCAATCTTACTTGATTGAGAGCATCTCCAAACCAATTTTTTAATTTGAGATTAGACTAATTCCTTTCAAGACTTAGAGTGGAAAGAGTTTTATCCTCCCAAGAAAGTGTGTTTATTGAGACTGGAACTCGTTTTGAGGCTTATTATCATCTCAACCAACCACCTTGTTTACGTATCTTCATTCAAGAAACAATACCCATTCGTTATCTCTCCTCATCGTAGAGGTGATGGAAACCTTAAGTGTTTTGAGATGTCATAACCCCCTCAGAAGTGGTTTCATATCTAAGCCTCAGCCTCCCACAATACGTGATTTCCATTCATTTTCCTCTCAACATTTTTCATCAGAACCCATCTATCTTATCGGCCAAGATGTCTTCTGATTTTATAAGCCTTTTCAGGTATATATAATGACGTAGAAATTTTCAGCACTTTTTAAAAATTACCTTCGATTCCTATAACTGATGTTAGTTTTCTTGGTTAAGACTCCTAAAAAACTAAGAAAGCATGTTTCAACTTCGAATGCAACCCATATTATGTGGTAATTATCTTGTCCATTGTCTTAGAGCCATTGATTTTCTCAATTTTGTCTGTTATATAGATAGATATATATATGACGAAACTACTTATTCTAATTCTTTTTAAATTTTTTTGAATCAAGGTTTAGAAAGCCCATAGATGCATTGAACAATTCTGAACAAATTGTTCAAACTTCCGAAGAAGTTTTTGGGTTGATCATCAAGGCCTTCAAAGAGCATCCAAAGGCCGAAGTTGAGGAATTATTGAGTTTCTACGGTCTTCCTCTGTCACACACTCTAGCATGCACAAATAATGATAAAACCTCTAAATCCTAGGCTAAAGGAGTCAAACTTGAATTGCATACCTTACCAGTAAGAATACTCATACACTTGTTATTTTGCTATTGTTAGTTGTTAAAATGCGTACATGCACTTGTAAATTCACCAATATATGAATTTGACTTAATGATATAAATGACTTCACCTAAGTTTTGTCCAAATGGTTATATTGTTATATTATGTATGCTCATACATATATATATTTTTTTTTTGCCTCTAGGTTGATGGAAAAGCAATGGCAAATGGTGATACCCTTACTCTTTATGTTAGAGCATCAGATCCTGAAGAAGTAAATTTGGTCCCAAGCCATGTATTGGAAGAAAATCTTAAAAGAAAACAAGGTCAAACCTTGAGGAATTATGTAGAGGTCAATGCTCTTCACCAACAAATCATCGATTATGGTTATCGGTTGGGATTTCAATCTCTTAATTCTAAAAAATGTATGTTTCTTGTTTCCAATTGAATGACTTCTAATTTATAAAGCTATATTATGTTACATTGTCCACCAGTGTGATCAAATTTCAAAACGAGGAAGTTCGAGTGCACAAGTATAGAATTCGTTTAAGGTAATAATAAAACTAAGAAGCATAAAAGTAAAATTATAGCAAAACCCTCTCTTTTATTTTGAAATCTTCACTCTCTTAAATATAATGGTATTCTTAACTTTTTAAGTTATTCATTTATTATTGTGTTGCCGGAGCCTGAGTTGACACGTGTCCTAAATGAAATTAGGGGTATTGATGCACCAGAGAGTGAATTGCCATACGACAAAGATGCAAGAGAAGAATTGACTAAGGTAGTTGAACGAAAATATCTAAGGATACTTGTTGGTCGATTTTCTTAATGGCAAGTGAACCAGTCGAACAAGTAATAAAGAGTAAGTAGAGTATCGTCCCACAAAGATTGAGATACCGATGATGACACTGATTTATGCAAACAATTGTGTACTGAATTAGAAGAAAAAATATGATTGGTTTGGGATTTTCATGGTTATAACTAATAAGAAAGAAAACAAACAATTGATCGTAGTTGTAAGAAGATATCAGTTAAAAGAAAGGCTGAGCATCGAATTTCCTCCTAAGTATATCAATCCCCTTGTTTGCTTTGACGCATTGCTATAGCAATTATACTGGACAGCTTCTGTAATGCTACAGCATAGCCGCCTTTCACAATGTTATTCAATTAACACACCATTACATTATATAGAAGCTTCCATGTCCTATACGTACAACTTTAACTATACTTCTCCCATATGTCTATGGCGATTTTCTAGTTCAGATTATCCTTCCAAATCAAGGTGTTACAGTTATGAGCGGTAGACCCATTCCAGAAGCCTACAATGATAAGTCAAGCCTTGCACCAGCCTGCCTAGCAAGCACTGCCTATTATATGTCTAACCCTGACTCCCTTCTGTTAGTTCTCTGTATGTTTTGATGATAACTGACAATTGAAAATCAAAAAGATTGTTATTGACTCACACAAATGTGTTTAAAATTGAAAAAAAACCTTGGCACTGATATGACTCCAGTCATAGTGTTTGTGACTCCAGTCATATATCTCTGAGTCTTCAGCTAAAATAAATTTTGATCTAAATGACTCCAGTTAAGGATATGCGACTCTAGTCATAAAGTTTGAAAATCAATTTTAAAAAGACTCATGACTCGAGTCACTCATTTAATAACTCGAGTCATGTTATGTACTTCATGTTTTCAAAATGACTATCTTGATAGCAGTTTCTGATAAATGATATGACTCGAGTCATTTAGTACTTAACTCAAGTCATGAGATCACAGAAAGCTTTAGCTGATTTATTTTTCTGATATGACTCCAGTCATCTTGATATGACTCGAGTCATCCTATTTGAAATACCTCTCTGTTTGAATTATTCGAACTATGACTCCAGTCATCCTGATATGACTCCAATCATCATATTTGAAATATTAGATTATGACTCCAGTCAAGCAAGTATGACTCGAGTCAAGCTATTTGAAATCCTTCTTTGTTTGAAAAATTGCATCTATGACTCTAGTCAAGTCATGATGACTCTAGTCAAGTCATGATGACTCCAGTCAAAGTATTTATGAACGATTATCTGTTTTTAGAAAATAGCATCTATGACTCCAGTCAAGTTTTCACATAAGCTTTTCTCTGACTTGGAATTGGATCAGTTACTCGAGTCAACCATTAATGACTCCAGTCATGTTAAGCAGATTTTGAAATCACCTTTCTCGTAATCTGCAACTCATTGATTAGTCTTGGGCACTTCATATTATTGATCTTTACTATTTCTAACAAAGTTTAATCAGTTTGTTGATGAGTTTCAGGTATGATTAACAAGTTTTAATCATCTAATTATCATAAAGTAAATCTGTGTCAGATGCATTAAATGCTTAGCAGAGGCCAAGCATGAAAATGGAATTTAAGCTTCTGAGCAGCTAAAAAGCATTCCGGCCATTTCCAGTCAACATTCTAACTGAGTCTCAACGGACAAATCGAATGAAGAATGTCAACGGAGAAGAACGGCTAACTTTGAAAGAATACGAAGAGACGAAGCACAACACAACTCAACAGATATATTTATTATTCTCAATGGCTCGATTAATCTCTCTTCAACGGTCATTAAAATGCCATCAACTATAAATAGCAGAAGCATTCAATTCTCTAACCACCGAAACCCTGCGCATTCAATTGGCGACTTAAAGCATTTATTGTTTATACTCTTACGAACAATATCTTCGGATATCTTAATCTTCAGTGTTTATTCATCTTCTCTTTTAAAGAAATTATTATTGATTATCAATCATTGTAAGAATCTCAAAGTATTGGGACTTTGGGACTGGAATCTGAGATAGGGTGTTGGAATCTGAGATAAGGTATCAGAATCTGAGATAAGGTATCAGAATCCGAGATATCGATAGGGTATCAGAATTCAAGATAGGGTGTCAGAATCCGAGATAGGGTATCAAAATCCGAGATAGGGTGTTGGAGTCTGAGATAGGGTATCAGAATCCGAGATAGGGTGTCAGAATCTGAGATAGGGTATCAGAATTTGAGATAGGGTATCAGAATTTGAGATAGGGTATCAGAATCCGAGATAGGGTGTTAAAATATGAGATAAGGTATCAGAATCCGAGATAGGGTGTTGGAATCTGAGATAAGGTATCAGAATCCGAGATAGGCTATTAGAATCCAAGATAGAGTGTTGGAATATCCGAGATAGGGTGTCGAATCCGAGATAGGGTGTCAGAATCCGAGATAGAGTGTCAGAATCCGAGATTGGGTGTCAGAATCCGAGATAGGGTGTCAAAATCCGGGATAGGGTGTGGGAATCTGAGATAGTGTGCTAGGATCTGGGTTCACACCAAGTTTCTCCCTACACTTGTACATATTTAGCGTCATATATATACTTCGACATACAGTCCAGAAAAATTCCAGATTTAATAGGTCAATTTCAAAAATTCATATCTTTCTGGATACAACTCCGAATAAGGTGTGTGACCTATCAAATTAAACCTTGTTGTATCCACTTTATTTATAGAAAATTTCATGACAAAATTTGATCATTTACAATCTCAAAAATTAACACAAAAATCACTGTTCATTTCTGGAAAATGACAGTTTTTCAGTTTTGTTGTCAAACTTTGAAAAATCATAACTCCCAATCTACATGCCCATTTTGGCTGTTCTTTTGCTCGTTTTAAACTTTATTGAGTCTACTATCTACTATAAATATTTTGTGAAAAAAATCAAATGTTTAACTATGAAACAGAAGCACACAAGAGTCTCTGTTTTAGACACGAAAAACAGAGCATGATCTATAAACCACTTGTAGCAGATTAAAGCCACAAAAATAGGAAGGATAATGCTTAAGGAACTCACCTTAGTTGATTCTTCAAGCTTCACGATCAGCTCTTTCGTTTTTCTCCACTTGTGGCTCTCTTATCTCTTTCTCACTCTCTCACGTTTCTCTTTTTGTCTCAGTTTCACTTGAGCTAAGCAAATCGAATGAATGAAGATCAAGGAACAACATTTAAATAAAGACGTATGGAGAGTCTGCTGTCATGAGTGTTTGAGCGTTTAAGCCACTGGATGAGTATGGTGTTTCTGGTCTTGCGTGTACGGGGAGTGAGATAATCACGTTGGAGAAGTATGGCTAATGGCTGATTTGCTTATTGTGTTCAGCGCCTCTTACGTGATTAGTCCAAAGTGTGCAAGTAAAGAAAAGGGCAAATTGATTTATTGCTTCTGTTGTTGCGTTTTGGTGCCAGTAAAATGGGTTGGTTTAATTGTTGGGCCTTGTCTTACTGAATGGACTAAATAAACTGAAGGAATATGGCTATCATCACGTGTTGGGTTGAGGGAGTTAATGGGCTGTGTATTATTGAATCATGAAGAAAGGTTGCATGTTGGGTTTATTCCAAAAATTATCTCTTGCAATTATTTCCTTGATTTTATTTCCCAATTATTACAAGGAAAATAAATTCTTAATTTCCTAAATAATTATTCTCATAATTATTTTAAACCCATATTCATAAGTAATCTCCATGTATTATCCAATTTTCAAATCCCATAATGTGGGATGTTACAATTCACATATTGTACAAGGAGTTTTGGTAAAGCAAAATGAGGACATTACACTATGTAACATCTCAGCGCATCTTTTTGAAATTGTCTGCTTTGGGGCCCTATTACCCTATACCAGGGGTGGAGCGAGGGGAGGGCTAGGGGTGGCCCCCGCTCCCCTAAAATTACATAAAAGAACCCAAATTTTTAGAAAACTACATTTCAACCTTATAAAATTTAAATATTTTCACTTTAGTCCATAATAAAAGTCTCATAGAGGGACTAAAATGAAAATATTGAAATGTTTAACGAGCTTAAATATAATTTCATAAACACCTAGGTTCTATTTTATAATTTTCGCCCCCTAATTGTAATTCCTGGCTCCGCCCCTGCCCTATACATTGATGTGTTTTAAAAAAGCCGTTAGAGGTAATGAGGACCAAAGTAGACAATTTCAAAAGCGAGATGCTGAGATCATATATATTACAGATAAGATTAAAGTAGGGGAAACAATATCGAAATAACAAACGGAGTTAGATGAATCATAAATAAAATTAGGTGGAGGACGCAACAGAAAAAAATATTGGAGTGCTAAATGTTACTTTTCCTTAAAAAAACCTTTATATTTGGGGTGAAGGAGCAAATTTACCAATCAGCTATTAGGCTAGGAGTGTTGGGGACAAAAAACTTTTAATGGGACCAAAAAGACCAACAAACAATTGAATTTGTTAAAAAAGTACAACACCGTCAGATCCTCCTAACCTCCGTTTCCACGTGGCATTTGAAGTCCAGCTCAATGCCCAGGTGTTTTTTTGTTTTTGTTTTTGGTCAAACTCAGAGCAATAATCTTCTTCTCTCTTGCTCTCACCCCTTCACCACCAGTTCTAAGCTTCTTTCTCTTCCCTCTCATCACTCTGTCCACCCTCAACCCTCCTCCTCCATGTCCCTCTTCTCCTTCTTCTTCTTATTCTTCTTTGTTTCCCTCTCTTTCCCACTTTCTTCCCTCTCTGCAAACAACACCGGTCTCAATGCTCCCTACCCTCTCAACTTCACCATCCTCAATGTTGTCGTTGGCGGCGACCAACCCTCTCTCGACTCCCGTACTATCTGCAAGTTCTCCAGCTCCTCCATCCATCTCGTTCTCTCCGATTATCTCTACCGCACTGGCTTCTTCCTTCCGCCTCTCAACTCTTCCGACACCTGCTGGGATAATTTCCAGAAATTCATCAATCAATACCGCCCCAACCTCGACGTTCACGCCACTTGTGGCTTCCAAACAACCTAGGTCTCCCAGGGATGCTGGAACATCACCACTAAAGATGATTTCGTGTCCCAGGTTCGGTCCTCTGCAAATCAGGACGTCGGTTAGAATTGCAACCAGTCACTCGAAAATAACTCCCCATGCGCCCTCTGTACCACAATCCTTTCAGCTATGCTACCCTTCGTGAAAGGAAATTCGACCGAAAACGTCTTCGATTGCACGACCTATCCTCCAATTTACGTCGTCACCTTTTCCAATCAGGCTGGACCCGCCGACAGAGGCGTTTCCCAGTCCATGTTCCTTCTGTGCTTCAATTCGCCAGGTTCCCCCGGTAATAAACAAACGATTATTATTGTAGTGGCTGTGATTGTTTGTTTATTGGCTTTGTCGCTGGTGATTGTTGGGCTCTGCTTCATTTGAAGATCGAAGAAGAAGGGCAAGAGGGTTTTAGTAAAGCTGAAATGGGTATTGTCATGTCTGGGTTGGATTCTATGAAGGAGAGCACCACTTTGATTAGGTTTACATTTGAGCTAGACTTCAAATGCCACGTGGAAACAGAGGTTAGGAGGATCTGACGGTGTTGTACTTTTTTAACATATTCAATTGTTTGTTGGTCTTTTTGGTCTCATTAAAATTTTTTTGTGTCCAACGCTTCTGGCCTAATAGTTGATTGGTAAATTTGCTCCTTCACCCTTATATTTGTTGTTTTGAGCTTAACTCTGCCTTTTAACCTTACAATTTCACATTTGCAATGGGAAAACGAAGCCAAAGTAAAGCACTGGATTATGGGCATTTTCCAACCCTAAAGAGCCATGAGAATGAAGAAAGAATCAACCACATGCAATTAACACCATTTCACATCCCAGTCATAAAAAAAATTGCACCACCTAAATTACAAATAATTCACAACTCTTATACTATATCATTTTGAATTTAAAGGTTTACAAATATGTAATATGGCTCGAGAAATTATAAGTATATGCACTGAAAAAATTAAATTGAATCCTTTCCTTTTCTTTTTCTCTATTTGGATGAAAATTCAGCACCACGTTACAACTCAAATATTAATATTAAACGGACTGCTCCTTCTGCAATGTTTACACTTTAGAGCCTCTTTCATTTTAAACGCGCCATGTCTAGATGGCTATGTAACTCGCTCTCTATATTGTCCGCTTTGGGCACATGTCATCCCTCACGATTTCATTCTCCTCGATATTGTCTGTTTGGGCTCCAATACGACTTATAACATTCCAGCACCTTGCTCACAATATTGTCGGCATTGGGGCCGTCACTCCTTCGTTTTTCTTTTAAAACACGTTGAGACGGGAGGTTTCAAGACCTTATTAGGAGTCTTTTGTTCCACTACCCAAATTTCATTTAAGTCAAGTCACTGCGTCTCCTATTGCATCATTGCACTTCCACAACCCTATATATTTACAAAAACTCCACTCGCTCGAAGCGGCTTAGGACCCCTCCTCTTCCCTTCCATCTTCTTCCCTCCTCTTCTCTATTTTTAACCATTAGATTAACATTTGAATGGGCTAGATTGGATCTTTTATACAATTATAATTAAAATTTTAAATTTTAAAAAGGAAAATAATTTATTAAATAAAAAATTTGTCATTTTAGTATGAATAATTCAATAATACAATAAAGAAAGTAAAAATGATATATATTTTGTATAAAATTAAATCTGGACCATTTAAATGTTGATCTCATGGTTAGAAAATGGAAGATAAGGGGTCCCGAGCTGCATTCGTAGACCATTGTAAGCGGTTTTGGTAGTAAAATCCCAGATTGAGGCCCTTTCCATGATGTTTACTATATTAATCACCTTACCTGTTCAATCTCATTTTGAGATTATGTTGAAAAAAAAAAATTTAAATATTTTATTGGTTAAATTGTAGGGAAAATTCCAGATAAATACCAAATGAATTTGTAAAACCCCTAGAAGTCCTCCGAATTTGCAAAAAGACTGAGAGGTGATAAGGACTTTTGAGGGTTATGCAATTTCGTGGCAAAAGACCACAATGCCCTTACCCTTAATATGTCAAAACAGGTTATGAATTCATTGGCAGCTTAAACTTTTCATCGCATACCACAAAATCGTGCCCCCCTGCCAGAGCTCGAGGCGTCGTCTGGACGCGCCGCCGTTGACGCTGTACCCGCCGTCGTGGACCCCGCCGTCGCCGCCTTTGTGGAGATCAAGCAGAAACAAGAGGCACGATTCCATCTTTGTTCCCAATCTACTAACTTCCGTTTGATTTTTAAGTTTGCAATAATTAATGACAGACATCCAATATCAAATTATGTGAAAGTTTGAATGAATTTAAGTTTGAAATCATGAAAGAAAACTGGGTTTTATATTGTTAAAGTTGAGTCATGCTTTCTCCTCTGTTTTTGTGCTTCTCTCTCTATTCCCAGAATTATTCCTAAGCAGATATGAATTTAAGTCATATGCTTCTCTCTTGGGTATCAATAAAGTGGTGAGAGGCATTTGTTGACTTGTATTAAAAAAAAACAGAAGTGAAGCATATTTAGGGCGTTGGGACAACATCTTTTGCATACAGTGCATCATAACTTGGATACGTACAAGTAATTTATGGCTCCTGCATCCAAAATTCAACTCAACGCACCAACTACAATTAATTAAACTATGTGCATTCATTGTAATTATTCGGTCCTTCTGGAACACATTTTCTTGCATTTCTCTGCATTTGGGTTTCTGTATTGGAACCTTTTTTTATTACTTCTTTGTCTCCATATGCATAATTGCTGCATAACTGTTGATATGGGTTTTGATAATAATCATTATCTAATGATAATAACAATAGTTCCTAATGATTGCTAATATATAGAATGATACATACTGCCGTAACCATTAGCTTTAGTTTAACAATTAACTAGCATTGATCATTATGCCATGCAATTTTATTGGTTTTACAAAACATGCATGAAAGATTTGTAAAAATGATTCCCTGATGAAACAATGGTAATTTTCGTTTTTGGATTGGTAATTTGTGTTTGTGGATTGGTAATTATCGTTTGTGGCTTTGTAAAAATGCATTTTTTTTCTTGTTTTACAAAACATGGATGAAAGATTTGTAAAAATGATTCCCTGAAGAAACAATGGTAATCCTCGTTTCAGGATTGGTAATTTGCGTTTGTGGATTTGTAAATATCGTTTGTGGATTTGTAAAAGTGCATTTTATTCTTGTTTTACAAAACATGGATGAAAGATTTGTAAAAATGATACCCTGAAGAAACAATGGTAATTTGCGTTTCAGGATTGGTAATTTGCGTTTGTGGATTTGTAAATATTGTTTCAGGATTTGTAAAAGTGTTGATTTTCTTGTTTTACAAAACATGGATGAAAGTTTTGTAAAAATGATACCCTGAAAAAACAATGGTAATTTGCGTTTCAGGATTGGTAAATGGCGTTTGTGGATTTGTAAATATCGTTTGAGGATTTGTAAAAGTGAATTTTTTCTTGTTTTACAAAACATGGATGAAAGTTTTGTAAAAATGAAACCTTGAAAAAACAATGGTAATTTGCGTTTCAGGATTGGTAATTTGCGTTTGTGGATTTGTAAATATCGTTTCAGGATTTGTAAAAGTGAATTTTATTTTGTTTGTTGTAGGTTGGAATGCAAGATGACAACAAATATAGCGGCAACACCTTCTTCAAAGTCACTAATTTGTTTTTTCCATGTTGGGGGGGGGGAGTTTGTAGCTGATGGTGAAGGTGAAGTTAAATATAATGGTGGGAGTGTGAGGGTAAAATCGATAAAGGAGGGTATGAAAGTTGAAGAATTGAGGGTAATGATAGGACAATGGTTTGGTTTAGATGGTAATGGGTGTGACATTAAATACACTTTAAGCTTTGATGAAAAGATTTTAGTAGACATGGTTGATGATTCTGAAATGGAAAATCTGTTTACTTATAATGAAAGAAGTGCACATGTGTATGTAGGATGTAAAGGTACTGATACTGCAGCAAGGGAGATTGATGATCAAGAAAGGTATGTGGTGGTTAGTTAAGTTAGAACAATAATAATCTCATATAGGGTTGTTGGTAATATGTTGATAAATTTTGTCATTATCTATGCAGGGTTGGTCTTACAAAGGAAATGACTTACATTGAGGAGCGGATGTCATACGGAGCAAGTGATGATTATGCAAACAATGAGTGCAGTGGAATACATCTTTTGAGCCTTCCGTGTGCAAGTCGAGTGCACCAACGCCGATGCCGAGAGATGAACTCAAAGAAGTGGAAGGACTTGTTCATAGGAGTGAATCAAACATTTGCAAATTCGGATGAGTTCAAGAAGGTGTTGCACAAGTTCAGTATGCCCACAAATTTGAGTACACATATGTGAAGAATTCAACCCATTATGTGTATGTTAAATGTAAAGTTGAAGATTGTCCATGGAGGATAACTGCAAGGGCAATTGGGAAGGGCAATCCTTTCTTACGTGTGACAAGATACACTGAAGACCATCATCATACAGCACAAGACAATCTTGAGGTAAAACATGCTCGAAGTGCTGCCTTGACAAGTACAATTATTATTGATGAGGTTAGAAGTCACACAGACAAGCGTCCGACTGATATAAGGAATAGTTTGCAAAGAGAGTTTGGTGTGCACTTGACATATAAGCAAGCATATCGGGCCAAGGAGAAGGCCATGGAGGAAATTCACGGTAGACCTGAAAAGACATACAAGTTGATACCATGGATATGTGATAGGTTGAAGGAAACTGATGACAAGACTGTGGCTGAATGGGTGGCTAGTGGGAGCAACATATTTCAGCGTGTATTTATAGCATATGGTTGTTGTATAGAGGGGTTCATTGCTGGTGCCAGACCTGTTTTATACATCGATGGAAGCCACTTAAGTGGACCATATAAGGGGACTCTGCTGTCAGCTTCTGCCTTTGATGCAAACAATAAGTTATTGCCGTTTGCCATTGGTATTGTCCATGGAGAGACAATAGAGGACTGGACATGGTTCCTTGAAATGGTGAAGAGGACACTTGGAGGATTACAGATTACAATTGTGTCAGACCGACACAAAGCAATAATCACTGCTGTCCGAGGAGTGTTCGGGTCTCAGAGACATGCCTACTGCTATAGGCACATTAAGGAAAACTTTAGCTCCCATATGATTAAAGTGAATAGAGGAAGGAGGGCGATATGTGGGCAACAAAGGCAGACCGCACTTCAATTACTTGATGCAATTGCGTATGCAAGACTTGATTGTGACTTCGAAGCTGCGATGGAACAAATGAGGCTTTTCAATCAACAAGCATTTGAGTGGTTGATCCATCATGGTGATGTTGACAGATGGGCCATGAGCAAGTTCCCATTTAAACCGTGGGATAAAATAACCACAAACCTTGTCGAGTCCTTCAATGCTTGGATGGTAAAGGAAAGACATCATAATGTGGCCCAGCTTATACATGAGCACCGTGAGAAAGTTGCAAAGAAGATGTATGCAGCAAGCATGGCAATGAGTAAGTGGAAAAATGGTGTTGGCCCGAACATTGAACAACAGGTGCTGGAGAATGTGGCAAGGGCTGAATACATGGATGTTCAGATATATGGAGGAGGAAGGGTGCAGGTCCGGACAGCAAGTGGGGCCCTAAAGGTTGAGTTGCACTTGCCCGAGTGCACGTGTAAAGCATGGCAAATGTCTGGTATTCCTTGTCCTCATGCGTGTGCAGCCATCAAGGGTGTTCATGGTAATGTGTACAGTTATGTTGATGAATGCCTGACGATAATAGCTCAAACAAAGATTTATACACGATGCAAAAATCCAAACCCAGCTTAATTTGTGCATTGGTTGAGGTTGTGGGGTAAATATGTTAGAAGTCATCTTTTGGTATATATACAATGACTTGGATCCCTTCACTTATTTTTGGATAGAAGGGCTATAAGACTTATAGGATCACTCAAGATGTAATTAGTGTAAATGGCACAGAATATGTTCTTGCGTGGGAATGACACGGAAACATTACGTCAAAGTGGATCGTAATGTTCACTTGTCATTTTACTCTATTTTGTACATGTTGTCATCACATTATAACTTGCGTTTGTGGACTTATCAACTTGTAAATGACTATCTGTGCGTGGAGACTATGTAATGGTAGTTACATTTATGGGAAGTATCATTTGGAAATGTTGTTTCAGGATTTGTAAATGACTATCTGTTGTCATTCAGGATTGGTAATTACTTGTCCAGGATTTATAATTTGCGCGGAGACTATGTAATGGTAGTTACATTTTATTCTTGTTTTACAAAACATGGATGAAAGTTTTGTAAAAATGATACCCTGAAAAAACAATGGTAATTTGCGTTTCAGGATTTGTAAATGGCGTTTGTGGATTTGTAAATATCGTTTCAGGATTTGTAAAAGTGAATTTTTTCTTGTTTTACAAAACATGGATGAAAGTTTTGTAAAAATGATACCCTGAAAAAACAATGGTAATTTGCGTTTCAGATTTGTAAATGGCGTTTGTGGATTTGTAAATATTGTTTCAGGATTTGTAAAAGTGAATTTTTTCTTGTTTTACAAAACATGGATGAAAGTTTTGTAAAAATGATACCCTGAAAAAACAATGGTAATTTGCGTTTCAGGATTTGTAAATGGCGTTTGTGGATTTGTAAATATCGTTTCAGGATTTGTAAAAGTGAATTTTTTCTTGTTTTACAAAACATGGATGAAAGTTTTGTAAAAATGATACCCTGAAAAAACAATGGTAATTTGAGTTTCAGGATTTGTAAATGGCGTTTGTGGATTTGTAAATATCGTTTCAGGATTTGTAAAAGTGAATTTTTTCTTCTTTTACAAAACATGGATGAAAGTTTTGTAAAAATGATACCCTTGAAAAACAATGGTAATTTGCGTTTCAGGATTGGTAAATGGCGTTTGTGGATTTGTAAATATCGTTTCAGGATTTGTAAAAGTGAATTTTTTCTTGTTTTACAAAACATGGATGAAAGTTTTGTAAAAATGATACCCTGAAAAAACAATGGTAATTTGCGTTTCAGGATTTGTAAATGGCGTTTGTGGATTTGTAAATATCGTTTCAGGATTTGTAAAAGTGAATTTTTTCTTGTTTTACAAAACATGGATGAAAGTTTTGTAAAAATGATACCCTTGAAAAACAATGGTAATTTGCATTTCAGGATTTGTAAATGACGTTTGTGGATTTGTAAATATCGTTTCAGGATTTGTAAAAGTGAATTTTTTCTTGTTTTACAAAACATGGATGAAAGTTTTGTAAAAATGATACCCTGAAAAAACAATGGTAATTTGCGTTTCAGAATTTGTAAATGGCGTTTGTGGATTTATAAATATCGTTTCAGGATTTGTAAAAGTGAATTTTTTCTTGTTTTACAAAACATGCAAAATGGTAATTAGCGTTTCTGGATTGGTAGGATTTGTAGTTATCGTTTGTGGATTTGTAAAAGTGCATTTTTTCCTTTTTTTTTTTTTTACAAAACATGCAAAAGGGAATATTTGTAAATGCCGTTGGAAATGATTCAATCAACTTTACATCCCTAGTGTACAAAATTTTCCGTAACGCACTTGTAAAATCTTTTGATGCACTTGTAAATGCCAAGTGCCAATACAATGATTGTTATAAATAATTTCCTTTAGTCAACTTTACATCCATGATATACAAACATCTAATTTACAAGCATACAGCACAGCAAACTTGATGACTACCCATACATTTATGGAGTAAACC
Source organism: Acacia pycnantha (assembly GCA_025563575.1). Classification (NCBI taxonomy): domain Eukaryota; kingdom Viridiplantae; phylum Streptophyta; class Magnoliopsida; order Fabales; family Fabaceae; genus Acacia; species Acacia pycnantha. The sequence continues at coordinate 352,833 of JAMWYP010000318.1, read as the reverse complement.
ACATATAAGTTCTAAGTGTCAAAATAATTACAAAATTCAGCCATTAACAAAAACATTCATGTCTTCCTTCTTCTCTTCCTGTGATAGTGCATTTGAGTAGGCAGGAGTCCCAATGCAGCATTTGTGGCCTTATTCAATTCATGGTTGACAAGCCACCACATGAGGTTGCACCTATACTCATTCAGCTCATCATCACCATACAACATACGTTCATTAGGATTCCAATTGTGCAACCAAATCAACACATGCACACCACAGTCTTGCCTACAGAAAACAAAATGCCCCAAATTTACAAATTTACATGTTAAACCACCTAGCATTATTCTCATAGCCACGAATGACACTCACAAGTTTGGTTGTTGTGGAACGGATGGCCAAATAATTTCTTTTCTTGGCATGTTGACTTTTTTGGCATTTGGTTTCACCAAGTATATGATTTCTTCAAAACGATCCCTCTGTAAACAACACACATGCATTTTACTTCATTCAATCATAACTAAAACTTGAATACATGTAACTTACAATTGTTTTGATCGCCGTTGCCTGGAGATTTGCAAATGCAGTTTTCTTTTTTGTACTGTACTCATTCATGCTCATGACGACATTTGACTTCATTGAATCTAGGACGTAATAATTCATTGTGCTCGGATCAATGGCAATGCAGAACCAGTGCTGATCAACCAATACCGGACCCATTATCAAATCACAATCAGCGATATTGTAACCTATATGTTGAGGCAATAGGAGTTGTTTCCACTGAGAAACTTTCCATCCCAACGGTTTTGTGGCCAATAAATGCTACATAATCAACAAATATGGAAGTCATGTATACGTATGTCAAAGGGAAATAAATTATCAACGTCCATAAATGCATACTAACCATATGATCAGCACTGAAAATGTGCCTCGTCACTTTGCCCTGGTTTTGCAAGTCTAGCATCAATGTTTTACATACCACAGACATAACCTACATGTGTAAACAATTCGATGAGCGGGGTTCAAAACTTTTTGTAATTTTAGAAGTTTTATCGTACATACCCGGTTACTTAATTTGTTCCTACGACCTAGTGTTTGCAGTTGCTCCCGGGTTATGTCTTCATCGTCTATTTGTATGAGAATCCTGTAAAAAAGAAACAATGTCATCATACAATAACTAATCAAGTCAAAATGTCAGTTTAATATTGAAGCATCCTTGAAATTAACATTTTTATGACTTACTGGTGTTTCTCATCGTTGGTGCAGGTTCCGGAGATAAGATCGAAGAATATTTCCTTCTGTTCTTTTGCCTTCCTAAGGCGCTTTAATGGCTTCGTCAACGTCCAAGGCGACATATTTTTGGGCTTCTTTTCCCTCTGTGACCTCCGTGGTGGTGCATCTTCTTGTTGACCGGGGTATTGAGAAATGGATTGCTCTCCTTCGTTGGACCCTCCTTCTCCAATAGGACTTGCCCCATCATATTCATCAATGTTGATTGGCGTTTCGACAGATGCGTCATCCTCAATACCAGCTTCACCATCAACATGATCATCACCATCACCTTCGTCGCCTTGATGATCACCCTCATCATCTTCGCCATCAACATGATCATCACCATCACCTTCGTCGCCCTGATGATCACCCTCATCATCACCCTCATCATCTTTGCCATTATCATCCTCATCTTCACCGACATGCTGCTTCCGCTGCCTTCCAATGTGATCTTGTGCCTTTCGCAACTCATCTTCGACAACACCAACAAGCCTTTTGTGGTTATCGTTGATTATACCCATCAACTTTCCATGCAAGTCCTTTAAAACCTAAATAAGACAAAATTTATCACAGCTCATTAACGTAATGGCCAAGCATGAATTAAATGTCAATTACTGGAAGCAAGGACTTACTGGGTCTAAAGAGGACACAAAATTGCTTTCCGAAGTGTCCTTCTTAGCCTTGTCTTTACCGTGCGTTGTGGTATACAACATCCCCACATTGCTCTTCTTCTCTGTCTCAACCATCTCCTTGACCTTCTCTTTGGTCCAAAACTGAATTGGACTCTGTCCTTTGTAATCAACAGCTTGTCCCAATGGAAACCGATCGCCGAAATATAACTGCAACGACAAGGTTAAACATTTAAATCTTATCAACAAAAAAATGTTAACACAAAACAACTCATAATACTTAGAAATATTTACCAATAACATGTAAATGCACCCTCCGACATAGGAGTTGCAATCTTTGTGTCCTCTTAACGCGTTGACATAATCCGAGAGCTCTCTCCGGAGGTCATTGGCAACATATGTGGCCCAATCGAAGCTTTTAAATCCTTTCACGGTGAAGGTTAAAACCTTCAGCAACTGATGACTGGGAGTAGTGCTTGATGTTGGAGCGAGAAAAGTCCCCAACATGTGCATCATAAATAACATTTCAAACTGCTCACCCGACTCCCCTGAAGTTATGACGTTGAGTATGTCGTCATACTTCATTTTACCATAGTCTTTTCTAAGTTGCTGAAATCTTGGATCATCATCACTCACCTTCATTGTTACCTCCTTCCCACTATTCGGCACCCCAAGCAATTGAGCAACATCTTTCCCCAGTATTTCACGTGTGTTCCCCCTTATTCGGAATTGATTGGTTGGAGGATCATAAGCTCTCATTATAGGGACTAACATGTCCCGTGGTAGTCTCATAGATTGAATATGAAGAAACTGTCCAAACCCTAACCGCTGGACCTTGGCTTTTAATTTTTCATCTGATTTCACAAATGCTACCAGCTTTGAAAATTTGTTCAATGAGCACCGTGATGGAAAAGCAACGGTAGAGGTGACCTTCTTCTTCTCATGCCTTCCTTCTTTGGCTCTATCAATGTATACTTTCTTCTCATCATCACTCAAAGCCATCCACGCCTTTGAGGACTCCGTATTCATGTCAGTAAAGTCAGCAACCTTATTCTTCTTCTTAAAGTCGTTGCGAAACAAAAGTACGCATTACTAGTAGGCATTTTGCTACACTTTTGCTTTGCTACCCACTTATAGATGTCGTTTTACACTATGAAGTATGTATCAACCTGAAAAATTGAAATGGCAGGACACAAAATTTAGAGAGCTCATGAACCACATATAACAGCTAAACTAGTTCCAAGTTTAAACCTGAAATGGCAGGACAATAATTAAGAGAGTTCATGAACCATATATAACAGCAAGTACTTTTACTAATTTAGCAAAATAAGTTCCAAAAATTTGAATCCAATAATAGCAGCAATAACAAGTTAACTCAATCCACTACTCTAACTAGCACCACCACCAACAAGAGTAGTTATATAATAAATTATCTTTCTAGGCTATTTGATGAGCTTAGCAATAGTTTAGTGGACCAAGACACCTAATCTATTGTTTTCGTCTTTTCCCTTGTCTTCCTCCTGAAAGATTATTTTTATGATGTTTTAGCAAATGGAATTGTAACAATAGAGTGATATATTTATACTACACTACATGTGGTTCAAATTGAATGCAACCAATTTCCGAGTGTATCTAAATAAAGCATAAAAGACAAAGTACTATTCTAAGAGCATATAACTATAACACCCGAGGGACTTTGTTTATAAAATTTTGTACGTGGTAATATATTTTGAGCAATTCACATTAGGCATTTCAATAATTGTGTGTATAGGACATGGGTAGGTATGGAATCTTGGACCCATGTGTATGTCAGTGGAATGTTCATGAGTGTAGCAATGCTGTAGGTGGCTAATGACAGGGAGAACAGAGTGACAGCCCACACACTGCTACATTTTCACACATCTAGTTTAGTTAAGACTCTCTTGATTAACTCAACATTAATCCAACAATAGTTTTAAGACAAGCTCCTTAGCAAAAGGTATAACGGAATAGCGTATTTTACACACTACAAGTATGATACAATAAAAGGAGCTGCCTCTTATCTCCACTGACCACTTAGTTTAATGAGACATTGAAAACTATGCCATAATTCCACATCTATACAACAAATTTACGATGTTTTCCTGACAATACAAAAAGCTTCATTTCAAAACGAAAATAATTTGTACACCTTCTCTAGGATTATGTGATGTTTATAGCCCATATGTCTCTAACTTAAATAATGAAATTAAACCATATACAAGCACTTTTGTACTCGCATCAATAAGACAGACTGATTAAGTGCACTTCACTAGAAAATAATCAGAATCCCAATTACAGACTTTATGAAAAACTAGGGGGCTAAAGAGAAGAGATACATCATGTCATGACTTGATGGCAACACTATCAGTGGAACGAAAGGAAATGTTGTTCGCAAATCATATAGATTTAGAGAAAATCAAATAAGGAATAACAGTACTTTATTAGAGTTTGTGTTATATATGTTTGCTCTAGACTTCTACACCTTCCTAAGTTCGTGCTTAGTGGTTATCCCAACGCACAGAGTGACAGACTGCTATCAATTCTTGATAAATAAAAATGTATTGCAAACTCAAAATTATTGTAATTCTATCTCACATGGAAAATAAAGTTAAAGATTGAACCAATTAAGAATGAAATTAAACCATATACAAGCACTTTCGTACTCACAGCAATACATTAAGTAATTAGCATTCTAACTAATAGTCATTATATAGGTCAACCTGAGCTAACAAGCCAACAAGAACATACCCATTGAGATAAGTAACTCGTAAGGGTGGAGCAAACAAAGTAGTGACAACCACTAAATGGTTCAGGCCTAAAAAATGTCTCCAAATTTTACTATCTTCACATCTACCATATGCCAAAAATAAAATTACATTCAATAACGAAAATTGATTATCAATATCTATATAATCGTTTTATTCAAATTTTCAGTTGAGCGCCAAATATGACCTAAAGAAAGCGATGGAACATAATAGAATAAATAGAGTCCAATGAAGAGCACAAGTTTCACATTACTTCTAACATAGCATATCACTGAAACGTAATCTATTTCTACATTTACATTGTCAGAGTTTCTTCGATAACCTTAACAGATGGAAACGAAGATATGTTTAAAATTTTAAAAATCAACGGCGAGGAAAAAGTTATGTGGCACACTGGACCTGCAAAGTGATTGAAGATGATGATGAGCTTATGTTTTTGTCATAAGCTTCTACAGCTATCAATTACTATTCGAACCAAAACAGCAATCCAGTGATTGGGTTCGAACTTAGAACAAAAAAAAAACAGAGAGGAAGAAGAAGTTTAGGGCTTGGAACTAATGGGAGGACGAAGATACCTGACGGCGTCGACGAAGATGGCTTCCACAAGGGCGGCGGCGACAATGGCTTCCACGGCGACGGCGATGGCGGCGAAGGCAGTGGGTCAAGAAATCGCGCGTTAGTGCAGGAGGTGGGCAAATTTTTTTTCGCTCGAAAGGAGGTGGGCAAATGGATACCCTGTAATTTCGAATGAGGACGAAGTGAAGAAGTGCCTAGACCGTCGTAATAATCACACATAAGTTAAAGGCATTATGGTCTTTTGCCACGAAATTGCATAACTCTCAAAAGTCCTTATCACCTCTCAGTCTTTTTGCAAATTCGGAGGACTTCTGGGGGTTTTACAAATTCATTTGGTATTTATCTGGAATTTTCCCTAAATTGTATCTGGCGTCCTAAAATTAATTTTTAGCAATACTCAATATTTTAAAGTAGTTTTTTCTGATGTTATTATCCTAAAGTATTTTTTAATAGTACTTGGTATCATAAAGTAATTTTTGTATGCATTTAACACTCTAAAAGTGCACAATTGAAGTACCCAATATCAAGAAATTGTAAACCGTCTCCGCCTTGTCGAAAAAGAGAACATCGTTCTAAAACTGAAGGCTCCTTTTGCAAATTTCCCTGTTGATGTTTAAATATTCTGGAAAAAAATAAAATGAAATCTTTATAATTATAAATTAAACTATTAACTTACTCATCAATATCGATATAAGTTAAGTTAAGCATCAATATTAATATTATTTACCAGAATGATAATATTAATATTATCACTGTCAATTAAAAAAAAATACAAATTTCAATCCATCCATATGCATGAAAATAATATAAATTTTATGTGCGTATACGTGTTTTTATATAAAAGATTTATAGCCATGCCAATTTTTTTTTTCCCTCTACGTCTGTGGTCATCGGCTAATGATGGACGTACAAGTCTTGTTTTTAGGAGACAATAAGATCTATCCTATTTTATTATGACATAGATATTTAAAGATGATTTAGTTACAAGATGTAACATCCCATTTTCAAAAGCAGTATAATTTTTTTTTTCCATCAGAGTAGAGCATCGGAGCAAGAGTGTAACTGATATATATATTCAAAATGCCGTAGGTCTGGCTAATTACAGTAACAGTACATGATTCGAGTGTTTAACGTAAACGAAACTACAAAAGTGTCTCCCTGGCGATTCCCACGCCGTGGCAACAAAAGACAGTCTTCCGCTGAGTCTCTATGCGTGTTGTTTGCCATTCCCCTCCGTTCTCGGTTCTCCCGACCCTGACGCTATGTTAAGAGCTGAGGTCCAATGCATACGGACCTTAGGTAACGGTTAACCTCATGTTTACATATACACTATATGGATTACAGGTAATCACAATAATAAAAGCACAAGAGCATAACAACAGATATATCACACACAACCAATGCAGATGTATCGCTCCCAGCATTACAGATGTATCGCTCCCAGCATCGCAGATGTATCGCTCCCAACATGCATACAGTTATCCTCTAACATTAATATGCACTCAATAAACACACCATCTATACGCACATAATACATATATGCATACAATAACTATCAAAGTTAGTGTTACAGTACGCGAACGTACCTTCGTTGACGATATACGGTACGTGTGATGATCGGAACGTGATCACAGTTATCCTATAAGGGTAACAACGTATTCATTAATGATCAATCATCATAACGGACATTTTAGTCATAAATGACCATTTTACCCCTGACCTCACTAATCGGCGAAATTTCGCCAGAACTTCGTTACTTTGACTCTAATCTTCCAAAATTTTTTCATATCTCTAACTCCAACATATTTTCGAAATAAATATCATATTTAAACGTAAAACATGATATCTAAACTAACTTGGAAGATTCAAGATCAAACTAGCATTCCTACTATAACTACTTAAAGAAACACTAAAACTTAAGACTAGAGACCGAAGAACTTACCCAACACTTCGCTACTTCTTCCTCAGAGCTCCTCCTTCTCTCTACCTTCTCTCTAACTTTCAAAATGCTCAATGAATTGGTGAGAAATGAAGAGAAATGGAAGGGCTATTTATAGAGTTTGTTGGGGGAAAATTTGCACCTTTTCCAACTTTATCATCTTCAACCACAACCATTGGATCTAGGTCTCTTTTCAACTTTCAATCCTCACCTCTCCTTCCTCTTGGCTGACCTCCATGCCCCTCTTTTCAACAAAGTGACATCATCAAGGTGATGTCACTCCTTGCTTTATGGACTTCCTACCGATAAAGTTCCCTGATCGGTGTTCTAATCGCGTAATCTTAGATAATCTCAAAAATTCAATAACGTAGTCTTGAAAGTCTCTGCTTACTCTTGAGAACTATGTGGATTAATAAAATTTATGATCCCATTAAGGATATTTCCTAGCCAGTTTACCATTTCAGGATAAACCCCGTCGGTTACGGAAATAACTTCGGGTAACACCAACTTCGGGACAAAAATTCACTGATTCATAATATGTCCAGATGTTTAGCACTTAATCCAAGGATTTCAAGATAGGATTTATTTTCTATCGGTTCTCATTTATCCTATTGGCCTTTTCTACAAAATATATCTTTTCCTCTTTTTCTCTTTCCTCATCCACTTGACCATGCATTCAACATACTTACTTTCCTCTCTCCTTCCTTCTTCATTTCGAATTGTATGCTCCTTCTTGGCCAAGTTTATGTTTTTCCCACTAGCATAAATATTATAGGATCAAGTGTTCTCATTGGATATTTGCAACTTTTGACTTTTCAACTACTTCTTCACTAAGTCTACTACTTCAACTCCACTAAATTTCCCCTTCTTCTTTTTCTCTTTTTTTTTTTGGTTTTCCCATCACTTTTTCCCTATTTTTTTTCTTCAATTAACTCATATTATCCTCTAATTATCTCATATATGTTTTGCAAGAATTCTCCCATTGGTTGATTTCTTTTCCACATGGATTAAGGCTTTAGGTATTTATTTAATTCCTCTTATACATTTTCTTGATCATGTCTAATTAATTGGCAATTACATTTTTGCTAATCCTGAGCCTTCATTGGTCACTAATCTCCAATTAGAGGTTGCTCATAATTAGCTTTGAATATCTCATTGATTGATGCTTAAACAATTAGCGAATAATTATTTATTTAATCACTTACTAATTGTTGATAATTTTCTTATTTAGGATTAATCATTTTCTCACAACTATTACACTGACGTTGATAATTTATGCCCCATGCATTATATTAAAAATCATGGGGACACTTATGATCCCCAAAATAATATTTAATTTCGCCTTATTATTTTCCAAGGAAAATAATCCCAAAAATTATCTAAATTAGAGACAACATACTTTCCTATTTTTAATAAACATTTATTTGTCTCTTAAGATTTATCACAATATTTTCAGGGTATTTTATGACCCATAATTGCATTTTGGGCTTTCCAGCTCTTTATTTTCTCTAATTTTAATAGAAATTACCCTAGAAAATAAGATAATTATATCTCAAGGTTTGAGACTACATATTCATCTATTTCCAATAGGTTTTATTTACCAATTTATGATATTTATCATAAGTCAGATTTTAGGGTATTACACAAGATTTATTATTTCAATGTTACAGACTTTAATGAGCTTTTTTCTTTTTGGATACACTACAGAGTTAATGAGTTTGTTGGCAGAAAATAAAAAGAGTTGGTTAGAAATAAAATGATTCCAAGATTTTGATTTCCTAGCAAGAATGTATATAAAATGAAATGAAAATAGGTGGTTAATATTTAATAAAAAATTATAATTTAAATGAGTCAAGTTGAATCTAGGTAGTTAGATTTAGATTTAAATAATAATTCAAGTTCAATCATAGTAAATCTTTTTTTTATTAGGTTAATTACAGAATACATATATGTGTTTGAAGTGAAGATCGTTGAATGTCAAGAAATTGTAAACCACCTTGTCCAACAACAGAGAAAACAGTGCCATCCAGTTCTAGAAATGAAGGTTCTTATTGCAAATTGGCTTGTTGATATTTAAATATTCTGGCCATAAAATAAAAGAAAAAGAAAAAGAAAAAGAAATCTTGATATTTAGATAGATGGATTAATGAAAAAAGGCCAAAAGAAATTAATCAGATATATTTTCTTTTTTGTAAAAAAATTGAATGAAGTCATCCAACAAAAATTTTCAAAATATTAATATTACTCAACTATATTTGAAATTTAATAAAACTTATGCATCAGTACTAATATTATTTACTAAAATAAAAATATTAATACTATCCGTATCCATTTCACCGTTTCGTGAATAAAGAATATATATTTCAATCTTTCCGCTTGTATCAAACAATGATTGATTAGTTAGACTTCAATATAGGTTAGTTATTTTTGGCCATAAATATAAGTTAGTTAGAAAAGAAACAATTCCTAAAATTTTATTTCCTTCCAAGAAAGTACATAAAAAATGAAATGAAAATATATTATTAATATTCAGTTTGGTCTTTTTTCTCTATTCCATTTCAGAATACACAAACACACACGTGCGTATATTTGTGTATTTATGTATGCATAAGTCGTTTTTGCGTATCTGCATTCATAAAGCTAGTCCCACCCCTTGCAGATCAATTCGTCTTCTTTTCTTTTTTCTTTTTTCGGAATAGAAGACTTTTGGTCTAAGGAGAACCAGGGAAAAAAACCCACAAAGGAACCGTCAATCATCTAGGAGCTAGATAATATTCTACAGGTATTATATACAATCATCTCCTAATACCCTAAATTTCATACTACTTATTGTGCTCGGTGACACGTAGTATCCAGGAATATGGTGCTACAGGTCAGAGTAAAGCGGAGCAGAGAGCATGCACTAATGTTTGGACATGAGTAATTGATATAAAATGCCCAGACATAAGCTGGTATATTAAAAATCCCAAAGAAATATTCATGTGATACAATTATCCGGAATGTGTATAATTACAACTCTTACATAGAAACTATGCAATCTTAAACCAAGCCTTAACTAGACTTGTAGTAATGAATCTAACTCAGTTAATCAAACTTATTGGCAAGGTTGGTATTTAAGTCTAGTAGAAGTTTCCCCATCTTTCACGGTGACTTATGACTGAATCACATAGACCAATTCTTTCTTAGTTTAAGCACCAAACGATTTGAAACAACTTTATCCGATTCATACCAGAAACTATGCTCTGATGAGCCTCTTCTGGCATTCGCTCTGATCAGCGCCTCTTCACATGCTTCGTCCATCGGTGCCTCTTCTCGACTCCGTTCACGTTGCCTTCTCATATACAGGTTCCTTTCCTGAACCTTTAGTCAAGGCTGAAATTCAATACCCATTGAATCCCAGGTAACAGTTAACCTCATGCTCAAGTATAAACAATATATATGAAAGATATTTATTACATTTCAACATCAACCATATATAGCGCACAGTAGATGTAAGGTTACAACAATACCTAGCACACATCAAATGTAATGTCAACAACACAACAATACATAGTACACAGAAAATGTAATTTTCACAACGTTTGCACTTACTAGTGCCACGAAGCCACATGTCATCAGCGCTAGGAAAACATTCATACGACTTTATCATAACTATAACCCACACAAAAATGAATGTATATAAACAGGTTACCTAAGACTGAGTCTTAAACACGGTCCATGACCCAAGACCTAGTCTTGTCCATAACACTTGTAACATCCCATTTTCAAAAGCAGATTTTTTTTTTCATCAGAGTAGAGTATTGGAGCAATAGAATAACTGATACACCATGATACAGTGGCGTAACTGCCTGTTTATAAAGAAAAATACATTATCTGTTCAAATATTAAATGTCCTCGATTGGGTCTTTACGTGGTTTTCACACGTGCTGTTTACTCAGCTTACGCTCATCTTCCGTCCTCGAGTTTCTGGACCCTGAAGCTATAGTAAGAGCTGAGGTCCAATGCCCATCGGACCTCAGGTAATGGTTAACCTCATGCTTATATAAACATTATATGAACAACATATATTTCTAATATTACAGCATTGATCAATCCAGTACGTTGTATGATCATTTGATAACAACTACACTATCATGCAAAGTTATCCCTGGTTTGCACTTACCCTGTGCCACGATGTATGGTCGTGTCCTCAGAGCTAGGAAAACATAACGACATTATCATGACTATAACCCGTAAAGCTGTAAACAGTGATCTAACCCTCCCCTACCTTAGTCACAATGCATGTCCAGGACAGAGTCCCGTTCATGGCTTTATGAAACTATCCACAATATATATAATCATACACAAGCATCAGAGTCAGTATTACAGTACGCGTCCGTACCTTCGTTGACGGTACTCTGGTACGTTTGACGGAAATCAGTACTTCTGATAGAAAACGGTACGTTTGACCGTGGTACGACAGCGGTACAACAGCGGTACGTGATCACAGATATCCTATAATGATAATATCGCATTTGTCAATATTTTTCATCATAATAGGCATTTTAGGTACAAATTACCATTTTGCCCCTAGTTTACTAATCGGCGAAATTTCGCCAGAGCTTCGCTTCTTCGACTCTAATCTTCCAAAATTTTGCCATATCTCTAACTCCAACATGATTTTCGAAATTAATACCTTAATTACCCCTAAAACATGATATCTATTCATACTTGGAAGATTAAAGATCAATCTAGCATTTCTACTATAACTGCCGAAAGAACTACTAAAGCTTAAGACTAAGGACCGAAGAACTTACTCAGGGCTTCGCTGCAACTTTCCCCGGGCTCGTCCTTCTCTCTTCCTTCGGAATCACTCTTTTGATTTTGTGTAAAAATTTCAAATGGTGGAATGGCCTATTTATAGAAGATTTCGGTGCACTATTCATGCTTTATCATACCAAATCTCAACCGTTGGATCTTGTTTTTGTGAAATGGCACATTCTTGGCCCTTGATGGCACTTGGCCAACCTCCCCCCTCCCCTTTATGCAGAAATTGCTTCATAATATGTCCAGTTGTTTTCCACCTAATCCAAGGATTTCAAGTTATGGCTTAGTTTCTATAGATTCTCGTTTATCTGATTTGCTTTTTGGATATCTGATAGCTTCTTAGCCAGTTTAGTATAACCCTTTTCGGTTACGGAAATAACTTCGGAGGTAACCTACTCTGAGCTAAAAATTCACTTGTTTAAAATATGCGCTGACTTTTGAAACCTGGTTCATGGTTTTCTAGATAGGATTTAATTTCTATCGGTTCTCATTTATCCTATTTGCTTTTTACAAAATATCACAATTTATATTATTATTTTATTCAATAATATCATGATATTTATTTTGCAAAATATTCATCCCCTTTTGGTCCATAATTTCGGCTGCCCTCTCTTGTTTTTATTTTATTTTTAATTAATGAATATTATATTTTATTTATCTTATATTATTTTCAAAATTCTCCCATTGGTCCTTTCTATTTAACATGGATTAAGGCATTTAAAATTACTAGAAATTCCATGGCCTTAGATCTTACTTTATTAGATTACATCCTAACCCTTGATTAATATTTAATTTGTAGAAATTGATAGGTTTAATTAGTGCCCTAATCACATGATTAGCAACTTTTTAGGGTTTAGGGTTTTCACGTACTTAATCTCACCAATTTTTCTCAACTTTCTCTAATTAATTAGCAAGTATATTTATGCTAATTTTAGCCATAAACATTTAATTAAAGGGTTTTACATAATTTACCTTGGATTTTCCCTTGTTCAAGCATAAACAATTAGCCATTAATTACTTAATTAACCACCTACTAATTTTTGATAATTTTCTTATTTAGGATTAATGATTATCTCACAACTATTTTACTGACATTAGTATTTTATGCTCCATGCATTATATTAAAAATCATGGGGTCATTTTGGTCCTCAAAATATTTTTTGATTTTTGCCCTTTAATATTTCCAAGGTTATAATTTAATAAATTACCAAAATTAGAGACAATATACTCTCTAAATTTTAATAAATATTTTACTGCCTCTTAGGATTTATCATAATATTCTTAGGCCATTTTATGCCCCACAAATGCATTTTTTGGCTCTTTAGTACCTTAATTCTTCTAATTTCTAAAGAAATTATCTTAGAAAAATAAACTAAATATAACAAAATATTTGAGACCACATATTCACCTATTATCAATAGGCATTATTTACTAAATTATTATGATTATCATAAGTATGCTTTTTAGGGTATTACATTTCTCCCCCCGTTAAATAAAATTTCGTCCTCGAAATTTGCACTCTACCATCTAAACTCCGTACTATCTAAACTTCGGACTATTAACTTCGGATCTTTACTCTATCTCAGGTTCGACTACAAAGATCTTGTCATATCGTACTTTGATATATAGTATCTCCCGTGGCTCCCATACACCGCGGTCAACACCACAAATACCAAAATGTCTCCATGGCTCCCATACACCATGGCAACACAAAATATCTTAAATGTTTCCATGGCGCCCATACACCATGACAACATAAGATACCTCCTACTCAATGACACGATCGTGGTCAGAATGTAATAACCAAGAAACATGGAACACGTCACGGAGGTTTAGTCAAGTTCGGCGGTAATACTATCTAAAATCTCGAAGGGCCTTTTGTAATACGGACTGCAAGTTAGCCTTTGAAGTGTTCTACCGACACCGGCTAATAGGAATAAAACAAAAAACATACGATCATCACAATAACCAAAAGATTCTTACGATCTTTTGTGACTTTTATAAAATATTTAGAAACGTGATCAGCCATATCTGGTTTAAGAAAAGTTTTGCTCTGACAATTCCGCTGAGCAATGTAAGTGATTTACACTTCTGCCTTTTCAAGGCGTCAATTGGTGTCATCTCGATTGTAAGAAAATTTGAAAGATCGACTTTATCGGTGTATTTATAGTTTCGCGGGGAATTTCCTTTGACAGGATTAAGCTTCCATCGTACTCAAGCAGCTTTCGTTCCTTGAATCGTCATATGAGATACATGTACAAATTTTCTGTGGAGAGTACCTACTCGATATTTTCTTTATCCAGTTGATACTTATTTTCTACATCGTAGCTTTATAAATCCTTCATCTAGCGATGTTATATATATATTACCGTGTTCCTAAAAAGGTTTTTCAAATATTTGTGGTAGCAGTATTCCTCTATGTTCATACATTAGAAGTATCGCCTCTACTTCCTCATGATAATCACTAATTCTAGGTCATGAGTAAATTAGATCGACTTGAGAGGTTCCAACTGACGAGAGGTGTAAGTCATTACGCTGTCCTGCTGCAGCCAGACATATCCCAATCCATACCTACTGGTACCACTATAGAATCTACTTGGATTTGGGATAACCAATTTCTTGGTGCAGTAACTAACTTCTCCCTCAATCTTTGGAAGAACATCTCACAGTCCTTGTTTTATACAAATGATTTGATTTTTACTTGTCAATGGCAAGTTACAAGAAATTCCCTTTGAATCTGCAGTACTATCCTGCTAAACCCAAAAACTACATTTCTATGTTACTATTTCTGGTTATTTCTATTCCAGAACTGCTCCCACTTTGCTTAAAATAGTTAACAACATCATCGCGTCATGGAACATGGCCCAGAAAGTTTGTTTCTGATAGCCAATACTTACATTTACTTAATTTAGTAAAGAGTCGCGTCTTTCTTTAGTATACTAACTATTGATGATCATCGTTCTTTGCGTTTCTTTTCTTATTTCTGTTCAGATGAGGACGTCGTCAAACAACGCCTCTATTACCCTACTTATGCGTTTGAGAGAAATTTTTTTTCCGTTATTCTATGAACAAGATAGGGGCATTTAGTTTGGAAAGCATCACAAGAGATTTCAAAATGCTCGTACTTAGTCCTGAAAGCTATATGTAGAACAATGCTGGTTTTGATTTGCAGTTGGTGGTGTTCTGAGCGTAAGTTGATCTAAAACGTAGTATTTAGATATCTGGGTAGATCATCAATCCTAGGAATTCCTAAGGTGATACGTTGGGTTGAAATAAACCCTTTTCCTCTAACAGTCCCTCAAATTGATTTCTCAGCTCCTATATTTCGTCATTTGTTACGGTGCTCTGATTTTGCTCCTGTGTTAGGAATTCATTCAGTGGTGAATTTTGAACTTCTCTTTCTGAAGGTAATTTGGTAAGATTATTAGAGAATTTATTTATGACTGAGTTGTTTTTTAAGTAAGTATCAATTCTATCTCTGCTTATGAGAATGATATATTCTTATCGTCACCGTTCATTATTGCCACTGGTTTAACATAATTTAGAATGTTGTGGACGTTGTGAAGTAGTAATACAATCTATATTATATCCGTAATTTGGTTTCAGACACGCTTCATAAGCTAAAGAGTTTACACCTAATCACACCTAATGGTGTAGCTAATACATATGTATTCATCCCAAAAGGATCTGTACAAGCATCAAAAGAAAGTGATCGATTTAGCACCCGGATCGGTTTATATCTGAAATAGATCTCTACTGAGCGATAGTATCTTGGATCATTCCTGAGAGTACCCAGCTTCCACTCCGAGTGATGCTATTATCTGGCCTGAGTTCTGTGCCCCCATCTTCGCAGCTTTCTGGGGACAATGCACACTGATGTGTCCAGGCTGTTGACACTTGAAGCATATTAGCTTTCCATCGCAGTCAGTATTTCGATGATGATAACTCCCACATTTTGGACACGATCGGGGTTCCGTCACTCCAGGGTTGTACTGCTCATTGTAGCTAGTACCTTGGTAGTCCATTCCGTACTTGGGACAGTCCTTGATAATGTGTCCCGGCTTCCGACATTTGTAGCAAACCCGTATCCTCTTACATTTAACATTGGGATGGTAGTTCCCGCATTTCCAACATGGTAGGGGGCTCGGCATCTTCGGATAGTTCTACCGCCCAGTCTGGACTATCTTCTTGCTCTTACCTTGATCGCCGACCCAGGGTAACTTCCTTTTTGGTATGGAGTTCTTGTGACAAAATCCGTCCTGACTTGTATAGTTACTGTTGAAGTTCCTTGCTCTGCGTAGCTCTTTCAAGTTATACTCCATCAGACGGCAGGATTCTAATTGTCTCTCAATCTGTTTATCTTGTTTTTCAGCCAAGAGGGTATCAATAAGAGTCTGCTGCTCCTTTAGCTTTTCCTTCAGAGTCTTTTGCTCCTTCAGCTTTTCCTTCAGAGTCTTTTGCTCCTTCAGCTTTTCCCTCCGAGTATTCATCTCCTTCAGCTTTTCCTTCTGCTCCTTCAGTTCTTCCATCAGCTCTCGCAACTCACTTTGGTGTTCACGATGTTGTACTGGGACTGGTATCACCTGTGGTTGTACACCTTCATTTCCACCTTGACCTTGGCCTCGGCTTCTAAGGACTCCGATTCCATGCACATTTTCCATCCTATCTTTCTATTAAGAATTTTCAAATCTTTTGGGGATAATTTAATCTTCTAAACAAACATATATTACACAAAATGTTCATGGCAAAAGATGTCATATTATTTAGCTAGTTTTAACACCAGTAGTTACATCTTATATTTCAAGTTATAACTACTTGCTTACATATTGTCTAAGACTAGCCTTTGAAGATGATTTAGAAAGGAGTAGAAATCAGTTGTACATCTTTCATCTAAGAGTTTATTCGTCTGTTCCATCTAGAAGCGGTCTCGGGGAAAGAGATATAGGGTTGATGTCACCCAATCGTCTAGCTGGTAGGGACACCTATTTCTCCGTGCATAGATCGTTTTGACCTGTTCCAGATATCGGAAGTACGTCCCTTTGCTAGTCTCACTACGTTGATCTGCCATCAAGTACTCTATTTGTAGGACACCTATCAGCTCTTTGTTTGTATCTAGGACATGTCGCAGGAGGTTCGGTTCATAAAAAGAATCACTCTCAGAGTCGTCTCGATAGCTTAGCAGCTGAAAATATTCACGGTTGTCATCATCGGACGAATGGTCTGATCCTATAGGTTCCTCCGGTTTAGAAGGCACTCTAGCCATTGATACGAGGTAGGGCACATAATCAAGGTTTTGTACAGGTTCTGAGTTGATGTCGAAATCTCCGATCTCTGGGTAGTCGAAATTGTTGCCTACCAAGGAATGATGTGAATCATCAGGGTTATCAGAATGATTAGAGTTAGAAGAATTATCATATACTATTTCGGTATAGGTACAGGCGGTGGGTACACCAGCTCTGTGTTTAGTTTTAACCCTATTATCTAGGGAATAACGGACATATTCGCGGTTGGTCTTACTAGTTTTATAGTAGTTTATGTCTGGAGATCGATATCCATCCATCACTACAACGTCACAGTAGAGTTATACCAGTACTCTTTTTCAAAAGAGTAAATACCCTTTTTGGTCCCTGGAAAAAAGTACGGAGCCCTTTTTGATCCCTAATTAAAAATAACTCGTCCCGTCATCCCTGGGAAATCAAAAAACATCCCACGTTAGTCCTTCCGTCAGTTAGCTTTTAACGGCGTCACTAACGTTGCTGATGTGTAACGTGAGTTGGTTCAGTCACATGCCACGTAGGAAGGCCAAAATGACGTCGTTTGAGTAAATACCCTTTTTGGTCCCTGGAAAAAAGTACGGACCCCTTTTTGATCCCTAACTAAAAATAACTCATCCCGTCATCCCTGGGAAATCAAAAAACATCCCACATTAGTCCTTCCGTCAGTTAGCTCCTAACGGCGTCACTAACGTTGCTGATTGTAACGTGAGTTGGTCCAATCACATGCCACGTAGGAAAGCCAAAATGACGTCGTTTGAGTAAATACCCTTTTTGGTTCCTGGAAAAAAGTACGGACCCTTTTTGATCCCTAACTAAAAATAACTCATCCCGTCATCCCTGGGAAATCAAAAAACATCCCACGTTAGTCCTTCCGTCAGTTAACTTCTAACGGCGTCACTAACGTTGCTGATGTGTAACGTGAGTTGGTCCAGTCACATGCCACGTAGGAAGGCCAAAACGACGTCGTTTGAGTAAATACCCTTTTTGGTCCCTGGAAAAAAGTACGGACCCCTTTTGATCCCTAACTAAAAATAAATCGTCCCGCCATCCCTGGGAAATCAAAAAACATCCCACGTTAGTCCTTCTGTCAGTTAGCTCCTAACGACGTCACTAACATTGCTGATGTGTAATGTGAGTTGGTCCAGTCACATGCCATGTAGGAAGGCCAAAACGACGTCGTTTGAGTAAATACCCTTTCTGGTCCCTGAAAAAAGTAAGGACCCCTTTTGATCCCTAACTAAAAATAACTCGTCCCGCCATCCCTGTGAAATCAAAAAACATCCACGTTAGTCCTTCCGTCAGTTAGCTCCTAACGGCATCACTAACGTTGCTGATGTGTAACGTGAGTTGGTCCAGTCACTCGCCGACTCTTTCATCTTCCCCCTTTATATACCCTCCCTCCATTCTTTCCCTCCCCAACAAGTCATTACAATTCCAAAACTTTCCGAGGGATGACGGGACGAGTTATTTTTAGTTAGGGATCAAAAAGGGATCCGTACTTTTTTCCAGGGACCAAAAAGGGTATTTACTCTTTTCAAAATATAGTCCAAGTTTAAAAAGGCTTTGAACCTAACTCCGTTAACCGAACAGAATGGCCAGGTAAGTGTCTATCATGGGGGCCTCACCGAGTTCACGGCGACTAATTGGCACACCCACATAGACTAGCCTTGCCTTCGACACCAAACTGCTCGAAATAACTTAGTCAGATCCATGCCAGGACAACTGCTCTGATACCAAAAATGTAACATCCCATTTTCAAAAGCAGATTTTTTTTTTCATCAGAGTAGAGTATTGGAGCAATAGAATAACTGATACAACATGATACAGTGGTCTTCACACGTGCTGTTTACTCAGCTTACGCTCATCTTCCGTCCTCGAGTTTTCGGACCCTGAAGCTATAGTAAGAGCTAAGGTCCAATGCCCATCAAACCTCAGGTAACGGTTAACCTCATGCTTATATAAACATTATATGAACAACAGATATTTCTAATATTACAGCATTGATCAATCCAGTACGTCGTGTGATCATTTGATAACAACTACACTATCATGCAAAGTTATCCCTGGTTTTCACTTACCCTGTGCCACGATGTACGGTCGTGTCCTCAGCGCTAGGAAAACATAACGGCATTATCATGACTATAACCCGTAAAGCGAGTCAGTATTACAGTACACGTCTGTACCTTCGTTGACGGTACTCTGGTACGTTTGACGGACATCAGTACTTCTGACGGAAAACGGTACGTTTGACCGTGGTACGACAACGGTACAACAGCGGTACGTGATCGAGATATCCTATAATGATAATATCACATTTGTCAACATTTTTCATCTTAACAGGAATTTTAGGTACAAATTACCATTTTGCCCCTAGTTTACTAATCGGCGAAATTTCGCCACAGTTTCTCTACTTCGACTCTAATCTTCTAAAATTTTTCCATATCTCTAACTCCAACATGATTTTTGAAATTAATACCTTAATTACCCCTAAAACATGATATCTATTCATACTTGGAAGATTAAAGATCAATCTAGCATTTCTACTATAACTACCGAAAGAACTACTAAAGCTTAAGACTAAGGACCGAAGAACTTACTCAGGGCTTCGCTACAACTTTCCCCGGGCTCCTCCTTCTCTCTTACTTTTCTGTATTTTCGAAATCACTCTTGTGATTTGGTGTGAAAATTTCAAATGGTGGAATGGCCTATTTATAGAAGATTTCGGTGCACTATTCATGCTTTATCATACCAAATCTCAACCGTTGGATCTTGTTTTTGTGAAATGGCACATTCTTGGCCCTTGATGGCACTTGGCCGACCTCCCCCCTCCCCTTTATGCAGAAATTGCATCATCAAAGATGATGTCACATGGTTGCTTTATGATCTTGTACCGATAAAGCTACCTATTCGGTGTTCTAATTGCGTAATCTTGGAAAATCTTAAAAATCCGACAACATAGCCCTGAAGGTCTATTCTTCCTCTTTAGAAATGTCTGGGTCAACCAAATTTTTGATCCCATTCAGAACATTTCGTTGCCTGCCGAACATTTTCGGATAAACGCTGTCGGTTACGGAAATGTCTTCGGGTAACATCAACTTCGGGACAAAAATTCACTGATTCATAATATGTCCAGTTGTTTTCCACCTAATCCAAGGATTTCAAGTTATGGCTTAGTTTCTATAGATTCTCGTTTATCTGATTTGCTTTTTGGATATCTGATAGCTTCTTAGCCAGTTTAGTATAACCCTTTTTGGTTACGGAAATAACTTCGGAGGTAACCTACTCCGAGCTAAAAATTCACTTGTTTAAAATATGCCCTGACTTTAGAAACCTAGTTCATGGTTTTCTAGATAGGATTTAATTTCTATCGGTTCTCATTTATCCTATTTGCTTTTTACAAAATATCACAATTTATATTATTATTTTATTCAATAATATCATGATATTTATTTTGCAAAATCTTCATCCCCTTTTGGTCCATAATTTCGGCTGCCCTCTCTTGTTTTTATTTTATTTTTAATTAATTAATATTATATTTTATTTATCTTATATTATTTTCAAAATTCTCCCATTGGTCCTTTCTATTTAACATGGATTAAGGCATTTAAAATTACTAGAAATTCCAAGGCCTTAGATCTTACTTTATTAGATTACATCCTAACCCTTGATTAATATTTAATTTGTAGAAATTGATTAATAAGTTTAATTAGTGCCCTAATCACATGATTAGCAACTTTTTAGGATTTAGGGTTTTCATGTACTTAATCTCACCAATTTTTCTCAACTTTTTCTAATTAATTAGCAAGCATATTTTATGCTAATTTTAGCCATAAACATTTAATTAAAGGGTTTTACATAATTTACCTTGGATTTTCCCTTGTTCAAGAATAAACAATTAGCCATTAATTACTTAATTAACCACCTACTAATTGTTGATAATTTTCTTATTTAGGATTAATCATTATCTCACAACTATTTTACTGACATTAGTATTTTATGCTCCATGCATTATATTAAAAATCATGGGGTCATTTTGGTCCTCAAAATACTTTTTGATTTTTGCCCTTTAATATTTCCAAGGTTATAATTTAATAAATTACCAAAATTAGAGACAATATACTCTCTAAATTTTAATAAATATTTTACTGCCTCTTAGGATTTATCATAATATTCTTAGGCCATTTGATGCCCCACATATTCACCTATTATCAATAGGCATTATTTACTAAATTATTATGATTATCATAAGTATGATTTTTAGGGTATTACAACACTACAAATCATTCTATCACATATAAGCATACAAGACAAATCAGAGTTAAAGTTACAGCACGTGTCCATACCTTACTCCACTTAGTCAGTAATATGCTCGTCCTTCGAATCTAACTCTGGACATCCCAGATATCCTATAATATCGTCGGATTATTCTTTTTCCATAACTTATATGATATTGTAATTAATATCATATTGCTTAGAATAATGTCAAAAAGGATATTTTTACCTATTTTAACCTTTGTACCCCTAGTGTATTATTTATCCCATTTTTACCCTTACATTTTCTCAAAAACACAATTCTTGATTTTATTGGCAGATTTTTCAGTAACTTTGGAAAATCATAATTAATTCAAAAAAAAAATTTGAGTGCTTCAAAAATCCTCATGACCATTGACATGTCTATTGTCAAGGAAAAATAACTTCCCAAACTATAAATGCATGAGACATTCCCAGTTTTATCTTTTTCCAATACTGTTCAGATTATAGTTTCAGAAATAAGGCTTAACTTCAAAAATATATAAATCCTTGTGTAGAACTCAAAAATTTACATATTTTATATATTTAGAAATCCTTACATGTCTACTTTATTCATGTGAAATTTCATGATTTTTGAAGATCATTTCATACAAAAAAGAATAGCCACAATATGTGCTGCCAGTAGAAAGCTTAAAACTGGAAATTCTACAATTTTCACAATATTGATCCATTGATTTCAAAACTTATTCCCTAACATGTTTTCCACTCCATTTTGCATTTTAAAAGCAATGGAGACTTCGAAGCACGAAAAGGAATTTTCCTAACCATTTATTAGATTAAACTAATTTTACTAAGAACTAAAAAGCTAGAGCTCAAGAACTTACCTCTTGAAGTTCTTACTCCTTCTTCTCCTTGCTCCTATTTTTGCCTTTCTCTCTATCTCAATCAATTTGAATTGAGTTTTAGTGTGAAGAATGAAGAGGATTCAAGTCCTATTTATAGGAAAAGTTCAAGCCCAACGTGAATCACACCATGTGCAAATTTAACACCTCTTCTTTCCTCTTAATCATTGGATCTAAGTTCAATTTACAAGATTTAAATCCTCCCCTCCACCTATGCTAGAGGATTTTGGAGCTAATTATGATGTCATATTTGTGATGTCATCTTGATGACATAATCAAGGCTTAGGTGTCCATTGATGTCACATGTTCATGCCCTATTGGTTTGTTAGTTAATCATTATCATTAGTGCTTTATTAATCAAGATTTATGCACTTTAATCTTTACTTATTTCCATTGTCTTTTATCAAGTTGAAGACATATGCTACTAATCTTTATTAGTGTAAGCTTATTTGCCAATTAGCATTTGCTAATTTGTTCTAATTTAATTAGCTATCTATGTGTTATTTATATCACATTAAATAGTCTTTAAATGTAATCTCATAATTAACCATTGGTTAATTAATTCCAAAATGATACGAATATAATCAATGGATTATAATCCTTTGAGACACATATTCACCTTTGTATTTTGCTAATTATTTGCCAAAATACAATGTTTATAAGAATTATAAAAATTAGGGTATTACATTTCTCACCCTGTTAAATTAAATTTCATCCTCAAAATTTGAATGTATAATCTTGGGGAAAACTTCTAGATATCTAGTATATTCCCTTTCTATGCATGCTTACCTAGCACGCACCCTAATCTCGTTCATCTTGTACCCAAGTATAGTACTCAAACACAGGACCTACTGGTCCATTCTCACAGTGCTTGGTTATGTAGGTTGTTGGTCGATTTTCTTGATGGCAAGTGAACCAGTCGAACATGTAATAAAGAGTAAGTAGAGTATCGTCCCACAGAGACCGAGATACCAATAATGATACTAATTTCCAAAAACAATTGTGTAGAAAAAGAAAAGAAAAGTATAATTGGTTTGGAAGTTTGGTGATTATAGCTAATAAACAAGAAAAGAAACAAATGGTCATAATCATAAGAAGCTATCAGTTAAGAGATAGGTTGCGCTTGGATTTCATCCTAAATATATCACTCTCCCAATTTGCCCTAACAGATTGCTATAGCAATTATGTTGCACATCTTCTGCAATGCTACAACATAGCCACCTTTCACAATGTTATCCAGTTAGCCCACCACTATGCTATACAAAAGATTCCATGTCCTGTATGTACAATTTCAACTATACTTCTCCCATATGCCTATGGGGATTTTCTAGATCAGATTATCATTCACAATCAAGGTCTATGGCTATGAGTGGTACACTCATTCTTGTAGCCTACAATAATAGGTTAGGCCTTGCACCAGCCTACCCAGCAAACACTGTCTATCATATGTCTAACCTCGAATCCCTTCCAGTAAGCTGAGGCCACTGATCTAGCCCTTAGCTTCCGCTAAGCGACAAGAGTTTAAAATACTGATAAACAAATTGAATGTATTAAATTAAAGAACTAGTAAACTGGGTTCATTCTATACTCAAGACTTCATCCTCACGCAGCCAAGGGAATTTAGTTCATGACTGACGAAGGAATCACAAAACAAATTACAGCAGAACAACCAATGATAAAAGATAAACTAAAAATCAACACCGGAGGGTTGACGGCGTGGACGAATCCTGTAACGTGACAACTGCATGTCTTCTCGTCTCCGTCTCACTGCAGGGAAGGAATCTGGGCTCTTTTTGTTGCTCTCATTCTTTGCAACTTCTCTCGCTCTTCTTTCGAGGCTGGCCGAATAGGAATTCCTTTAGGGTTGACAGTCGTTTCCTTTTATAGCTAGGTATACTTGTGGCGTATGTTTAGTGAGCTGTGATGAAGACCTTTTATCGTTAGCCTTGGGGTCCACAATCAACAATTAACCAAGGATTGCGTATAGGCAAACCTAGGATCGTTCTCTCTTTTCGAGGAGCCTTTTATTGAATCCTAAGTAATCTAAGTGTCATGCAAATGAAATAAAAACAAGGGGGGATTGGGTTTTTGATTTTTAAATTAATAAACTAAAATAGAAATGTAATTTAAATGAAGCAAAGATAAAATAGAAAATAAGAAAACGAGATTAATTAGATAAACAAACGATTAACCCGATTGGGATTCCATAACCTTCATCGGGCAAAAATATAATAATCAAATTTGTGATTGATTCTGGACAAACCGAAATCTCTGCATTTATCCAAAAACTCCCTCGACTAGACGATCGCCTAGCATTTGATCGAACTCATGGCGAACTCGTTGTGCGATCGCACAACGCTCTCTGTAACCCGGTCCGACTTATGTCCTTGGGATATCAATCTAGGTATTAAATCTAATACTCATTCCGCAATCATAATCGGATCCGATTAAAATAAACAGAAACAAATTACGTTATCGATTGAAGTGCAGGCCCTCTGGATTCACAGAATCCTCAATCCATGGGTCAACCACAAAAGCTTAGTCAAGCATAGCTAGGAAAAACTCAGAAGAAAAGATAATGTAGAAAATATAATATTGAGAATGTTGAGAATGTGTTTGTAGCCACCATCTAATCCTCCTTATATAGGAGAGATGACTAAACAAAAATAGGAATCCCCTAATAATAGGAAACCTCTAATAAATAGGAAATCTCTAAAGATTGGTCTTTTTATTACAAAATTCGGGCAAAATAAAAATCCAGAAAAACGCATCTGTCTTTAGCTCCAATTTCGTCCATCTTCTTGTCCGAATCAGTCTTCCAAGTCTTCATAACAATTGTAGATCTCTGAATCATCTAAAAAAGGAAAGAAGAATCAGGCTAATCGGATATTTAGATCAAAAGTTATGACGAAAATGCTTAATCATTGTAAATATGGAATTTAATCATAATAAATGAGTTCAATCCAATTAAAAGCTCAAAGCCCAATTAAGTAACAAAATCCATGATTTATCAATCAAAAATTCCTAAATTTATTCACCAAGAGATACAAATAAGTGTAATAATATTCAATCATCAAATTCCCCCACACTTATACTTTTGCACTCCTGAGCAAAATTAAAAGGAAAAAAAAACTAAAAGAAAAACTTATTCTCTCTAATAATTGCCAAACTTCAAAAATTGATTAAAGGTCACAAAGCTTCTCAAGATCAACCAATCAAGACTGAATTTCTTTCATTTCAAATTACAAATCCTAGCAATCTCAATCAATGATGCTAATCACACTAGATGGTCTCTCAAGGGATGCCCTCAATCAATCTCTCAAGTGTATAGGGTTAATAAGTGTATCGCTCAAATTCTACTCAAAAAAATAGTCCTACCATAGGCTTGATCAATTTCTACTTCTCCACTATTTATAACACATGCATGCAAAAATCAAGAGAGCTTGTTATTGAAGGTTGTAATGGGGTTAGGGTAAAGGTGTGAATAAGTATGGATATGATAGGCTAAGCACCCAAGAAATTCAAAGAACATCAGTTAATAATAGTAAATCACCTCAATATCATTTCTTTTTATTTCTCCTTCTTTACATTGCTTCCTCTCTCTCTCTCTCTTTCTTTTCTTTTCTTTCTTTCTTTCTTTCTTTTCTTTCTTTTTTTGTTTTGTTTTGGTTTTTGTTTTGTTTTTTGTTTACAATGACCAACATCAAACGAAAATCAATGTCAAACGATGAATGACACAGAATCAAATATCTCCCCCACACTTAAACTGTTGCACTCCAGAAACCAATGCTCAATAAATTTTCAAGGTGCGGACTAAAATGGTTTTACGCTTAGGCTTGTAATGTGGTTTAGAAAAGAATGAGTCAAGAAGGCACAAAGGGGCTAGCAAAGGAAATTGAATGTAAGGGGAAAGACTATTTGGCCAAAGTGGGAAAATGAAAGAAAGAAAACAAGCTTCCATCATACTTATGCACGCAAGTGAAAAATGTAGCTTCAAAAGAAAAGGAGCAAGTTCTAGAGAACACAAATAATGAGCGAGATGCACACATGAAAGAAAGAATGGTAAAAGATGAATTCCATTCATGCAGGCTCAAAATCTCACAAAGGTCAATACCAAATCATGCAACCAGCATCCCAAAATTATCTACCAAGAAATATAATCCAAGAGTCCAGAAATTCAGCCCCAAACAGAAGGATCCATCAAAACCAATATATCAAAGTTCACAAGAGGTAGAGCAATCATAGAAAGAGAGTGAGTTATTCATAAATTTTTTTTATTATACCTCCTAAACTACATTATTTCTACTTTTTCTACTGAATTATGTCCCTCCCCCATATTTATCTTCCTCATACAACAATTAAACCCAAGTAATCATATGAATTAGGAAGAAAATAAGTGAGGAAAGAGACAACCTTTGTTAGAGTATCTTGAGTCGCTTGAAGGAGAAGTTCTCATCACCAATGAGAATCATGCATTGGTCTTTAAAAATATCTTCTCCTCTATTGAATTTCCTTGGTGGAGCGGTTCGGGATCTATTGGAAGAGGTTCAAGAATGTACGGTAGAGATTGACTCTCTGGCGATCCTTCCAACAATGTGCTGCAAAGAAGACAAGCAAATAGCAGCATCCCATCCAAAAATAGCAAGATGGAGAGATTTCAAGTGGATTAAGGGCATGTTAAGTTCCAAACTCTCCAAGTAATTATCACATCCAAGGAAATCAATGATACTCCCATCAGTAGGAGTCAAGGAACCAGTTATATTGTGAAAATTCTCTTGTGCTTGCAAAATGGAAAGTATGGAATCCAACTTAGTGTTGGAGTATACCACATCATCGTTGCAATCACAAGAGAGGGAAGGGAAAAGAGTGGAAGAATGAAGAGAATTTTTCAAATCACCACCACCTGGAATGTGTAAAGATTCAAAACAATAATCTTGTTTTTCTAAATCAGGTGGCAAATCACAAGAAAGTATTTGTTGGAAAGATTCATCAACATGCAGGACTTTATCAATCAAAATTTCAGAATCTTTATCACCAACAAGACTACAAGGAGGTAATCCAATGGGAATTTTATGCATCTTACATTCCAGGCTATGACTGTTCTCACTCACATCAACAACAGAATCCACAAGTAATGCAAGTTAAAGCATCACATGAAGAAATAGGAACACACTCATCAACAAGTACAATCGAATCACTACTACTAAAGCCAATTGGTTGAGCAATTATATTTCCAAACAATGGAGGGGATTCAACAATGATTTCCTCGTCCACCTCATTATTACTCAAATCATGAATTTATTCATTAGTCAAAGTAATAGGAGAGTCTACTTCTAAAAGTATAGGATCATTACCAAATGGGAGAGAAGACTCTTCAATGTGCTTTTGTACTTGCTTCACTTCTTGTGCATGTGTGACCATGGGAGAAGGATTTTCTTGAAACATCATTTTCAACATTTGCGATTCCTGCTCAGTTTCTTTTCCTAATTTTTCTCTCCTTTTCGCTTGGTCTTCCATAATTTTAAGCATAGATTCTATTTGTTGATGAACGCTTTTCTTATGTGACCACTCCTCATTTATAGCCCAAGTCGTTTGATTTTGGAAATCTCCATTGACTTCACAAATGGAAGGTTCTTGGTTGGGCACACATGGTTGAGAATGAGGTCCATAAGGTGGCTCAAATGGGTATAGGGATTCATGAGATGGATGGCATGGTATGGAAGTGGGATGAAATGAAGGATGGTATGGTAAGTGAGAGGGTTGATGATATTGTTGGAATGGAGGTTGTTGGTAAGGTTCATGGTATTGGTGGTGGAATGGGCCATCACATTCTTGATTGCCTACAAAAGAGTGAGAATTGAAAGGTAGATCATGATTACCATAAAACCAAGCCATTAAAGTTCAATACAATTAATTCCCAATGGTTCACAAGATAACTTTCTAACAATAAAAATTAAGAAAAGGAATCTAAGAAAATACAAATGCAAGTGAAAAAGAAAAGGAGACTTTTTTTTTTCAAAAAAATGATAAAATATGCAAGTATGCTATGAATTAACTTTTTTTTTTTTTTGTGAATTTGACAATTAAATCACCTAGGGAGCCAATTACTTAGCTCCCCGGCAACGGCGCCATTTGATGAAAACCTTTTATCGTTAGCCTTG
Source organism: Acacia pycnantha (assembly GCA_025563575.1). Lineage (NCBI taxonomy): Eukaryota > Viridiplantae > Streptophyta > Magnoliopsida > Fabales > Fabaceae > Acacia > Acacia pycnantha. Next base: position 324,259 of record JAMWYP010000318.1, on the reverse strand, counting down.
GGTTCCACAATCAACAATTAACCAAGGATTGCGTATAGGCAAACCTAGGATCATTCTCTCTTTTCGAGGAGCCTTTTATTGAATCCTAAGTAATCTAAGTGTCATGCAAATGAAATAAAAAACAAGGCGGGATTGGGTTTTTGATTTTTAAATTAATAAACTAAAATAGAAATGTAATTTAAATGAAGCAAAGATAAAATAGAAAATAAGAAAACGAGATTAATTAGATAAACAAACGATTAACCCAGAATTGGGATTCCATAACCTTCATCGGGCAAAAACATAATAATCGAATTTGTGATTGATTCTGGACAAACCGAAATCTCTGCATTTATCCAAAAACTCCCTCGACTAGACGATCGCCTAGCATTTGATCGAACTCATGGCGAACTCGCTGTGCGATCGCACAACGCTCTCTGTAACCCGGTCCGACTTATGTCCTTGGGATATCAATCTAGGTATTAAATCTAATACTCATTCCGCAATCATAATCGGATCCGATTAAAATAAACAGAAACAAATTACGTTATCGATTGAAGTGCAGGCCCTCTGGATTTACAGAATCCTCAATCCATGGGTCAACCACAAAATCTTAGCCAAGCATGGCTAGGAAAAACTCAGAAGAAAAGATAATGTAGAAAATATAATGTTGAGAATGTGTTTGTAGCCACCATCTAATCCTCCTTATATAGGAGAGATGACTAAACAAAAATAGGAATCCCCTAATAATAGGAAACCTCTAATAAATAGGAAATCTCTAAAGATTGGTCTTTTTATTACAAAATTCGGGCAAAATAAAAATCCAGAAAAATTCATCTGTCTTTAGCTCCAATTTCGTCCATCTTCTTGTCCGAATCAGTCTTCCAAGTCTTCATAACAATTGTAGATCTCTGAATCATCTAAAAAGGAAAGAAGAATCAGGCTAATCGGATATCTAGATCAAAAGTTATGGCGAAAATGCTAAATCATTGTAAATATGGAATTTAATCATAATAAATGAGTTCAATCCAATTAAAAGCTCAAAGCCCAATTAAGTAACAAAATCCATGATTTATCAATCAAACATTCCTAAATTTATTCACCAAGAGATACAAATAAGTGTAATAATATTCAATCATCAAGCTGGGCCTTCCAAATCTGTCAGGTCCAACTTCCAAATTCGGTTGATTGATGTTAGGATCCGTACACGCAGCGGATTTAAAAAAAAAAATTACGAATCCCATCCAAGGATCGCTCAATAGCGTTTAAATCAAGGTTAAAAGAATCCGAATCGTACCTATGCCGAACTATTTGGACTGGTGGGCTACCTTCTCGACCAGCAGAAGTCAACTCTTCGAATCGCCTTCCTCTACCGGTATCCAAAGGAATAACCTCGAACACAGGCGGCAGCGTGCTAGCGCCTTCAGTATTCTCGCGTCTCTCTATTCTCTCTAGGGTTTCTCGCGGCTTTCTAATACGCTTGACAAAAGTCCCATAGGTTTTTTCTAAAGCCGGTAGGCGTATTATATTCAAAATTTATCCTCAATAATTTTGAAATTCGAATTTTGAATATGGATTAAGAAATATATTAATTAAATCTATCTCATAGATCTAATCTAATCTATTTATTTAATCCAAATTGAAAGCCTTCTGATTTAACTTATCTCTATAAATTAAATCCGAGAAATGATATCTATCTAATTAATTAAATCTGAGATACTATATCTCAATTTAAATAAAATAAAATATATGATATCTTTATTCGAAAATAAAATCTGAGATACAATATCTCTATTTGTTTTAGATATTTAATTTATCAAATAAATTAAATACAAACAAATATTATATAATAATATTATAATCTTTATTAAATAATATTATTATATTAATTTCGAATTTAATATATACATTCATCCTAGACTAAATACATTATTCATTAAATCTTAGACATATCTAAGATTCAATGAATTGGACACTTTTGCTCGTGTTGGGCTATTCTTGTGTGCGACCCTGCAGACCCACATGAGATTGGCAGCGGGCCAATACTATACCAGCCAACAAGTCGCAAGTGGCCTCTAGCAAGCATTGCGACTACCCAATTCATATGGGGATCGATGATACGATACAACCTATTGTACAACCATGTCACGTCCCCTTTGTCATGCGATAATTTGGTCAAGGATGAGGCATGAATAATGTCAACTTCCTGTTCTTGACCATTACTTTCTCGATTCCTGCGTAGTCTAACAATTGAAATGGAAACTCCTTTCCGTCGTAGTATGGCCATACATTTCTCAGACTAACTCATCGAGGGGCCAAGTATGGAAATGTGAGGGACAAATTCCATCTTGACCATTCACAGGTGACTTTTGACTAGGTCAAAGATTAGTGACTCATCATGTAGGAATCCATGATGATCTCAGGTCAACGGGCGTTGTGACGCGATTATACATGAAAAAAGTGTTAGTTTTCTAGATGTTTTGATGATAACTGACAATTGTAAACACAAGATAAAGTTTGTCTTTGTAAGTTGAAAAAAAACTTACTGTCAAAGACAAACTCGAGTTTGGGTTTGCAAACTCGAGTTTGGATCTAACAGTAAGAAGCTCGATTTTCACAACTTAAGGCAAACTCGAGTTTAGGTTTGTAAACTCGAGTTTACATCATCTGAGAGCTTCCAAGTTTTTCGGATACAAGGCAAACTCGAGTTTAGGATCGAAACTCGAGTTCAGACAAAGCAGAGAGCTTTGTTCTTTTCTAATCATTTTCAAACTCCAGTTAAGGATTACAAACTCCAGTTTAGAACTCATGGCAAAGTTTCCATTTTCTTAGAAAGTGTGGAAACTCGAGTTTGGGATTGCAAACTCGAGTTTACGCCAGACAGTGAGCTATGCTCACTTTTGAAACCTTTCCAAACTCCAGTTTTGATTTAGAAACTCCAGTTTCAAGGTTTGAGCTTAAAATTGATTTTTTATTACAACAGTGCCAAACTCGAGTTTGTACTTAATGACTCGAGTTTAGAACATATCTCAATAATTGTTCAAAGATGAAACACGACTTTTTCCTCTGGACAAAGGAAACTCGAGTTTCCATTTACAAACTCGAGTTTAGACATTAATGAAATATGCAAACTCCGGTTTTGGTTACAAAACTCGAGTTTACATCGCAGATCTGAGAAATCGGTTTACTCGCATTAAAGCTTATTTTGAATATTTCTTATCATCATTAACTATTATTCTTTATGGCTTTTAAACCCGAGTTACTAGTGAGTCACGAGATATTCAAAAAGGACAAGATACAAAGCAATATGCTCATGATTTCGTAATCTCCATGATTCTGAAATAAAGACACTGAAATCAGGGGAGATCTCCTTCAAACGGACAGTCAACCCCAATCATAATACACAAACAAGAATCCTGGACAATCGAGATGCTCCAAACGACAATATCATTATGAAAATCGCAAAGAGCATCGGATCAGAATATGGGCATTAATGGAATTCAATATGCAGCATCTGCAATGATCATCTTCGGAGCACTATAAATAGAGGAAGCACCACCTGCTCTCAACACACAACACACTGCAGAGAAAACGCACAAGGAGAAACAGAAAGATACTTGCAAGAGTCTAGTTCCGCTATACTCTTGTCAGATACTTTCGAATACCAATGCTCGCAATACTTTCGATTGATATCCTGTAAAATTGTGTACTTCAATGCTTAGAGTTACCTGCTCTTACAGAGAGTTATTCTTCAATTATCATTTCCTTGTAAGAATTCCAGAGTAGTGGGACTCGGGATTGGGTTATGTGATTACAACTTGTAAGGGGAGTGTAATTCAAAAGAGAGGAATTGCTCCGAGTGTTACAGAGTGTGTAATCATTTGAACTAAAGTTAGTGAAATCCCGGAGTGTGTCTGGGGACTGGACGTAGGTCAAGGATTAGGACCGAACCAGTATAAATCGCCTTGTGTCCATTTCCTTCTTCTTCCCTTGACCTTTTTGTTTTTCCATACTAACAAGAAAATTATAATACCAATTCACCCCCCCTCTTGGTAATATTCCAGCTTTCATTTGGTATCAAAGCCAGGTTGTCTCAGTTGGGCTTAACATCCCGAGATAAGATCATGGAAGGAATATTGCCAGATGGTGCTTCAATCAACCGGCCTCCAGGATTCAACGGAGAACATTACTCATTACGAAATCAAAGTTCAAGGTGTACGTGCTAGCTTCGAATATGGACTCGGCGTGTATTTGAAAAAGGAGACTACATTCCCACAAAGATTGAAGGAGAAACCGCCACTCCCAAAGCAGAAGATGAATTCAACGAGACCGACAAGAAAAATATCACTCTCAACGGTAAAGCTATCTTAATGCTGCAAAGCGCTCTCGGTCAAAAGGAGTACTTAGGGTATGCAACTTGCCTACTGCAAAAGAGATGTGGAAAGCCTTAGAAATAGCATATGAAGGAACTTCTGGGATCAAAGAAAATCGCATCAATACTCTGACCACTGAGTATGACTTAGTACAAATGAAGTCTGGGGAGACCATTGCTGAGTTCCAACTTCGCTACACACACCTAACCAATCAACTGGCAGCCTTGGGCAAAATATATGATCAAGGTCCTCAGGTCAGAAAAATTCTAAATGTTTTAACAAAAGATTGGGAAGCAAAAGTAACAGCAATAGAAGAGGCTCGTGGAGAATCAATGACTTCAGTTGCAGCCTTGTTTGGGAGTCTCGTACGAATACGAAAGTAAGCTGAAATTCAAGAAAGACTTGGGCGAGGCTAACAACAGCAAAAGCAAAGGTATTGCCTTAAATTCTATAAAAGCCAAGGAAGCCAAAACCGAAGATGATGATGATGATGATGAGGAAATAGCCATGTTCGTACGAAGATTCAAGAAATTCTACAAAAGGATCAAGGCTTCGAAATAAAATCCGAAAGGAAATTCAAGCAATAAAGGTGATAAAACTCAAATCATACATTACGAATGTGAGAAACCGGGACATTTCAAATCGGAATGTCGAGTTGAAAGACAAAAGAAGAATTTCAGTCGATTCAAAAGAAGGCCTATGTTTACGCCATATGGGAGACAACTCTTCGAGATGAAGAAGATGAGGAGAAAGAAGAAATGGCAACTATTTGCTTAGTGGCGAAGAAGAAGAAGAGCAACAAGAAAATGAACAAGAGGTATTTAACTCTGAACCTACCTACGATGAATTACTTGCTGAGTATAATCTTGTTCAAAATAAATTTGAAAAACTTGCTGATAAATATTTTACCTTGAAAAAGAAAAATATGATTCTCGAACAACAAATAGAAAATCTCTCTTTTCCTGAAAAACTCATATGCGATGAATGCATCACTTTAGAAAAAAGAATAAATGTCTTATGAAAACCCTTGAGAAATTCACTAAAGGTAGCGATATGCTAAATGTTATTCTGAAAAATCAAAGGATTACTAATGATAAATCAGGAATAGGATATAATCCTATTTTTGACAAAAAGAACGGTAAGAAGAAAACAGGAGGAAAATCTTACTTGAAATACTTTCAGAAAACAGTTCATAGTTCAAACCCTTTTGCTCACTGTAATTACTGCAACAGAAAGGGACACAATACCTCCTCTTGCTTTCACAAAAAGGATGGAAGAAATAAACCTGTTGGAAATTATCAATGGGTCCCAAAAGGAACCTATGTTCCTATAACTCAAACTAACCCTAAAGGACCCAAGAAAAGATGGGTACCTAAAACTTAAATTTGTTTTTGCAGATTTGTTTGAGAGCATCAAGAATCAACAAGTGGTATATTGACAGTGGATGCTCCAGACATATGACAGGAGATCAAGCCAAATTTGTAGCAATGAAATCAAAGGATGGTGGTAAGGTCACTTTTGGAGGCAACCAATCAGGAAAAATCACTGGAATTGGTGAAATTGGCACAAAAGAAGGACCCATGATCAAAGATATCTATTTGGTAGAAGGTCTCAACCACAATCTCCTAAGTGTAAGTCAAAGTGCTGACAAAAATAATTGGATTATCTTTGACTCAGAAGAATGTCTCATTGTCAAGAAAGATGATCTTCCTATTGACAAAGGTAAACTCAAAATACTGTTCAAAGCTCCTAGAGAAGGTAATTGCTATACATTAGATTTACCTAAAATTACTTCTGAAAAATGTTTTGTAAGCAACCTGGACGAAAGTTGGCTATGGCATAAACGTCTATCTCATGTTAACATGCTTCAATTAGACAAGCTATTGAGAAGAAAAGATTTAGTTATTGGCTTACCCAAATTTCAATTTAAAAATGACATGATTTGTGATGCCTGTCAAAAGGGTAAACAAACTAAATCATCTTTCAAAAACAAAATTGAAATTTCTACAAAACGACCTCTTCAACTACTTCATATGGATTTAGTTGGTCCAGCTAGAGTCAAAAGTCTTGATGGAAACTTATATACGTTAGTCATTGTTGATGATTTTTCTCGATTTACTTGGACTATTTTCTTATCTTCAAAGGATGAAACTTTTGATTTGTTTATTATGTTTGCCAAAAAGGTGCAAAATGAGAAAGGTATGTGTATTTCACTATTCGAACCGACCATGGAGGTGAGTTTGAAAATCAAGCTTTTCGGAATTTTGTGATGCTCATGGAATTGATCATAACTTCTCGGCTCAAGAACACCACAACAAAATGGTGTGGTTGAAAGAAAGAATCGTGTACTTACGAAATGGCCCGCGCCATGTTAAACGAAAATCAAACATCACGAGTCTTTTGGGCGGATGCAATGAGCACGGCCGGTTATGTATCAAACCGAGCATATATGAGAAAGAAGTTGAACAAAACACCTTATGAGCTCTACAAAGGAAGAAAACCAAATTTGTCTCATCTGCGCATCTTTGGTTGTAAGTGTTTTGTACATAATAATGGTAAGGACAATGCAGGGTAAGTTTGATTCTAAATCGATGAAGGCATATTTCTAGGTTACTCTAATGTATAAAGCCTATAGAGTCTTTAATACTCGTACCCGTGTTGTTGAAGAATCTATGCATGTTGTATTTTGTGAATCTAAAACTAAGATGGCTCTGGATGATGATGGAGAAAATGATTTCAAAAATCAGTTCTTTTCAAAAACTACTCCTGCTACAATTGAAAATCCTGAAAATGTTTTTGAAACTGAACCTCAAACTGATTGTGAAAATTCTAGCTCATCACAGCCTAAAGCCTGGAAATTCATTAGAAATCATCCTTTAGATCAAGTAATAGGTGATGTGAATCAAGGAGTAAGAACAAGAAAAAGTACCTTAAATGAAGTCACCTTCTCTGCTTTTATTTCTCAAATCGAACCCTCTAAAGTTGATGAAGCCCTTTCAGACAATGATTGGGTGATAGCAATGCAAGAGGAGTTACATCAGTTTGATAGAAATCAAGTTTGGGATTTGGTACCTAGGCCTAAGGACCATCCGGTCATTGGCACCAAATGGGTATTCAAGAACAAACGAGATGAATCTGCAATAATTGTTCGTAACAAAGCTAGATTAGTGGCTAAAGGTTACAATCAAGAAGAAGGAATTGACTATGAAGAAACCTTTGCTCCTGTAGCTAGACTGGAAGCTATAAGAGTTCTTCTAGCCTTTGCCTGTGTTAAAGATTTCAAACTCTATCAAATGGATGTCAAAAGTTCTTTTCTAAATGGATTTATTCAGAAGAAGTTTATGTTGAACAACCTCCGGTTTGGAAAATGAACATCATCCGCACCATGTCTATCGATTAAAGAAAGCCTTATATGGTCTTAAACAAGCTCCTAGAGCTTGGTATGAAAGACTAAGCAAATTCCTATTAGATCAAGGGTTTATTAGAGGCAAGGCGGATACAACATTATTCATCAAAACTAACAAGTTAAAAGAAATTTTGATTGTTCAAATTTATGTTGATGATATTATCTTTGGTTCTACTAATGATGCTTTATGTAAAGACTTTTCAAAGATAATGCAGAATGAATTTGAAATGTCAATGATGGGTGAGTTGAAGTACTTTCTTGGTCTGCAAATCAAACAAAGAAAGGATGGAATCTTCATATCACAAACCAAGTACCTTCGTGATCTACTCAAGAAGTTTGGATTGGAACATTGCAATGGTGTTGGTTTTGATTAGTTTTGATGATGTCTTATATAGATACCATTCTTAAGAGCAAAAAGGTTGCATACTACATTTATCTTCTACTTTGACTAATTCTTATATTTAATGTAGATGCAAAGTTTAAATAATGGAGAATGTTGATTGAAGAAAGAAGCTCTTGCACAATATAATGGGAATATCATAATATTAAGGAAGCAAGAGGTTATCAAATGATTTTGGGGGATAATCTAGAAGGAGAGAAGAAATTGAAGAAGGAAGAACTTGCAATGCAATGGAATATCTTTATTCAAGTTCTTATATTGATGCTAGAAGTATCCAATATCATATGGAAGCTGGAACGGATCAATTCAGAGTTTAAACCATTAAAAATCAGTTCCAGGATGAGCAAACTCGAGTTCATAACTTGCAAACTCGAGCCTGTAATGTCCTCAGCAACTCTGACGCCTCTGGACAAGCCAAACTCGAGCTTAGAACACAAACCTGCAGTTTGGAACTCCAAACTCGAGCCCATAATTAACAAACTCGAGCCTGTAGTGTCTTCAGCATTTCTGGTGTCTCTGGACAAGGCAAACTCGAGCCTATTAGTTGGCAAACTCGAGTTTACAGCGGTGTTCAACATTTCAGCTACTCTGTTCCACGTTTCACTCGGGCGACGTGTGGTAATTCAATGATATCTCCTAAACTAGAGATCAGATTGAGGTGAAACTAGTGGCATATGAAACTAGACTCCCAATTCGTCATTGAGATATATAATTCAAGCCAAAAGGAGTTCAGATGAAGGAGTAATGAATTTATGAAGTTGACAGTGAAATCCACGTCACACAAATGACCAACCTTCAATGTTTTGAGTTTATTTCACAAACGGAGAATCCAATTGAGCTGAAATTGGTGGCATTGGAAAGTAGACTCAAAGGGCTTTCCATCGATAGGTTAAACAACTAAAAAAGAGTTCATACCAGGGAGATATAGCCCTCAAAAGTGGACCGTATTTCCAGGATGTTGGAGGTTTGCTAGCAGGAGAAGCAAACTCGAGCCTATTAGTTGGCAGGCTCGAGTTCGCGGGTTACAGAGAGCTACCAGGTCACGAAAATCATCCAAACTCGAGCCTATAAGTGTCAAACTCGAGCCTAGACAAGACAGAAAGCAAAAGATGATTTTGAAGAGACCCAAACTCGAGCCTATAATTATAGACTCGAGCCTAGATGCTGAAAAATGTTACAAACTCTAGAGTTTGCTCGAACCTCCGGTTTGCACCTTGCGAAGCTGAACCTGACCCTTGCAAACTCGAGCCTACTTATCCAAGCTCGAGTTCATGACCCTGATTCAGAAAAACGGCATTTCGAAAGTCTCGTTTCTCATCAAAGAACATCCACATGATTGCCCAAATGACTTATACTTCTTCTTAACATTATTTATATCATTTGTGTACATGTTTCAGAAAGAGGACTGAATCCAATCAGAAACTTGAGGAAACGAAGGAAAATGGGCAACTTGCTGGAAAGGAGGATAATTATCCTCAAACGGTCAGAAAGCAACGAGACATGATTTGTTAAATCTATTTTAGGAAACACCGCATCATGGGAAAATATCCAGGACGCTCCAACGGAAATGTCTTCAACAAATAAAGATTATGCAGAAATGGGAATTATGTAGAAAGGCTCTCAACAGTTAGAATTTCAAATGGAGTCAAATCAGAATGGATATGCAACAGTCATAATCTTCAATGCAGAGCAATCATCAGATATTCAAGAAACATTATGACCCAACGGCTATATTCCTCATCCATGACCACAACAACTAGAAATTCAAATGGAGACAATACAGAATTGAGAAGCAATGGTCATATGAAGATTTGCCGCTATATATAGAGCTGCATACAAACCTTCAAAGAGAGACAACAAGCAGAGGAACAAGCTTACATCTTCAACATGCTAATACTCTGATCTTTATATCATTTACTCTCTGTTTTTCAATGTCTATATATCATAGAGAGTGAAATGTTTTGTATTGTACTTCAGTGTTCATCCATACACTTCTGAGAGAGAAGATTCATTGTAAACATCCTATCTTTATATTCGTGAGTTACTCAAGATTGGGTGATCTTGAGTGGGAAACACATTGTGTTGATTACGGCTTGTAAGGGAGTGAATCCTAGTGAGAGGATTACTTCGAGTGCAGAGTGTGTAATCAAACAGTGTATTGATTACGCTTGTGTGGGGAGTCAATCCTAGTAAGGGGTTTACTTCAAGTACATAACGTGTAATCAAGTTGAAAGAAGATAGTGGATTGAAATTCTCAAGTAGAGCTTGGGGACTGGACGTAGGTCAAGGATTGGGTTAAACCAGTATAAATCACCGTTTGCATACATATATGGTTGAATGATTGCTTATCACTTTATAAATTATTATTGACATTCAAACTATTTCCAGCAAGTGAAGAAAAGTTCTTAAAGTTCTAAGTTTTTTAATCAAACACCCAATTCACCCCCCTCTTGGGTGACAGCCAAGTCTTTCAAATGGTGCCGACACCCCAATGAGTTCAACGGCATCTTTGGATGCTGATGAAGAAAAGGGCAAGGACTTCAATATTACAAAATATAGAGGAATGATTGGATCATTGCTCTACCTTACAGCAAGTCGCCCTGACATTCAGTTTAGTGTGGGAATGTGCGCAAGATTTCAATCCGCTCCTAAAGAGTCCCATGCTGAACATGTTAAGAGAATCTTTCGTTACCTATCAGATACAAAAGAACTTGGATTGTGGTTTCCAAAAGGGCAACAAGAGTTCTTAGTAGCCTACTCGATTCCGATCATGCCGCTACAAACCGACGTAAAAGCACAAGTGGGCAATGTGAGTTCTTTGGAGGGTCACTTGTGTCATGGTTTAGTAAGAAATGCACTACGTAGCCGTATCCTCCACGTAAGCCGAGTATGTTGCTGCCTCAAGTTGTCAGTGCACAAGTCCTTTGGCTAAAACAAAGAACTATCGACTTGGGAGTCCATCTCAAAGAAATTCCAATTCTTTGTGACAACACAAGCACAATAAGCTTGGCAAAGAATCCAGTCAACATACAAGAACCAAGCATATTGATGTAAGGCACCACTTCATCGTGAGACCATGTGCAAAAGAAGGATGTCAAAGTAATGTTCATCCCAACACACCTTCAACTTGCGTGATATCTTCACCAAACCATTGGCCAAAGAACAATTTAATTTCATCAGAAGAGAATTGGGAATGGTAAATCCCAATGAGCCGTAAGTATGTCAATCTAATAATGTTAGTTATGTTTTGATACTAACTTAGGCATCGGAGTGTGTAGCTATTTCTTTTGCAGATGCTCGATTAACACATCTCGAAGTTTGCTGATAGAAGAAGCAAACTCGAGTTTGGAAATCCAATCTCGAGTTTATCGGGGACAGAAACCAACATGAGTGTTCTTGAAAGCCCAAACTCGAGTCATTAAGTGATCGACTCGAGTTTACATCGTGCGTAGACTAGCCCACCGTTTAAGAAAATTGGAAACTCGAGTTTAGAAATGCAAACTCGAGTCTCGCGTCGTGAAAATTTCAAGGGTTCTCAAAGACATCCTTGAAATCCAAAGTTAGTATTTCATTCCCTATATAAACGAAACTTGAGATCGCTCCTTGTTCCTTTCAACTCTCCTCAAAACTCCGGTTTGCCCTAGCCTCTCTCTCTCTCGTCTCTTCATCTTCTTCCATTCATACTCCAAAATGACCTCTAATGCCAATGAAGAAAGCTCAGCTCCACCTCCACCTCCGCCACTCACTCGACCCGCACGAATGAAGAGTACTCCTCAAAGATTTTCCTATGGGGTCGACAAGCATATCCCCGGTATTCCTCATTTCGTCGACCTTCACCTTCTAAGTCCAAAGGAGTCTCCTTCGAAGAACCCATCAAGGATGCTCAGTCGAAACAACCTGAGACTACGTCTCGCCGTTAAAAGGGAAAAAGGAAAATCGGGGAATCCTCTAAGCCTCCTATGAGAAAGAAATTGACGACCAAGTCTAAGGAAAAGAGTCAGAGATAAGCTTCTCCGTAAGAAACACCATCTCGTTAATCGACCTTCGAGGAACCGAGAGATTTTTCCCCGAAGCTATCTCTGAAATAAACCTCCATACCAGTGCCCCTGAAGGCTTTGCTTGTGAAAATTCCCACCTTTCTCCTGAGGATTCAGCTAAGTTTAAAGAAACCTTTATGCAAAAGGGATTTTGTCCTGTTGTTTCGATTAACACATCTGAAGTTTGCTGATAGAAGAAGCAAACTCGAGTTTGGAAATCCAATCTCGAGTTTATCGGGGACAGAAACCAACATGAGTGTTCTTGAAAAGCCCAAACTCGAGTCATTAAGTGACTGACTCGAGTTTACATCAGCAGAGACTAGCCCACCCGTTTAAGAAAATTGGAAACTCGAGTTTAGAAATGCAAACTCGAGTCCGCGTCGTGAAAATTTCAAGGGTTCTCAAGCACATCCTTGAAATCTGTGTTAGTATTTCATTCCCTATATAAACGAAACTTGAGACTCGCTCCTTGTTCCTTTCAACTCTCCTCAAAACTCCAGTTTGCCCTAGCCTCTCTCTCTCTCGTCTCTTCATCTTCTTCCATTCATACTCCAAAAATGACCTCTAATGCCAATGAAGAAAGCTCAGCTCCACCTCCACCTCCGCCACTCACTCGACCCAGACGAATGAAGAGTACTCCTCAAAGATTTTCCTATGGGGTCGACAAGCATATCCCTGGTATTCCCTCATTTCGTCGACCTTCACCTTCTAAGTCCAAAGGAGTCTCCTTCGAAGAACCCATCAAGGATGCTCAGTCGAAACAACCTGAGACTACGTCTGCTGCAGAAAAGGGAAAAAGGAAAATCGGGGAATCCTCTAAGCCTCCTATGAGAAAGAAATTGACGACCAAGTCTAAGGAAAAGAGTCAGAGACAAGCTTCTCCAGAAGAAACACCATCTGTTAATCGACCTTCTGAGGAACCATAGGGGTGTAAGATTCAATTTGTCAGCCTCAATCATAAACTCCATTCTGAAAATTGATAATCCACCTCCTCCTCCTTCGACCCAATACTCAAATCAGGAGATTTTCCACATCCTAAGACCAAATGAACCTGTTCTCGAAAATCAATTAACTCATTTGTCTTTTCCCCTTCAACAATGCCACCCATTCACCGAATATTGTGGTATATTTACTCCGTAAATATGACTCAAAAAGGAGGAAATTATACCAACTTCTCTCAACCCGACTACCCTCGCTTGCCACTCTAGTTAAGAAAGTACCTTTGAACCTTGGTCACCGGATCTTCAATGAGATTACAAAGTTCGATTCTCATCCGTAAAGACCTCCCATATACCATTCCCATCCTTAGTATCGTAATCCTTTTCTATCACAAAATATGGTATGGTGGCGCTCCCGACACTATGAAGTCTCCTCTGTCTTTGGAAAAGCTCAATTGAATATGATGAGGATCTCTTTTCCAGCTGAAGGATCAGGAGAATCAAGAGCTCCTTCTTATTCCAGAGTATCTACTTCAAGAGCTCGAAGCTCGCCTACTCCAAGACCACCTGGCCATAGTTGATTTAGGGAAGAAGATTGAACTTGAGGTTGGACATATGAAAGAAGCAGCAACTCGAGATCACAATGCCAATGTGGATGTCTAGGAAGCAATCAAGCAAAGTGTGGCAACTCTATCTGGACATATGCTTGATCAGGTTGCAAGGATTTCCAATCTGACTGTGTCTCATGAACGGCTGAGTGATAAGGTGGACAAGGTCACCTCCTACTACACCTCTCGGTTGATCCAACTTCCAGTGAAGTAATCTCGCTCCATCCCTTTTGAGGATGACAAAGGGGAGAGAAACCAACAAGCTAAAGAGAATTGAGGAGTTTTTTATTTTAAGAATTTTTAGAATCTATATGCTTTATGTTGCATTTTGTGATCATATAGACAGTCTCGCTAACTATGTATAAACTGAATATTATCTTCACTTAACTCGATTTATGTTTACCGCAAAATAACTTTATCATTTGCTTCGCCGATTGAGTATCTCTAATGTAATATGCAATGCAGACTCTTGATATTCTGATTTCTGCAAAACACTGGTATTTCAAATCTGATCTATATCAAAAATGCCAAATTCTTTCAAATCCTTTAAAATCTGGTTTACAAGTGTTGTCATCATCAAAAAGGGGGAGAATGTTAGTTTTCTAGATGTTTTGATGATAACTGACAATTGTAAACACAAGATAAAGTTTGTCTTTGTAAGTTAAAAAACTTATCAGTTAAAGACAAACTCGAGTTTGGGTTTGCAAACTCGAGTTTGGATCTAAGAGTAAGAAGCTCGATTTTCACAACTTAAGGCAAACTCGAGTTTAGGTTTGTAAACTCGAGTTTACATCATACGAGAGCTTCCAAGTTTTTCGATACAAGGCAAACTCGAGTTTAGGATCTGAAACTCGAGTTCAGACAAAGCAGAGCTTTGTTCTTTTCTAATCATTTTCAAACTCCAGTTAAGGATTACAAACTCCAGTTTAGACTCATGGCAAAGTTTCCATTTTCTTAGAAAGTGTGGAAACTCGAGTTTACGCCAGACAGTGAGCTATGCTCACTTTTGAAACCTTTCCAAACTCCAGTTTTGATTTAGAAACTCCAGTTTCAAGGTTTGAGCTTAAAATTGATTTTTTATTACAACAGGACAAGAATCCTGGACAATCGAGATGCTCCAAACGGCAATATCATTATGAAAATCGTAAAGAGCATCGGATCAGAATATGGGCATTAATGGAATTCAATATGCAGCATTCGCAATGATCATCTTCGGAGCACTATAAATAGAGGAAGCACCACCTCGCTCTCAACACACAACACCGCAGAAAACGCACAAGGAGAAACAGAAAGATACTTGCAAGAGTATAGTTCCGCTATACTCTTGTCAGATACTTTCGAATACCAATGCTCGCAATACTTTCGATTGATATCCCGTAAAATCGTGTACTTCGGTGCTTAGAGTTACCCGCTCTACAGAGAGTTATTCTTCAATTATCATTTCCTTGTAAGAATTCCGAGTAGTGGGACTCGGGATTGGGTTATGTGATTACAACTTGTGTGGGGAGTGTAATTCAAAAGAGAGGAATTGCTCCGAGTGTTACAGAGTGTGTAATCATTTGAACTAAAGTTAGTGAAATCCCGGAGTGTGTCTGGGGACTAGACGTAGGTCAAGGATTAGGACCGAACCAGTATAAATCGCCTTGTGTCCATTTCCTTCTTCTTCCCTTGACCTTTTTGTTTTTCCATACTAACAAGAAAATTATAATACCAATTCACCCCCCCCTCTTGGTAATATTCCAGCTTTCAAAAAGCTTATGACTTAATCCATGTATCTTTCTCATAGTGGGTCGTTCCAGCACCTTGTACTCTTACAAGTGCCTATGACTTTGACATGTATCTCCATACTCATTAAAGTCATACTAGTCTTATTTCATCTTCGCTCCCGTGCAGATAACCGACCAGGGACATTTGGGATAATCTATAGTATATATCCAAGGATCAGTTATTACTATAAACATGCAAATGAAATGATAACTAAAGGAGAATACTTTAAATAACATAAACGTCTAAAGTACAATGACTTGCCCCTAGGGCATAATTTCCAACAATTGATTCTACTGATACTGTGGAATTCTCCAAATCTTAGCTTCGATCTTCCGCATCTTCTAATTCCATGCGTCAACAATCAACCGTTGTCTAACGTCCATCTAATGACCTGTACCTAATTTCCTAAAACAACCTTGAGGAAACATCAGAGTACATAGCGCATAGCATTGCCTCACTTATGTTGCTTAGCATTCGGGTTGCATTGTATTGCGGCTTGCATGGTTGGCCCAATGCTATAGCATTGGATCGGCTATGCTATGTGCGTTTCACATAAAACCTCAAACTTGTTATTTTCTTATGCACATGTATGGGATGCTTATACAATTACCATAATTTGTGAGATTCACCCTACATTTTCCTATATGCGTGAATTATGACATATTTTCTCAGATCAGATGCATTTAAGCTCATATTTTCTATACAAAACATGCACACATCATAGGGAAAAACATGGCATAAATTGTGCTCATCATAGGCCTCACTGTCTGACTCATTCCGCCTCTTGGTTCATTACTTATTAGCCTTCCAGTGCATTCTATTGCCAACAACACTGGAAATTCTAGCCTTACCACCTAGGAAATAATCCTTAGGCCTTAGGCATCTCATCTATCACCTGGTATAGATCGAATGTTTTGCCAGCCTTAAGAGGTACTCTAGACACACTAGTCTAAAGTCACCATCTTAAGCAGCATTCCACAGGTGCTTTAAGCATTGTCTTACAGCTCAGGGACACCGCCCCGTGCAAACTTGCACACTAGGTCTCATCGCCTCGAGGTTTGCTCTTCTATTTCATCTGAGCTTCTTTCAAGCTCTGAGACTACTTTCTCTTGCTTAGCACTATAGCTGACAACTACTATCTGATATAACTAGCTCAATGTTATAGACCTTTCTAATAGCTCCTTTTCCTTTATCATAAACTCCAACTACACCGCTTTTCTTTCAACACCATAGCACTGACAATCATGTCATCGCTATCCAATACTATTATGTTGTCTTATTTCAAATGTTCACACATTGAAAATTTTTCGTGGTCGCAGTACATTTCGCAATCCACACTATACCAAAAAGTAAGAGTGCTACCATATTTTCAAACTTAATCATTGCCAAAACAAATTTGTGAAAACACATTCACTGCCGAAGTAGTTTCATAAAACATTTACTATTGGCACATATTTGTAAGTGGGATAATTTACAAAATTTTTACAATTGATAGTACACGCCACCACTTCAACCACTTAGTATAGTGAGTGCCTTATCCAAATCCCTAAATCCAGCCTCTGCATCCTTTTGGCCTCAAGTCGAGTCAGCAGACATCAACAGTACCGTCAAACAATGTGGGAGAACCTTCATCCCTCCTATAAGAGACCCATTGTCCGCGCTGGAACATAAAGTAGTGACCCTATCTACCGGTAACTCAGTCCAGCCATAGGCTGACAGGTATTACTAGACAAAACATGCACCCTAGGTGAAATGTTATGGATTGGGTGCGTTCACTTCTGGTGTGATTTTCTTTCTCTCAAAACAAATCCCCTCAAAACTCTTTGTTCAAAAAGAGCCTTTATCAAAGGCCAGCGATTTCAAACATTCTAAAACATCTGGCAAGACTCAGCAAACGTGTACATCTACAACAGCTTCTGGCCTCCCAGTTACGTATTGACTTTACCACAACACAGTTGAAAACTCAGTTTCAAACTCTGGGTTCTAACAAACCCCTTTTACAAGACAACGTCATTTCAAAAGTAACCATCACTGTGGTCTCAAATTCTGTTAAAAACATTTCATTCGAAAACTCAATTGCAAAAATTCACAAGTTTGAAAAAATCAATTTCGAAAATTTCAAATACAGCAGGTGTATTGGCAAGTTTTAAAAATTCAATTTTTAAACCCTACTCAAGAAACAGACAACTAATCTTAGAAGGTCATTACTACTTAACGAGCTCTACCTTAGCCTTTCGACTACTTCCAAGACATTGCCCGCTATTCTCGGCCTTCACAATCTCTTCGGGACAATGCCCGCTGTTCATGGCTTAATGACTATGGGCTTCTACCAGCCTATAGACACAATAGTCTCATAAGACTTAGGGCTTTTATTAAACATACATGTCTAATGACCCATGGACACACCAATCCTAAAGGGCCTACTGCCCACCATGAACATTTGAGAGGTACACATCACCACTTTGTCCTCAACAGGACATACCCCAATCCCTTGCAGCTTCAACTGCAAACACCGGATCCAACTAATCCACGACTATCGCGTCCCTCTAGCCTCACGCACTTCCTAGTCTATTAGACTGGAGCTAAGTCACCAGGCATTAGCGACATCGATCACCGTCATGGGTTATACACCCTCCCCACATGGTAGGAATTGTAATTCCCGAATCGGTGTATTCAGTTCAGGTGTGTGCTTTCCTCTCTCAAAAGCTTATTTATATGGAGCCATCTGATACGACGCTTTTGATATTGGTTTGGTACCAGGCATCAACCCAATAGTGAATTCAACTTCCCCTACTAGAGGTAATTCGCTGAGAGCTTCTAGAAAAATCTCAGGGAACTTGTTCACAACTGGAATGTCTTCTAGTGTGAGTTTAGTTCCTGCCAGGACACCATAACACAATATATGCTATACAACACTGGAGCACCCCATTGTGATATACTAGATTACGTAAACTTTTTCGCTAAGGAACCCATTAGATGTGGGACTCTTTATAGTGTACTTAACTTGAGAACCGATACACTGGTAGCTCTATTTTATGGTTTGTCGTCATGGCGGCTCTACTCTACGGTTTGACGTCATGGTGGCTCCACTCTACAGTACTTTACTCGGTGCTTCACTCAGTCTTCTCTGACTGGTCAGCCTCTCCAGTCAGCATCCTCTGTAGGTAGACCTTCTCGATCAGAATGCCCTGTAGGTAGCCCTCTCCGATCAAAGCTTTCCATAAGTAGCGTCAATTGATCGTCTCTGAATCATTATAACAATAACTAAGATCTCTATCAGGTTCCTACCCTTTAGTTGTTTCGTAATCTGCTATCTTAATTCTGCCATCTTATCTAGGGTCATTCTATTCATGGACTTTTGATATTAGTCCAGCTCCAGGCAACATCCTTATCTCAACTTTCCCTATCGAGTAACCACCCACTTCTTAGGGAATCTATAGCCACTAACATCTCTACGGTTATCGGTCTAACTTTGAATCCATAACCCGTGGCTATTGAGGTTCTAACTACCATATGGTTCCATTAAGGAACTAACTCTTAGGTATTGGAATCTAAGGCAACCTCACTCATACTTCCTTAGGGTTCCTACTCTCAGGTACTAGAACCTAGGCAATGCTCAGTCATACTTTGACCTAAGCATTATCTCTACTTCGATCAGATTTAAGCCTATCAACACTCTATCTATTCTTATGGTATCCTAAAGGATCACCATGTTTCATATCGCAAGGTATTCAGGATTTAGCGTAATGGATATCAAATCCCTAAGTTACACTTTCATAGGTACTAGTATGACATATCTACCTCCTCAGAAATGCTGGGTACTTTCCCCTTTCCATGTAACGGACCACTACCGTCAAGGACTCAGTCAAAGACCATCATCCCCAGAGCCACGCCCCGTTGCACGCATGGTGTCCAGCCCCACTGGGCAAGGATTATCCCCTCAGGGTAACTTCACAAGTTACTGTTCCTACAGGGAAACTTAATCAGTAGGTTACTGTTTCTATAGGAAAACTTAAGTGGTATCGACTTCTTTGTACCGCTTCCCTTTTAAATCGTGTTGCGGGATTCAATTCAGACTTCGATTTCCACATCAGAAGTCCTAGAGTTCAGCAACAGAACCCATACTCAGTGCTATCTCTCCTATCTTTAGGGTCTTAATTTAACAAAACCCAACCCTTTTCCTTAGGGTGTACGTCCTTTCTGTATCAAAAAAACCAGAACTATATCAGTACTACAAACTTAGACGTCCAAACCATGCTTTGATACAATAACCATAACACCCTAAATTCCATACTACTTATTGTGCCCGGTGACGCGTAGTATCTAGATATACGGTGCTAGAGGTTAGAGTAAAGCGAAATGGAGAGCATGCACTAATGTTTGAACGATGAGTAACTGATATAAAATGCCCAGGCATAAGCTGATATATTAAAAATCCCGAAGGAATATTCATGTGATACAATTATCCGGAATGTGTATAATTACAACTCTTATATAGAAACTATGCAATCTTAAACCAAGCCTTAACGAGACTTGTAGTAATGAATCTAACTCAGTTAATCAAACCTATTGGCTAGGTCGGTGTTTAAGTCTAGTGGAAGTCTCCCTGTCTTTCACGGCGACTTATGACTGAACCACATAAACTAACCCTTCCTTAGTTTAAGCACCAAACGATTTGAAACAACTTTATCATATTCATGCCAGAAACTACACTCTGATAAGCCTCTTCCGGCTTTCACTCTGATCGACGCCTCTTCTCGTGCTCCGTTCATTGGTGCCTCTTCCCGACTCCATCCACGTCGCCTTCTCAAATACAGGTTCCTTTCCTAAAACTTTAGTCAAGGCTGAGATTCAATACCCATTGAATCTCAGGTAACAGTTAACCTCATGCTCAAGTATAAACAATATATATGACAGATATTCATTACATTTCAGCATCAACCCTACATAGCACACAGTAGATGTAAGGTTACAACAATACATAACACAACAAATATAATGTCAACAACACAACAATACATAGTACACAGAAAATGTAATGTTCACAACGTTTGCACTCACTAGTGCCATGAATCCACATGTCCTCAGCGCTGGAATTATCATGACTATAACCCACACAAAGCTGAATGTAAATAAACAGGTGACCTAAGACCGAGTCTTAGCCACAGTCTATGACCCAAGACCTAGTCTTGTCCAGTACACTATGAATCATTCTATCACATATAAGCATACAAGACACATTAGAGTTAAAGTTACAGTATGTGTTTGTACCTTACTCCGCTTAGTCAGTAATATGCTCATCCTTTGAATCTTACTACAGACTTCCCGGATATCCTATAATATCGTCGGATTATTTCTTTTTCCATAATTTATATGATATTGTAATTAATACCATATTTCTTACAATAATTTCAAAAATGATATTTTCTCCTATTTTGACCTTTTTACCCCCAATGTATTATTTATCCCATTTTTATATTTACATTTTCTCAAAAATGCAATTCTGGATTTTATTGGCAGATTTTGCAGTAACTTTGGAAAATCATAATTAATTCTACAAAATCATTTTTCAGTGCTTCAAAAATCATCATGACCCTTGAAATGTGTATTTTCAAGGAAAAATAACACCCCAAACTCAAAATGCATGAGTTATTCCCAGTTTTATCTTTTTCCAATACTGTTCAGATTATAGTTTCAAAAATAAGGCTTAACTTCAAAAATATATAAATCCTTGGGTAGATCTCAAACCATTACATATTTTATATATTTAGATAGCCCTACATGTATAATTTATTCATGTAAAATTTCATGATTTTTGAAGATCATTTCATACAAAAAATAATAGCCACAATATGAGGTGCCAGTAGAAAGCTTAAAATTAGAAATTCTACAATTTTCACAATCTTGATCCATTGATTTCAAAACTTATTCCCTAACATGTTTTCCACTCCATTTTTCATTTTAAAATCAATGGAGACTTACAAGCATGAAAAGGAATTTTCCTAACCATTTCCTAGATTAAACTACAATTTTACTAAGAACAGAAAAGCTAGAGCTCAAGAACTTACCTCTTGAAGTTCTTAATCCTTCTTCTCCTTGCTCCTATTTTTTCCTTTCTCTCTATCTCAATCAATTTGAATTGAGTTTTGGTGTGAAGAATGGAGAGGATTCAAGTCCTATTTATAGGAAAAGTTCAAGCCCAATATAGATCCCACCATGTGCAAATCTAACACCTCTTGTTTCCTCTCAACCATTGGATCTAATTTCACTTTACAAGATTTAATCCTCCCCTCCACCTATGCTAGAGGAATTTTGGAGCTAATTATGATATCATCTTGATGACATAATCAAGGCTTAGGTGTCCCTTTATGCCACATGTTCATGCCCTATTGGTTTGTTAGTTAATAATGATCATTAGTGCTTTATTAATCAAGCTTTATGCACTTTAATCTCTACTTATTTCCATTGTCTTGTATCAAGTTGAAGACATATACTACTAATCTTTATTAGTGCAAGCTTAATTTCCAATTAGCATTTTCTAATTTGTTCTAATTTAATTAAGTGTCTTCATAACCTTTTCTTATCTCTTTTGGTTATAAATTAGCTATCTATGTGCTATTTATATCACATTAAATAGCCCTTAAATGTAGTCTCATAATTAACCATTGGTTAAATAATTCCAAAATGATAAGAATATAATCAATAGATTATAATCCTTTGAGACACATATTCACCTTTGTATTTTGCTAATTATTTTCCAGAATACAATGTTTATAAGAGTTATGAAAATTAGGGTATTACACTTATTCATGTTTCAGTTTTTTTTTTTTTTTTTTAATGATTTAAAGTTGAAAGCGTATTTCTTGAGATGTGAATCTTAGCATAGAAATCAGATTATAAAAATTGTAATATCTTAGCTCCTCGCTTTCAATAATATTCATTTTGTGGCCGTCACCCTTAATCACATGAGAGGGGAGTATCCAAACCTTTATAAGGCATCTTTTGTTCCCTCTCTAGTTGATGTGAGATTTCACAATTCACATTTTTTTGGAAGCTCATTCTTTCCAGTTTTTAAAAGCATAGAGAGGGGATGTATATAAACCCTTACAAGATGTTTTTCGTTATTCTCCCCAATTGATATGGCACTTCACAATCCACTACTTTGAACCCAGAATCCTCACTGACTCATCAATGGAGCCTGGCTCTCGTATCAATTGTCAAATCCGCCTTCCTCTCGATATTATATCGTTCGCTTTGGAGCCCGTCACCCCACACAATTTTAAAACACATCTATTAGATGTATCCAGACTTTATAAGGCATATTTTGTTACCCTCCCAGCTTCATATTTTCACATGATCTATTCACTAGATTCAAAAGTCTCTAATTATCCACTAGTGCAAAAAAGAGCTTTAAGACCGCCTCATTTAGACCGGATTATAGAGAATCAGGTCTTAAAAGTATGACCGGTGGCCGTTTCGTAAATATAAAGAACTTTTTGGACTGGATTATAAAGGATCCGGTCTTAAAAATATAACCGGTGGCACTTTCGTAAATATATAGAACACTTTTAAGACCGGACTATAAAAGACCTGGTCTTAAAAGTATGACCGGTGACAATTTCGTAAATATATAGAACACTCTGAAGACTGGGCTATAAAATATCCGGTCTTAAAAGTATGACCGGTGGCAATTTGTAAATATTGTGAGAAGACCCTGATCAAAGATGAGTCTGAGAATGTGATGATTTATTCCTTCGCTTAATTGTAATTATATACACATGCTAATAAGTAAATAATCTTCTGACCTAGGTAGTTCCTATAATCTAGGGATTACAATCAGGAATATAATTACGAAATTCAAAAAATCATGATCTGCTAACTTAATTCCTAAAATCTCTCTAACAACTTAATTAAGATGATTACAATCATGAATTTAATTACGAAATTCTAAAAACCATGATCTGCTAACTTAATTCCTAAAATCTCTCTAACAACTTAATTAAGATACATGGGTGGAAAAAAGGCTTTTAAGACCGAACAAAAGAGGTATCGTAGGACCGGACCCGCGTCAGGTCTTGTTCCAGGCGGTATTAAAAGTCTCCCTATTAAGACCGGACATGAAACCGGTCTTAAAGAGTTTCTTTTAGACCGGACATTTTAAACCTTCGGTCTTAAAAGTCGTACTAAATAGATCTGAAATATTTTTTGTTCGGTCCTAAAACTCAACCTTTAAGACCGGAAAAAAAACTCGACCGCTCTTAAAAGATCCGAATATTAAGACCGGACAAATATCAATCCAGTCCAAAAGATAGCGGATTCTAAGACCAGACGACTAATTACCCGGTCTTTAAAAGACTGACTTTCAAGACCGGATGTTTTATACGTACGGTCTTAAAAATTGAACTTTTAGACCGGACTTATAATTAGACGGTCTTGAAAGACCAACTTTTAAGACCGGCTTAATACCTTTAAGACCGGTCATAGAAATACATCCGTCTTAAAAGTTGAACATTTAAGACCGTCTTATTTATTTGCAGTCTAAATTTTCCCGAATTTTTTCCCTGTTCTGTTCTTCCTGATCATATATATATATACACAAATCCACCATCCAAAACAGCACATAAAAGTTGATATACTTTAAGCTACAAGCTATGAACATGAATAAATTGAATTGGGAAAAAGAATACAAATATTATCCACCATGAGTTATGTGGCCTCTTAAGTCTACAACAGCTAAAGTAATTTATACAATAAGCTAAGATAACTAATTACAATCACAATGAGTTACAAATACAGCACGTAAATCAACATACATGTAGTCCAATATATTATTCACCATGCCTTCATCTGATTCCCACCGAACAATTTAACATGCATCTTCTTTTATAACATGCCCCTTTGAATCAGATCCTGCCACAAAAACAAAACAAGAACAAATTCATAGTCAATGATGACATTGTTTAATTAAGAACATAGAAGGAATATAATATAGTTAAAACCTTAAAGTTTTCTAAGAATTCTGCATATGAATATTACCTTATGAATTGACTCTTTTATAAAATGATATCCTCCCATATCCCTTCTTGATGATCATTTCTTATGCCAGGTTCATTATCCGCTTCATCTTCTTCGTTCATGTCCGGTAGACCCCTTGAAAAAGGAGTACTCTCAGGAAGACCATAATTTGAATGACTTTTCTCATCAATATCAATGACCCTCTTTCCTTGGAGAGCTACAGACCACATTTTATTTTATTGATCGGTGATATAGAACACTTGTTTGACATTGTCTTCCATAATAAAAGGTTCATCTCCAAAACTTCTACTATTGACATCGACTAAAGTAAATCCTAACCGATCGATCTGAACACCATTATTGACATTAACCCACTTGCATTTGAAGATGAGAAATCTAATTTTGACATAGTCCACCTCCCAAATCTCTTAAATAACCCCATAATATGGCATGACTGTCAATTTAGGCCTCTTGTCTTTCGAACTGGAGAAGTGCATAGATTCAGCCTCTAACATAACACCACTGTTCTGGACTGTGCTCCTATCATCTAGGGACTTCGTGTAAAATGTATAACCATTGATCACATATGAATTCCAACTTATGACATCAACCTCAGGACCACGTGCTAACCATTTCATTGTATCAGAAACACATTCAGATCCCTCGACATTTTGTTTGAACCAGTTTGCAAAAGTTCTGTTATGCTCCCTAATCAACCTTTGTTCGGCCATTCGATGGTTTTCTTTCCTTACAGCTTCTTTATGTGCAGATATGCTGCCTTGAACTTCATCAACATTATTCAAGATGTATAAGTGGACTTGTGACAATTCATCAGAATCCACACTCTTTACCGAAGCCCCTCGTCTACCCCCTTCAAAGATGCTGACGTTTTGGAAGCCCGATATGTCTTACTTTGGCCAAATAATTTTGACAGAATTCCATGGCCTCTTTAGAAACATATTTCTGAACAATTGATGCTTCTAGCCGATACGCGTTCTTCAAATACCCTTTTAGGAATTTCATAGATCTTTCAATAGGGTACATCCACCGTAAATGGATAGCGCCGCACAACTTTATCTCCCTCACTAGATGAACAATTAGATGAACCATGAGGTCAAAAAATGTAGGAACAAAAAGCTTCTCAAGCTGGCACAAGATAAGATATCCTTCATTTTCCAATTCATCCAACTTTTCAATCTCGAAGACTTTACTACAAACCGCATTGAAGAAGAAACAAAGTCTAGTCAAAACGACCTGAAGATCATATTCGGCGATGCTTCGAATAGCTACTGGGAGTAGCTGTTGCATCAAGACATGACAATCATGAGACTTTTGGCCTACTAATTTCAAGTCCTTCATCGAGACAAGCCTCTTAAAATTTGAAGAATACCCCGAGGGAACTTTTGTGCCATGTAAACACTCACAAAGCTTCGTTTCTCATCCTTAGACAAAGTATGAGAAGCCGGGGGACAATAAGTTTTCTTCCCATATGGCCTTGGATGTAAGTCTTCGCGTATTCTCATTGCTTGCAAATCCAATCTTGCCTTCACACCATCCTTTGAACTACCTTGTATGTTGAGAAGCGTGCCAACAATACTATCACATACGTTCTTCTCCACATGCATGACATCAATACAGTGTCTCACATCAAGATTGCGCCAATATGGAAGATCGAAGAATACAGATCTCTTCTTCCATATATTTGTTTCTTTTCTACTCTTTCCAGTCTTACCGAAGATGACACTACTTCAAGTCTTCGATCAAGGGCTCAAGGTAAACATCTATGTCATTTCCGGGTTGTTTTGGTCCCAAAATCAACATAGACAGCATGATGTACTTTCGTTTCATGCATAACATAGGAGATAAGTTGTAAACAATCAGGAGTACGGGCCATGAGCTATGTATGCTGCTAAGGCTTCCATAGGGATTCATGCCATCCGTGCTAAGGGCAAGCCTGAGGTTCCTAGGTTCTTCGTCGAAGTTCGGAAATAATTGATCGATTTTCTTCCATTGAGAAGAATCGGTCGGATGTCTAAGTTGTCCATCCGAAATCCTCTCATCTGCATGCCACCTCAGATTTTTTGCATCATTTTCATTCGTAAACAACCGCTTGAACCTTGGTATGATTGGAAGATACCACAACACTTTTGCAAGCCCCTTATCTGACTTGTACCATGGGGTTTCACATATCGGACAACTTTGCTTCTCTTCAAACTCTTTTCTATACAGTACGCAATCATTTGGGCATGCATGGATCTTTTTGTACTCCATCCCCAGTGGACAAAGTATTTTCTTAGCATCATAGTAGCGATGCGGCAACACGTTATCATCCGGAAGCATGTCCTTCAAAGCCTCAAGCAATTCTGAAAAACTCTTGTCGCTCCATCCATGACGTGCCTTCAAGCTTACCAATTTCAATACAGCGTTCAACAATTGGTATTTTTTACACCTAGGGTATAGTGGTGTCTCTGCATCACTGCACATATTACCATATGTGTGTGATCGCTCAAAAGCCTCTTCTCCTACATCACGGATAATGTCCTCTATGCGATCATCCATATCCGTGTCATTATCATCAAAGGCCACGTCCCCATGTTGAGACCCACATGACACTTTTTCACCATGCCATACCCATACTGTATAGGTCTTACAAAATCCGTGACAAATTAAATGTGTGTGTATAACTTCAGGACTTAGTCGACTCCCATTCAAACATTCTACACAAGGGCAATAAAACTTCCCCTATCATCATGGTCATTTCATTTAGCAAATTCTATAAATTCCCTCACCCCATTCTGATATTCAACACTCGTTCGTAAAGCATTTATCCAACTGTGATCTATAGTAGAATTCCTATATATAGACGGAAATCAATGATCATACATAATCCGAAAAAATTGAAACTTGCATATAAAATAAGCCAACTCCAAATGTATATGCATAACAAAGAATCACTTTTGGTCATATAAATGCATCACAGTGAATCCAATAACCAAAATAAATGCATGACGAGTAAATTAATTGCATGGGACGGATGAAGGTCTTGTGGACTCACCTGTAGCATATAAATTCAAATGCGTTTGCTGAGTCTTACTTCTCTGGCAACAAACTTTGATGTTGCAGACAAGACAAGAAAAGTAACCTAAAAACACTTGTTGGTCAGTTCGGTAGGTCTAAGTGCAAATATAATCTTCAAAAAATAATATTCATTAAGAACATATAATACCCACAAGAACATTTCATCGATTTCGTTAAACCCATGAAAAACCCAGAACGATAAGCTGGAAAATAATAAAGTTATATAACCAAAACACCTCTTACAGCTTCGTCTATAGACGTTTAGCTAAGGAACCAGAGAGTGATTGTCGAGAGAGGTACGCGAAGCAACGACGAAGCAACACACAAACACCGGAGTCGGAACCTGAGTAATCACTTTCGGCGCGACAAGAGATTCAGAGTGGGAATTTTAATTTTTCGCGCGACATCGACACCTTATTTAGCTTTTTGGATTTTATTAATACCGATTAATTATTAAATGTCTGGTCCTAAAGATATAACTAACTTTTTAAGACCGGAGTTCTAAGAGTATCCGAACCTAAATTTTTATTAGTCATTTAAGTTTAAGACCGAAGTTTTATAAAACATCCGGTCCTAAAATTCAAATACTTTTTAGACCCGTTACTTATAAAATGTCCGGTCTTAACAGCCTTGGTGAATGAATAAAATAAAGAAATTTTTTTTGGACAAAAAATAAAGGAAAATTATCATCCACAAGATATAGCCAAAAAGAAAAATACTGGAGAACAACAAAAAAAAATACAAAAGCTTATGTTCTTAATGTGGTCTTACATTACTGGAGAATGCACGTACACAAGCAAAAAAAACACAAAAGAAATAAAAGCTGAAAATTATCATCCACAAGAATCTGACTGAACATGCTTGGTGATATCGGCGTGAAGAGCATTAATTTCCCGCCAGATATCAGCAAGTTCCTGTCTTAGTTGCTCCAGCCTCAATATTAATGCATCATTAGAGGACGGAGAGGGATCAGAGGTAGGCGCGCTGGGGCCAACAGGTTGGAGTGGGGGAGCACGAACCTCTGCATGGTCTGAAGGCTGGAGGGGGCTGGCAATCTCAGGACAGGGTCGGCAGAAGGATCGAGGGGGTGCGGAAATCTCTTCATCATTAAAAATAACAATGGGTCCAACGACCCGAGACCCTTCGGCCACAATAGGACGCTCTCGCTGGAGGAGGCGCACCGTATAACGATCTAACCATGTCACGAGCTTGAGGTGTAAGAGTACCCCTACGAGCAGTTTGCTTGTATCTAACCATTGTTTGAGGCTTTGAGAAGTTGGGGCAGAGAGCTAGGTAGTGAGGAGTTAAGAAGGACAAAGAGGTAGTGTGTGGAGTTAATAAGGACAGAGAGCAGGAGAGATACGCATCTGATGATGATAAAGTCAGTTGGTACAAATGAATTTAATGTTTCTACTTTAAGAGCGTATTTGTTTAAATATCCGGTCCTAATAGTCAATTATTTTTTAACAAATCAATTCGATAACTTTTAAGACCGACCTTTTATCTTGTATTCGGTCCTAAAACTCATTTTTTTTATTCAATTACGTTTAAGACCGTCTTTTTATCATGTATCCGGTCCTAAAACTCATTTTTTTTAATTCAATTACTTTTAAGACTGACTTTTTATCATGTATCCGGTCCTAAAACTCATTTTTTTCAATTCAATTACTTTTAAGATTGATATTTTATCTTATATCCGGTCCTAAAAATCATTTATTTTCATATTTTCAATTTATTTTTTTCAAGTAAGAATTTTTGGTTAAAAAATATTACTTTTAAAAACGGATCTTTTACAGTATCCGGTATTAAAAGTTCATTCTTTTCAAAATACTCAGATAGCATAGTCCCTTCCCTATGTAGAAATGAATGATTGAGTCTCTTCGGCTTCCACATAAACTTCCCAACTAGGCGTCTCCTCGTATTCTGAGGAACTATGCGTCTCCTCGTTAATGTTTCCGTCGTTTCACATTGTTCATGATGGTTCTCTATTTAAACCCGTTGTTACTTTACTTTCTTCACATTCATCTCCATCTCCTCCTACAACCTCCACCGTAATGGCTCCTCCACCACGACGAGGTCCTCCTGCTGGGCGAAATCTTGAGGCACCTCCATATCCTCCTCCGTTGCCTCCGAACCCGAACTTGTACCAGATGCTGCAGCACCTGATACCCCGCGTCGATCATATAGACCGATGCTTGGGCCAATTGTTTCAGGTCTATCACGCCGTCAAAAACAAGCTGAACGCGGTACACGACGACAATGACGTTGAGTACCATACCTCTGAAGACGACGTCTCCGACCCTTCCCTCCCCTCCGACAACGATGGGGAGGATTAGAAATATTTATGTTTTTTTGTACTACTGCTGCCTCACAAGGCAGCAAAAAAAGAAAAGAAATAAAATAAAAATTTTAGATCCCAATCGCTTTCCTTGTACTTGTCTTTATCTTGATGTTCTTTTATTTTTTTCGACAAAAAAGAAACAAACAAAACATTGTCCTCTTCGTGGTGATCAACATTAAAAATTTGCAGAATACAGTTAACAGTTAGGACCATACAAAACAAAACAAAAAACATTGTTTACCTTATTCGAATAAAAACAAACAGAGTGACGATTCTTCTCAAGTTTGGACCATCGTTGTCGTCGATTTGACTTCCCCTAGTGTGAATATTTTCAGTGTCCTTTTCGTTATCTTCTTTCTTTTTCCGAAAAAAAGAAAAAGGACAAAGAAAAGAGACACCGATGATGATCTTCACATCCAGGAGAAGTAAAAACGAGGACAACGAAGCACAAAGCTTGAGAAGAACGCCAGAAACTCGGTTGTCTTGAACCCTAATGATTTGTCTGAAAACCGAGTCACCAACTCTATTTAAAGGAAGACTATTAGGACCGGACATATAACAAATCCACGGTCCTAAAAGTTAAGCCATATTTTAAAAATAAACGAAAATTTGAAGATAGGAGCGGACAATTAATAAATATACGGTCCTAAAAGTTTCGGCAATATTAAAATAAACGAAGACTTTTAAGACCTGACTCCTAACAAATACACGGTCCTAAAAGTCTAGCCATATTCTTTGGAATTTTATGAAGACTTTTAGGACCTGATATTAATTAAATATACGGTCCTAAAATTCTAGCCGTATATTTTAGAGACTTTTAGGACCGGATATGTGACATATATACGGTCCTAAAAGTCTACCCATATTTTTTAGAAGACGAAGACTTTTAGGACCGGATATTTGACAAATATACGGTCTTAAAATGGACGAAGACCTTTAGGACCGGACTTTTAACAAATATACGGTCCTAAAAGTCGCGAATACTTTTCAGAGTCTCTTATGGCTCATTTACAACATCCGCTGTACCTCAAATTTCAAGCACTAAATAGCTTTATCCACCATCCCATTCATTCAGAAACCCAAAATGGACACACACAAATTGTTCGAAAAAATAAACAAATTTATTATTGAATTACATTGCGTTATATTTACAAATGAATGAATTAGTCGAAAAAATAAACAAATGTATGTACAGAAGGCTATTGTTGCTACAACATATATTATTTACAAATGAATTAATTTAGGACATTAATTATTGTCCTGACTTAGCTTTTCTAAGACCTTTTTATACAGATATTCACAAAATACATCGCGTATGTGCTCCACTCCATCATCAGAAAATGGCTTTGCACAGGAAAACCTCTATAACATCAAAGAAAAAAACAGAAATAACATATTACGTGCATATTTCATATGTAACATTAAGCCATCAGTGACTGAATTCAGCTATAACATTTTACCTTTGCAGCGAATTTAGTCCTTCCCTCCGTCACAATATCATATATGTGTTTCATGAGTACGGGCCACATAAGTTCGATTCTGGCGGTTGTCGACGGGTCTAAAAATAATAATAAATATATATAAGAGCATATATAGCTTACTGACCAAGTTCACAAGGCAGTTATGCCATGTCCAAATATGTACTAACCTTTGGTTGGAACCATTTAGGGTCTTTGAGCTCAAACCCATGCCTTTTTTACCCCAACTTGGAAGGTCCTCATGCCACTATCATCAAAATCACAACTTTATCAGTAATGTTCATTGAAAATTCACAACAGATATTTCAGACAAGACAATCAAAATGACATGCTTACTTGTTGATGATCTGCTTCAACGTAGGCGATGGATCGCCGTGAATGAAGCATAAGAAGATAACATAATGCGCCTCCATGTTCATGACGACCAACTGCCAGTGGTGGCTGAAAATTCCCAGCAGTAAAGTACTCAGTGATATATATATATATGTAGCAGAATTAAGTGAATTGCAGACAAGAATTGTGATATATATGTACTCGAGACAGTACGGAAACAAGTACCCCTTTCTTGGCACTTCACACAACTTCTTTGATATGTACACCTGTCTCAATTCCATGGGTGTTGTACCTGCATACACTGGGCACAAGAATCCAAAATCCTCGATTTTGCCCTGTTGAACCAGTTTCTCATGCATGCACCTACAAGAATGACATCGATCAGGGAATTAGTATATATGTATGTGTGTCTAAATGGTGCATTTAAATTATGTAATCAAGAAAGAAAATACTTACTTCATAAACATTTGAACAATTGCACTAGTAACCTGTTCACTGGCCAAGAGATGAAGGTTCCCTTGGCATCACTCACAATCTTCAGCTCATCAGTTAGGAGAGGGACAGGTGCATCGAAGATCACCTCTTCAACTAACACTCTGACTTCATCATCAGCCATTTGTTGGTGGTGTACAGTTGATCCCAAGTTGTGGGCAGTCCCTTTAGCAACCAATTGTCTATGACTATCACGATCCTCCACATACGATGACAAGGTTGCTCGAT
The DNA here is from genome assembly GCA_025563575.1 of Acacia pycnantha. Lineage (NCBI taxonomy): Eukaryota > Viridiplantae > Streptophyta > Magnoliopsida > Fabales > Fabaceae > Acacia > Acacia pycnantha. Next base: position 291,786 of record JAMWYP010000318.1, on the reverse strand, counting down.
CGTCCAACAATGCAGCTCCCTCTAGTGCTCTGCTGCTGCATAGGTGCATCTGAAGGTGTCAAGGGATCCACACTGGTCTCTGGCCGAGAGCTCAGGAGAAACTTCATTTTCTCCATCTCCTCCTTCATTTTGCTCATCTCAGATTGAAACATTGCCCTCAATGTAGCTTCTTTGGCCGCTGATTCCTCATTTAATTTGGCAACCGTCTGATCCATCTCCTCCCGGGTAACCACACTTTGTCTGTGGCGTTTGGATTTACCAAAGTATTGCTTTAGGCCTACCCATCCTCCAATCCCCCTTACACGCCCCGAGTGATCTGGTTTTCCGGTAGCAACGGTCAGAACATTATTCCTCCCGTCCGACGCAAAAGATCCTTCTACCTCTTTCTTTTTAAGATCTTCCTGTAAGATACAAATAATGAGAAACTTAGTAATGAAACATGTTTAGTAAGTAAAAAACAACAATATCGATACTTACAATTCGTTTAGAAACTACACGCGTTTGTTCACTCATGTAGGCGCCGCTTGGCTTTTGCCGAATATACAACCACAACTCCTCGCGACGTATTAGAGATGGCGGCTGGTCAACTACCGCAGAAGGATTGGATTCAGCTTCATCTTCCAATCTCTTCCGCTTGGTTGCCATCAAATCTTTTTCGGCCTTTTCATATCCGTCGCGAGAAGGCCTGTGTGGGCAATCATTCTTTCTCCCGATCTCCAGTGCTTTTTCCCTTGTTTTTTGTGAATCAGGATTGAAAAGAACTATCAATTATGAATTCCAGCCATGTCACTAACAGAAATTAGAGAACTTCTGCTTGATATGAACGTCAAACATTAGTCAAATTCACTTCATCAAGTTTCAACATTTTACTTAAGGAAGATGTAGCATTGTAGAAGAAATTGGGAGAACCAAAGGAAAGGGAGTTGTAGAATTGCTGCCAACTCAGTCAATTCATTCATTCATCATACATGGTTCCTACACATATTAGAATAACTAACTAACTTCTTGCACCGAAACTATTACACAGTTAACATACTAACTAACTAACAGCAACGTCTAACCATATTACACAGTTTACATATCAGACTTGCATGGAACTAGGACATGCTCATCTCATGCAAGACAAAGGCAAGAAATGTATACTTCTATTCACACACCAAACCATTTAACTAACAGGATTAGATGTACACAATAACATTCACATATCCGCACAGGTTAATAAGCAAATAAAAGTGCAAACAAAACTAAATATAAACTCACCAGAGCTTCAGGAGTGGTCCGCAGCTAAACAAACTGTTGCCAAGTTTGTTCATCAATAAATTTGTACTTGTCCCAGGGTTTATGGTCAAGCTTCACCTCGACAAAAATATAGTGTTAGCTAGAAAGGTCTTAAACTTCCTGAACCGCTCAACACAATAAGACAATGTTGAGTCTTTCAACTTCTCAGAGTCAGGGACGGTGTATATAAGCCGGATAGTGTCCCAAATAGGATCCTTTATTGTGCTTTGGTCCACATTTTTCCACTCAGTTGTCAAGATGCTAATCTTACTGCGTACTAGAGCGCCGACAAAACTAGTATATGTGGTTTTATTAGGACCGACAGGTTGCAAATTTTCATCAAACTAAATCTCGAGCTTTGTCCCAGAATTCTGACTAAGGGAAACATCCATCATTCGTGTGCTGCTTCTACCACGGCGTGCACGATGTTGAGGAGGCTCATTGTGAGATGAAGAGGGTTCGTTCGTCTGACCCACACCAGTCAAACCAGTATCTGGAGTTCCAGGAACACGAGTGGAATCGTTTTCACCGTTCATTTTCAAGACAGTAAGAGAGGAATGCCTGAGCAAATGAGGGAGTAACAGAGGCTAACGGTACGTAGGGCGAGGAAGAGAGGTAATGCAACAGGAAGGGTTTCTCAACGAGAACAGGGGTTCTTCAGTGAGAGTGACAAAAGCTTCCGCGCGAAGAAACATATATTTGACGCCTCATTTTTAAGACCGGACAAATTAGTATATACGGTCTTAAAAGCTAACCTTTAAGACCGGTCTTTCTATAACTCCGGTCTTAAAATTAAATAATTTTTTATTTAAACTTTAGTACCGGCCTGATTTTATGTCCGGTCTTAAAAGTCTAACTTTTAAGACTAGTCATTCTGTAACTCTGGTCTTAACATTAATTAATTTTTTATTTAAACTTTAGTACCGGCCGTGATTTATGTCCGGTCTTAAAGGTCTAACTTTTAAGACCGGCTATTATATATGTTCGGTCTTAAAACTTTAATACCTTTATATTTAAATTTTTCCGTATTATTTTGGAGTGTAGGAAATATAAGTCTGGCTGTATGAGATTTCTCCATAAAGTAATTGATATTTCAATTTTTTAATAACATTTTTAAGATCGGTTGTTGTTTTAACAGGTCTGGATAAGACCTATGAAAAAATGATCCAGTATAAGAAGTTCTTTATATTTACAAATCTGCCACCGGTCATAGCTTTAGGACCGGTCCGTCGTTAGTCATGTTTAAATGAGGTGGTCTTAAAGCTCTTTATTGTATAAGAAGTTCTTTTTATTTACAAAACTGCCACCGGTCACACCTTTAAGACCGGGGCGTCGATGATCCGCTCTAAATGAGGCGGTCTTAAATCCCTTTTTTGCACTAGTGATAATTGCACAATATAATCGTATACGCTAACTAATTAAATCTTAACTTCCAAAAAATATATAAAACACTTTTAAGACTGAATTATAAAAGATTCAGTCGAACAATTTTAAGACCGGTTGTTTCAAACAATCGGCCTTAAAAGTATACTTTTAAGACCGGTTGTTTGAAACAACCGGTCTTAAAAGTGTAAAAAGAACCGGTGGCAATTTCGTAAATATATAGAACACTTTTAAGACCGGCTTTTTGAAACAGCCGGTCTTAAAAGTGTTCTATATATTTACCAAATTGCCACCGGTCAATTTGGTTTTATTTTACACTTTTAAGACCGGTTGTTACTTTTAAGACCGGTTGTTTCAAAAAACCGGTCTTAAAAGTGTAAAAAAAAACTAAATTCGCTAAACTTGTTAAGTCCGTAAGTCTGCTTTGTCTTCTTGGTGATATAACATTTGCTTAGTTATAGATTCAACGAGTGTCCCAAGAGCCTCACGGGTCAAATCCTCAGCAAGAATGTCATCCTCATCCTCTAACCTACTCGCAATCTTTGTAAGTCATCCCAAGAGCCACACAATCAAATCCTTAGCAACGTTGGCGGTGACACTACTAGAAAAAGTCAAATTTGCGACTGAAAAAAATCCGTCGCACATTTGACTGTATTTGCGACGGATGATTTATCCGTCGCAATTTGCGACGGATATATCATCCGTCGCAAATAGTTTGCGACGGATGATATATCCGTTGCAAATTGCGACGGATAAATATTCCGTCGCACACTATTTGCGACGGACCCCATGGTCCGTCGCAAAATGCGACGGACCTGACAAAGTTGACCAATTCACGAACTCTGAGTTTCCAAAATGGCTTCGATCCTACTTCGTGGAAAATCCATCAGATCCCAATGAAGTTGCGTGGAGTTTGTCCTATGGAGCTGCAATTAGTGTTACCCGGTGCAAGAAATACATAATCAATGGGTATCGGTTTTCAACTGTCGAGGCGAATGCAGGTACACTATGTTGTAATTATGGTGTATGTTGTCAAGGTGACAAGGTTGATGGGGTGGAGACTGACTACTACGGGAAGTTAGTTGACATAATTCAACTGAGTTACCCGTGGGACAAGGTAGTGACCCTTTTCAAATGTGAGTGGTTTGATAACAGTCCGCGTGGGACAAAAATGGACAAACATGGAAATATTGAGATCCACTGGACAAGGAGATATAAGGTTGGTTATGACCCATTCATCCTTGCTCAACAGGCGGAAAAAGTTTACTATACATCATACCCCACATCCCGCCCAGGTTGGAGGGGAGTTATTAAAACCAAAGCACGAAATATTATACCAAAGTCGAAAGAGCCGGAATCAAATGACGATATGGCTGAACCGTTCCAAGCTTATGTGGAACATGTACTCCCCATAAACATCTTCGATGACGAAGTACCAAGCAATCTATTTGATTCTGCTGCGGGGTTAGAATTAATTCCTATACAAATTGACTATGAGTCCGATTGATTTCTGTTAGTTCTTTGTTTGTGATGATCTGTTATACTACATACTTTGTTAATGCGCTACTGTCATATTAACTAAATAACTTATTGTTATATATTTTTGACATTATGTCTATAAGTGTTTAGAGATGGAGCATCTAGGAGGACGTTCAGGTAGTGGATGGGGTAGTGGTCGAGCCCAACCCCGTACTATCAGAGGGGGTAGGGCGACGTCATCTGCTCCTTATGGAGGTAGAGGGTCCAGCGCTTCCCCAGATATGTCGTCCTTTGATATGTCATCTTCACCGTCTACATATTTGTCATATTCACCGTCGCTGTATATGTCGTCATCACCGTCTACCACCCCCCCACTGATCCACAGCAAGGGGGATCACAGGTTTACAATATAATTTCTGATTGATTTACATTTGTTTAGTTACATATGATTTACATATGTTTATCTTCAATACTTCACATTCCTTCCTTAGCACAATGCGTCGCCTCATAGCCACGTCGGGGAAGAAGGTAGTTCCTCCGATCCACCAATCTGGGGCTCCAGAGATCCTTCGACAGGGAAGCTTTGGATCCGTCCTGACGGCATCGGGTAAGTCATGCCAAGTTACGAAACTAAATGTTACAATTTACTTTTCAAGTTGGTTTGTATGGTAATATTTGCATGATGTCCTCTCTCATCAGATTTGAGCCTCATAATGAGGTAAGGAGTTCATCTCGGCCCAATTATTCCGTAATTACAACCATCCTTGGGCCAAGTGGATGACATTCCTAGCACTATTCGAGATGTTTGGTTCGATGAGTTCTTGGTAAGTTTTTTGTTTTATGGTTATTTAATTAAGTACTTTTAAAATTTGGAGCACTAATTGTTCGTTATTGATTTTCAGCACCAAAGATATGACGTTGCCTCGAACATCGTGCGTAACCGAAAGCAAATTATAATCATAAGGGAGGCCGGTATTTGACTCAAAAGCTTTATGGCTTGAGAAATAAAAGAGGCAAGAAAGACTAGATTTCCCAGGACACTGTAGATGAATTAATGCGAATTGGGCCACAAATGAACAAGTTTCAAAACATGAGCACGAAAAATAAGCAAAACAGGGCCAAAATGGAAGGACCGTCATATGCTGGCGGCTGCATTCCTATTAGTGAGCATCGACGGAAAATTGTAAGTACACATTATTTTCTATTTAGGTATTTGATATTTTGTACTTTGAAGTAATTAATTAAGGTCATCATCTGCGTTTGCGGGTAGAGTCTGGGAAGTTCCTGAAGGATCAATTGAGTGGGCTACCTTTGAGCGGACCCATTCCCGGCAGTTTGAAGGGAGTGAGAGAGAATGGATTAGCCAAAGGGCGCAGCAAGTAGCGGTTAGACATTTATTGCCTTTATTACATGTTTTATGCACCACCATATTTATTTCATTTTACATGTCTTATAAGCTATGTATTTTTGTGCTTATAGGAATCCTTTCAGAAGATGTCGCAGGAGAGAGAGTCGCAGCTTGGGGCTGGCCCCACATCCTCTCAGTCCGACAATGAGAGTCTGTTCTTTGAGGCCGCAGGCGGATTTAACAAGAAAGGGAGAGTCTTTGGATACGGTGCCTCTGCAAGCAATCAAAGCGCTCCTCATCCAAAGACTGGAGGTGTTTCTCCGTGTACACGTAATACATTTGATATTGATAATTTTCATTCTCTTGTCCATTCAAATGAAGTACAAATAATAAATGTACTTCATAATGTTTTTGCAGATGAGCTGAAGAAGATGAAGGCGTTAGTGGAGGAGCAAGCAACACAGATGAGTCAGCAACAGGACATCATGAGGCAGGAGATGCTTCAGGAACGAGAGAGGATGGAGCAAGCGATGAATCAAGAACGGGAGAGGATGGAACTTGCAATGCAACAGGAACGGGAGAGGATGCGACAGCAGATGGATCAGATGCAAGCGGAGATGATGAGACAGATGCAGCTTCAACTCCTGTCTCTAATGACACAAAAGGGTTCGGGGTCGGCTCCTGGTGATGATGACCATGCGGGTGATGATGATGATGATAACAATGCTGCTGTTTAGACTACTTTTTAGTATTTGTTCCTTACAACATTATTATATATATTTTATTTTCTCTATTTAAACTATTTTTATTATATTCATTAAACTTTTGCATTCAATTTTCAAGGAAAAAAATTTCAAAAAATTAAAAAAATTTAAATTTAAAAAGATTCAAAAAATAAAAAAAAAAAAATTAAATAGCAAATTGCTACGGAATGTCAATCCGTAGCAATTTGCTACGGATTGGATTCCATAGCAAATTGCTACGGAATTGCTACGGATTTAAAATTCCGTAGCAAACTTTGCTACGGAAAAAAATCCGTAGCAAATTGCTACGGATTTGAATTCCGTAGCAAATTTTGCTACGGAATTTAAAATCCGTAGCAGAAATTGCTACGGAATTGAAATCCGTAGCAATTTGCTACGGATTTTCGAAATTCGTAGCAAATTGCTACGGGGTTTTTTGCTACGGAAAAAATCCATAGCAAAATCCGTAGCAAATCGATTTTGCTACGGAATTTTTGCATTTTTCCGTAGCAAAATCGATTTGCTACGGATTTTTTCCGTAGCAAAAATCAATTTTTTTGTAGTGTGAGATGCTTCGAGGGTTTTGCGATGGCGTCAACTCCAATCCTCAGCAACAACGAAAGCGTACTACTTTGAGGATTTTGGACTACGGCGGCTCTTTCCTCTTCGATCTATGGCTCCTTCCACACCGCCTTCGCATAGATCCGGTTTGAAATCAAACCCAGATCTCTTCTTGCTTAAGTCTGTTTATTTCCTACTTTGACCGCTCCTGCTCAGATTTGGACTTCGGTTTTGGTTGCTTGAAGCTTTGCTAGCACCAACAAGAGGATCCTGCTCAGATTTGGTTGCTTTAAACTTGTGATTTTTTTGTAGATCTGGACTTCAAATTTGATTTCCATGGTGAATGATTTTTGTTTCTTGTTATTTTTTCTTATTTCTGGACTTTGTAATCATCTTTTTTGTTTTTCTTGTTGTTGTTGCTTCCAATCTTCTCTTGGTTCTTCGTCGCTGATGATGAAGGGGACATTCAAAATGTTGCTAGATCTGGTGATTTGAGACCAGTTGTTTCATTTGGGTTTTTTTTTTATTATTCTGAAACATTTTTAAGACCGGATATTTCAAAAGTTCGGTCTAGAAACAATTTTTTTTTTAAGACCGGTCATCCATCCGGTCCTAAAAGTAACATATTTTTAATACCGCGTGGAACAAGACCGGTTCCAGATACGGTCTTACGAGGCGTTTTTTGTCTGGTCTTAAAAGGTTTTTTTGTACTAGTACTGTGTTTAATAAAAGGACAAAACTTAAGTCAAGTTAATTACGTCATTTTTTAAAAGATTATTTTTGATATTTTGATGTTATAAGGATTTGATATTTTGAGTGGATTTATTAAATATATTATAAGATTGTTATGGTCATATTAGATTTTTAAAAAGATGATTTATTAACATGATTATTTTATTTTAATGTTATAGACTAATATAAGTTAGTTAGAAAAGAAGTGATTCCGAGATTTTGATTATTTCTTATCGAGAAAGTATATAAAAGAAAGAAATGAAAATACATTGTTAATAATCTTTGTTTTCATTCGGCGGTAAAGAGGGTATATATATATATCTGTATAAATGCATTACTTTCCATTTCAGCATCATATCTACATCTCCAAACTATTTTTGATTTGAGACTGATTTCTTTCAAGACTTAGAGGCAGCTCCTGCTTACCATCTCAAACCAACAGTTTGTTGGTTTTACATAATTCATTCAAGAAGCGATACTCATTGGTTCTCAATCATCATCTTAGAGGCAATGCCAACTGGAAGCGTTTTGATGTGCCATAACTTCCCTGGCAACTGTTTTGTGTCTCAGCCTCCCACAGTTCATTATTTCTATCCATTTTCCTCTCATCTTCTTTTATCAAATCCAATCAATGTTGTTGGCCAAGATCTCTTCCGATTTTATCACACTTATTAGGTATAAATAAAACTTTGAAATTTTATCATGGATTATTCTATGGAGAGACATAGGTCTTGTTTGATTTTTTTTTTCTTTCTAAAAACAGGAAATTAAACTTGCCCATAACACACTAAAACTTTGTTATGTTTAATATGATAGGAATTTTTGAGTTTCTTTGATCATCTTCGTCCACACCCCATACCATATGCAAATCATGATACCCCTCTGTCCTTATTGCCGGAAGGAGTCCAACTTTAACTACATACCTTGCTGGTGAGAACATTTGTTATGGACTCAAATAATGGGTTTGGCAGAGGCTGAGCCCAATAGGAGTGCCTTAGGCGGGAAGCCCTCCTTGAGATAGGTAACTTGCCAATCACCTCTTTAATGTGCCGTTAATTCAGGGATCATGCAGATACTGGAGCAGGCACCATTAAGACGTGAGATACGCACGACGCCAGAGAAAGACTGAATAGGAGGTTACCTACCAGGTATGTTCTCCACGTTCACCATTACATTCATTACCATTCAGTCTCACTGTGCACACACACCACCCTCAGGTGAAGAGCCAACCCCGTGTAGCACAGTGATCCGTTAGCAACCGCTGATATCTCCTCTATAGATACCAGTGGGCGCTATACCCGATCCAATATCAATCATACTTAGCCCATTGAGGCTAGACATCTGTGTTCTATTACAGAACAACATTAATATTTTATTTTAATATTTTAATATTTGTTATTTTAATTTTTATTATTCAAATTAAATTATAATTGTTAAATACTCCTACCTTTTTCTAGGTTGATGCAAGAGCAGTGGCAGATGGGGATACTATAACCGTTTATGTTAATGCCTTAGAGGACTCCACACAAATTTCTTGGATCCCTCCTTATGTGTTGAAAGCACATCTTAGAAGAAAGGAAGCTAAATCTATGAGAAATTATGCAGAGGCCGATGCTCTTCAACAAATAATTAACAACTACGGATTCCGGTAAAAGGATTTCTTGCAATCTTGTAGGGTTTTTTTTCCCCATAACGCTTGTTTGTGTTCTTTACTTGAATCTAGTTCTAACAAAGTTCTCTTATGTTGTATTGTTCAGTGAGATTAAGTTTGATAACGAGGAAGTTTTGGTGCGCAAATATAGAATTCGTTTGAGGTAATAATGAATGTAAATTAGAGTAAATTACATTCACAATCTCTTTATTTTCTCTTAATTACAAAAGCATTAAACTTTACAATTTGATCTAATTTTAGTTTCCGTCATCTAGTTTTAAATTGTTGATTTTAGTAGAGTCAAACATTGACATGTATTCTAAATGAAATCAAAGGCATTGAAGCACCTGAAAGTGAAATGCCATATGGTAAAGAAGTCACTAAAGAATTGACTAAGATTGTTGAAGGAAAAAGCTTACGGATCCTTGTTTATGAAATAGACTCTTACGGACTTCTTGCGGGAGATATCTATTGCGATAATAATACCTTTGTTCAGGTATATATTTTCTTACTCACATTTACATTGTAGCTTTGTTTATGTCGGATTAAAACACAAAATTCATATCTAACTTTTTATTGTTAATTTCTTTATTAAATAATAAGGAATCAATTTTAAAGAAGGGATGTGTGTGGCATTACCCTCATTATGATAAGAGAGGAATTAAAAAATGTAACTAACATTTCATGCTTCTATTTGTTTGTTTTGAGTTTAATTTATTTACTTGTTTTTAGCCTGATAGTAACTCTGCATTAATGTAGTGGGAAAAACAAAGCTAAAGTAAAGCAACTTGGATTATGGACTTCTTCTGACCCTAAGGAGCCATGGGAATGGACAAAGAGTCAACGAAATATAGCAATTGACACCGTTCCACATCACAATTGTAAAAAAAAATATCCCACCCAGATTACAGAGAATAGCAAAAAAGAAAAACAGAATTCACAAGTCCTGAATTGTGTAAATTTGAGTTCAATGATTCACAAATATGTAAAATATGACTCGAGAAATTATATGCCTCATTGGAAAATTTTCAGTTGAATCTTATTCTTTTCTATTGGTTATTGGTTACTAAAATCATTCCATAAATACTTTATATCTTTGCAATCATGTGGGGAGGGGCCTAAGATTTTTTTTTTTTTGGTATTAAACGGGGCATTAGCCCATATTCATTCCTGTATCAAAATGTCTATTGGGTATGACATACCCATATAGTCCCTGTACAGCAGCGTATTAACTTGAGTGAGTGCCCGGCTAATTTGAGAAGCTGGATTATCCAGGAGAGTCTGGGATTAAATTCCCCATGGATGTAATTATTTTCTTTGTAATATAGGCTTCGCGCCATCCTTGGTAGCAAAAAAAAAAAAAAAAAAGCAGCGTATTAACTATCAAAGGAGGAGTTTCAAAAACAACATAATCAACCTCCTGAACAAAACTTAAACCAGCAATTAAATCTGCACAATTATTGCCTTCCCTATACACATGGGAAAACATAAGTCTGGAAAATTTCTGCATAACAGATCTGATCTCCACCAGTAGCCTTGATCCAGCTTCCTCACCAAGCTGTAAATTCTGCAGCATCTGCACTATTGTGCTTGAGTCACTTTCCAAAACAATGCCATCCAATTGTCTGCGCCATGCTAGCTCCAACCCCGATAGTACAGCCCATAATTCAGCATTAAGGGCTGAACAAATTCCCAACTTTCTTGAGAAGCCTCCAAGCCAGCGTCCATCACACCCTCTCATCAGTCCCCCACACACCCAGCCAGTGAGCCCTTCCCCCTAGAGGCCCCATCCACATTTATTTTAATCCATCCCTCCAATGGTGGCACCCATCGAATGTTGATTTCCTCTCTTCCCCCACACGCTTTCCCGAACTCAGACTTTGCTCTTTTGATTTCTCGGACATGCCATGCCACTACCAACCCTTTGTTCATTGGTATTACAAACCCTTCTTCAAAACAGGATTTGTTTCTCCAAGTCCACAAGAGCCAACAAGCCACCCCAAAGATCAGCCTCCATTCCTTCCTTGGGAAAGCCAAATTCCAGCCAAACCAGTCTAACCCCTGTTTGTTTACAAACTCAGCTTCAATTCTGCCATCCCATAATTCCAGCCACAAGTCCCGTGCCACAACACAATCCCTCATAATATGCATTAAATTTTCACACTGTTCTGGGCACTTGTAACAGCTAGACATACCTCCCATTAATCTGCATATTCTTTCTCTAGTGAGGAGTCTACCATGCATTGCTAGCCAGAGAAATACTTGTATACGCTTTGGCCCCTGCCACTTCCACAATACATTCCACTCACACTCTCCTTTATTCATCTCCTCTCTCATATTATGGTACATTTCACCACATAAGTGTTTTTCAATTTATTTCCCCACCTTATACTGTCCTCCCCACTCTGATCAGAGGGAGGCAAGGCAGCCATCAAAATTTTCCTTCCTTCATCATTCAGTTTACTACCAATTTTTTCTAAGTTCCAGTCACCTCCAGGTCCTACCATCTCCTTTACCTTAAACAATTCTTCATCCTCCGTTAAATCCGCAGAGCACATGTCCCTCAACCTTCTTCCCCCCTCTATCCATTTATCATTCCAGAATTTAATTTTTTCCCCATTACCAACTTCCCAGCCGATGTTAGCTAGCATCTTTGGCCATACCCTACTTACATTTTTCCATAGTTCAGAATCAGAATTTAGCGCTCTGCACTCTCTGCTCAGCACACACTGTCTACCATACTTCCCAATCAGCACACTAGAACATAAGCTTTGTGGTCTGGATAAAATATTCCAGGCTACTCTACCAAGTAAGGCCTCATTCATTGTCCCCAAAATCTCTCATCCCTAAACCTCCATTCCTTTTTTCCTTACAAATCAGATCCCAGCTCACAGCATGTATTGCTCTCTTCCCCTCATCCCTTTGCCAAGTAAAATTTATTTGCATTTGTACCATTTTATGTTGAACTCCAGTAGGAATCCGAGAATGTTGCATGGAGAAGACAGCCAGTTGGTTAGTGACTGACTGAACCAACGTTAACCTCCCAGCTAAGGATAGAGTCTGTCTCTTCCAACTACTCAATTTATTTTGCATTTTATCAAGTAAATGCTGAAAATGGCTCTGATTACTTCTCCCCTTAAGCATATAGGCTCCAAGGTATCTCCCCAAATCATCTAGCTTCTTAAAGCTTGAATAATCACATATCTCAATCTGCAACCTTCTCTCAACATTTGGTGAGAAAAATATACTAGTTTTATGGGCATTTACTTTTTGTCCAGAGGCACCACCAAACTTATCTAAGATCTCCACAACAGCACATATTTGATCCATATTAGCTGATCCATATTAGCTTCACAAATCAACAATAAGTCATCAGCAAATAAAAGATGGGATACCTCAGCCTCATTTCTTCCTAGCTTCAGCGGTTTCCATTGCCCATTACTAACATAATCAGAAATAAGATGGGATAGTTTTTCCATGCCCAACACAAACAAATATGGGAGAGAGGGTCTCCTTGTCTCAAACCCCTAGACGGCACAAAACCCTCTCTTTTACATCCATTCCATAAAATAGACATACTAGCTGATCGCATACATCCCATTACAACATTTTTTAATTGTTCAGCAAACCCAATCTCATCTAGCACCTTCCCAATGAATTCCCAAGACATCCTATCATCATAGGCTTTTTCCAAATCAATCTTTACAACCATATAGCCTTTTTTACTTTTCAACTTGTTCATAGAGTGCACCACTTCTTTAGCTATTATAATATTGTCATGTATACTTCTCCTAGGCACAAAACTAGATTGGTATGGGGACACCAATCTATCCATTAAGGGTTTTAATCTATTAACAAGTAGCTTAGATAACCCTTTATATATGACATTACACAAGGCTATGGGTCTGAATTGACTTACCAGTTCCGGCTGATCTACTTTGGGGATAAGCACCACCAGCGTGTCATTGACTTCCCCTATCCTCTCCAGGTGCCGCCACAACTCCTTTATAAATTTAGTTACCTCTGGTCCCACAACCTTCCAATTCTGCTGATAAAAGATTGCAGGGAATCCATCCCCTCCAGGTGCCTTAAATCCACCCATTTGAAAGAAAGCTCTCCTCACCTCTTCATCATGTATATCTCTGCCTACTCTCCTCCGCGTTTCGCATTGTGACCCCTATTGCTGGTTCGTAAGAAACCACTCTCTGTTTTCTCTTTCTTCACTAAACAGATTGTAGTAAAAATTCTGAAATAAATTTGCAATAGCTTCTTCATCTTCAACCCAATCACCATTGCTGTTTCGCAGCATCTTGACTTTATTTCTCCTTCTTCTAACCAGGGTTTTTGTATGATAGAAACATGTGTTTCGGTCTCCCTCCTCCAACCATCTTCCCCTTGATTTTTGGAACCATAAGATCTCTTCTTGCCTTAGAGTTTGCATTAATTCCTCCTCTAATTCAGCTTCCAGCTTTATTAAGAACGGGTTGTTTCTGCGCTGAATAGAACATTGAATTCCATTCAGCCGGTTCAATAACCTTCGTTTCCTACCTTCAACATGGCCGAAGACCTCCTTGTTCCAAGTTGTAAGGTCCTGCTGCAATGTGATTAGTTTGACATGTGCTTCATCATTTCCCCTCCAACTCTGCTTCATTACTTCCTCAAATCTCTCATGCATTTGCCACATGGCTTCATACCGAAAATTCCTCCTCCTAAACCCCTTGTTTTCAACATTCAACTTGATAAGGAGGGGATGGTGATCAGAGCAAACTCTTGGACTAACTCTAACTTCAGCATTTTCAAACTTTTCAAGCCACAGTATGTTACATAAACACCTATCAAGGCGCTTATATACTCTATCCAGCCCTTCCCATTTTGGCCCCTTCCATGTAAAGAAAGGACCCTTCGCATCCACATCAATGAACCCACAGTCTTGGATCCAATCATTAAATCTCCTACACCTTGTGTCATTCACTCTACCTCCTCCTTTTTGTGCTAGAGGCATTTTAATTTCATTAAAATCCCCAGCAACAAGCCACGGTTCAGTAACATTTATTGCTATTTCTTGAAAAACCTACCATAGTCTTCTTCTTTTTTCTTCACAAGGGCTGGCATAGACAGCAGAAAATAGCATTTCCTCACCATCCAGACCAATCTTACAGTGAATAAATTGCTCATCCTTAGTAATTACAGCCATATTTAAATCATCTCTTCGCCAAACTATCCTTATTCCCCCTGAGAAACCATCAGCTTCCACTCTAACAGAATGCCTAAACCCCCAGTTTTTAATAATTCTACTAGCCTGAATACCACTGACTCTAGGCTCCAAAATTACAACTACATCCAGCTTATGTCTAGACTGCATATCCTTTACAACAGCTGCAAATCCCTTGCTAGCTGCTCCTCTACTATTCCATACTAATAGTTTAAACATGGTTAAACTATTGGTAGAAAAAGAACAACAAACCTCAATCTGCAAGAGTAGGCGTACGGTACACCTCCTCCATGTTTACCGCCAATTTCTCACCCAGCACCTCTGGACTCTTCACATTTTGAATCTCCCCTGTATCCATGCTTTCCAATGCTGAATATTCTCCTTATCAACCATACTCAACCTCAGCCCTTGCTGCATGTTCATTATGCTCTCAGGGACATACTCAGGATTCCCATCCCCTACTTGTTTCTCCCAACGATTATTAAATACCAGCCCACTTTGAGACTTAACTGGACCTTTTTTAACCTTCTCAACTTTCTCCTTCCACTCCTCTTTTGCACTTTTTTCCACACCACTCGAACCAGCTTTGTCCATCCCCTTATTACCTCCACCCCCATTTACACTCCTCTCTGGTTTCTTTTGTTGTTTAAACGATACCTCCTTCTGGGACCTTTTTATACTTCCTTCATTCACCATTTCTTGCTATATATTCTCCTCTCCCATTGCTTGATTCTCATTCTCTGTCTCATCATTAAGTACAGAAAATCGTGATCCTCCCGACATTCCTTGGGCTCCAGGTATACTCTTCCTCTGGCGTCTCCCCCGTTGCACACTCTTCCATTTTCCTCCTTCACCTCCATTATCACTTTCTTTAACCATTTGCTCACCCTTCTCTTCTATGTCCATTCTACTCTCATTACATTTTTTGTGGAAGTCCTCACAACCCTGATGATTATGCCCAACCCGTCCACATCTGCTACATAGTGACCCCAAGCTTTCATACTCCACACTCAACATCTGCCCTTCCACATTGAATTCAGGGACCAAAGGTTTAGTGAGATCTAGCTCCACACACATACGTGCCAATTTCCCCTAGCCCTTTTTGCAGTATGAACATCTAATCGAATAGCTTTACCTATGGAATTCCCAAGGTTCAATAAGAATTTCTTGTCAAATAAAAGGGCAGGCAAGTCTGGCAGTCTTACCCAAGCCACAACAGATTCAATTCTTTCATTTTTCGGATTAAAATCAGGCCTCCAGTGAGCCACATTCAGATATGCGTCTGCTATCACCCAAGGGCCACCAACTAGAGCCTCCATGTAATCATCCATGTGCTGAAAGTTAACCAAATAGAAATGGTTTTCGCAGTCAAATACCTCAATGCTTCCTTTTCGCTCACAGAGTTGTCTCAGCTTCTTTAGCATGAATCCATAAGAGAGTTGTCTCCCTAACAGCTTCACCACTAACGTCCTGCGGAATGGTTTCATCAGCCGTTCTCGTTCCTTCTCCTCAAATGCAAATCTCGGGCATAGCGGATCAGAGAAGTCCACTCGTATACCATCAGCCGGATTAAGCACTCTAGCAAAATCAGTGTCAGCTCCATAATCCTCCAGTTCATCATCTTCGTCAGTTTTTACCCATTCCCACCAGCAAGTTTTCACACTTACATTTTTCAACAGTGATTCTCGATAGGATTGAATCGGCACTTCCTTTTCCTCTGCATTCATCCAGCTTTTCTCCCGAGGAGGCAGAGACTCACTTCCAGTAAAACTATCCCCTACACCACTCACTTTCCTTTTCCTTCGATTCCCTGCATCACGATCGTCCACCAGTAAATTCTCGCTTTCCCCTCCTCGCATAACACGAGGCAAAGGGGGGCTCATATTACTCCGTCGCAGTGGGCGACGAAGCCTTCCCCTCCGATTTGAGATCCAACTTCAGCCACCGACACCTCCGTCGCAGTGGGCAACAGGCCCTGTTTTTCCCCTTTCCGAGCCCTAGCGGACCCTCAACCTTTGAGACTTATCCCCCTTTCAATTATTTTATTCCTGAGATTTCTCATTGAGGGGCCTAAGATTTTGTACTAATATTTACCTCTGGAAATTCTTAAAACGGATATTGACAATTTAAGTCATAATAGGATAAAAAATTAATGTTATTCCTATATAAGAATTTATAAAAGAAACATTTTCAGTATTTTTATTTTCTACCAGAAGAGAACATACAAAAATGAATTGAAAATATATTTTTAATATTCAGTAAGTCTTTTTTCTATTCGGTTCCAGAATACATACATAATTACAGATACGTGTAAGTTTTGAGCTCCTTTTTACACATCTTCGTTCTTGAGCTTCGTCTTTATATGTATCTTCATCCATAAAGCAAGACCCATCAGATCGATTCGTCTTCATTTTTTTCTGTCAATACAAAACTTTTGGGTAAGGAGAATAAAAGGAAGAAACACAAACAGGTCTAGTTATGTAAGGCCTCATTTGATCCCTTTAGAATTTGAGTTTGAATCCCATGAAAGACACGTGTCTTAGGAGGGTCAGTAAGGAACCCATGTCATCATAAATATTAAACAAAATTAATCTTATGAGTATCCATGTCATCATCATGATTCGTGAATAAAGAATATACCTCTCCGATCCTTAACATAAGATATATTTGAGGAGTTTAACTTGGTCCAAAATATAAGACAATATCTACATATTTTTCAATCCTTTTCTAAATAATTTATCCATATTGAGGCTTTCTCAACAATAATAAAAGAGGAGAAGGAATTGGAAAATTAAGGAAGATGACTAGGGTGTTTTAAATAATATTAACTAACTCAACTATAACTTTCTTAATCTAATCAAATCAGGTAAATTAAATACTCCCTCCGGTCCTAATTATAAGACAACATTTAGGAGTTGATTTTGGTCCTAATTATAGGACAACATTCTAATTTTTGTCAATTTCTTCCTAAAATACCCCTATTTTATTCTCTCAAGTGTGTTTGGTTTTTGGTAAGTATATGTATGTGGATGTGTAGACTCTTCCAATCAGTGAAATTTTTAGATGTGTGTGTGTATTTATATATGTATATGTGTGTGTGTCTACACACAAATATATATAGACAGGGACGGAACCAGAAGAGTGATTAAGGGGGGCGAAATTACAGAATCAAACCTAGAATTTTAGGAAATCACATTTAAGCCTTATAAAAATTTCAATATTTTCATTTTAATCCTTCCATAAAGTTTTTAATAGGGACTAAAGTGAAAATATTTAAATTTTTATGAGGTTTAAATGTGATTTCCTAAAATTTTGGGTTGAGTTCTGTAATTTTAGGGGGGCAGGGGCCACCCCTAGCCCCCCACCTGGGTCCGTCCCTGTATATAGACACACATATGTGTGTGTGTCTATAAATGTATGTATATATGTGTGTGTCTGTGTATATATATGTGTGTCTACACATAAATATTTATAGACACACACATACATATGTGTGTGTTGTACATATATCTATATCTGTGTGTGTGTCTATTAATATGCATGTGTGTGTGTAGACATATAAACACACACATATACATATATATCTTTCTATGTGTGTGTGTGTATGCATATGTATGTGTGTAGATATATGTACACACCCATATATGTATATATAGTAAGATCATTTTTTCAATTAGATAGCGCGTGGAAAGGAAAATTTTAGGCTGAAGAGGTATGTGGTAAGAGCTATTAATTCACTTTTACTTATGTCATTTTAAATTTACATAAGGGCATTTTAGGAAAATGAGTAAAATTCACTAATTTAACTTCTTTCCTTAATTTCTACAAAATCGGTTAAATGTCTTATAATTAGGACCAGAGGGAGTATGTTTTATATTAAGGATCAAAAGAGTATATTTCAATCTTTTCGCATGCATAAAGCTTTCTTATGGAAGTATCGATATAGATTCTTAGATGTGCCAATCTCTAATTAAATACATCAAATAATTAAAATATTGAATAAATAGTAAATATATAAGATTTAGGGAAAATTGGGGATAAATCCCTATTTAACAAATTAATTGGAAAATGAGACCTAAAGCATTTAGGTTTTTTAGGATCAATGAGTGTACTACTCTAATCCTATTTATAAGTCCATTTTAACTAAATTACACATACCAAAGAGAGGTAGTTAACTCAATGATTATGGAGTAAATTTCCAACATTGCCCACATTTATGAATGTGTATCTTTTAACTCTTTCTTCTCTCTTTATCTTCATTGGTACAATTAACATAAGCAAAATTGTCACAATCTCATTTATTACCTAAAAGAGGACTTATAAATAGGACCAAATTTTTTGTTCAAAAGAAAGTTATAAATAGGACCGGAGTGGTAAGGGGTAAAAGAACAAATCACCCTTAGTGTAAGTGTAATACCCGTATAAATAAAATGGCCATTTCTGATAAGTAAAATTGTGGTCTCAATTTCTATGTTATATTTATCATATTTATGAGGGAAAAATCTCTTGAAAATAGGGAAAAAATAATAAAGGGCCAAAATGACCAAAATGCCCCTGGAATGCATAAACAGCTTAAGGAAAATTATGAAAAAATCCTAGGAGGCAGTAAAATAATTATTAAAATTAAGAGAGAATATTGTCTCTAATTTTAGTAATTTAATAAATTATCACCTTGGAAAAATTAGAGGAAGATAAGCAAAAAGTATTGAAATGACCAGAATACCCCCGTAAATGTTAATATTATGCATGGGACATGAAATACTAATGTCAATGCAAAAGTTGTGAGGTAATGAGCTATTCTAATTAAGAAAATTAGCAACAAATATTAAGGAATTAATTAAGAAATTATTGGATAATTACTTAAGCATGAACAAAGGAAAATTCAAAGACAATTATGTAAAACCCTAAAATTAGTGGTAATGGCTAAAAAATTAGCATAAATATATTTCCTAATTAATTGAAAAATATGAAGAAAAATTGGTGAGATTAAGTAATTTTAAGCCTAAATGCAAGAATGGACCAATAAGGGAATTTTGTGAAATTTTTAAGAAAATTGAAATAATTAATTAATTAAATTAAGGAAAATATTTGCAAATCCAAAAAAATGGGGGGGCAGCCGAAGTTTGGGAAAAAAAATGAAGATAAGGATGAAATTAAAATATCATGCAAGTTGCAATTAAAATAATAATATAATTTATGTGAAAAAGAAAATAGGATAAATGACCACAGGTAGAAATTAAATCCTATCTAGAGAACCATGAACAAGATTTCTAAAGTCATAGAAAAATATAAATAAGTGAATTTTTATCTCGGACTGGACTGTCCCAGAAGTCATTTCCGAGATCGGAAAAATACTTAGGTAATAAGACGAAATAGGTAGTCTGTGAAAAAGACAGATATTCACGAATTGGAGTTTGAAGAAAATAAATTGTAACTCAACATCTGAGAATGAGTTGAGAATTTCCTGGACATATTTGGAATCAGTGAATTTTTGTCCAGAGGTTGACGATTCCGGAAGTTACTTCCGTAACCGGCACGTTTTTCCGTAAAACTTCAACAGGACCGGAGAATACCTGGACGCGGGATCAAAAATTTGTTTAGACCAGGAATTTTTAGTAACTGAGGAAGGGTCTTCAAAGTTATGATTCCGAGTTTCTGAAATTTTACACGATTACGCGATTCGCACGCCGATCGAGAAATTCTACCGGCATAGGCTTCTAGAACAAGCCACTGATGTCATGCATGACATCACATTTTTCCACCTAAGGGGGGGGGAAGGACGGTTTGGACACTTGGAGGGCCAAGATTATGCCACCTCATCCGTGTGCGATCCGACGGTCGATATCCGGTCTGGTAAAGCATGAATAGTGACACTGGATTTCCCTATAAATACCCCTTCACCTTTCTTTCATTTTTCACACCATTCTCTCCTCTCAAGGCCGAATTGGAGCAGCAAGTAAGGAAGGAATAAGTCTGGGGAAATTCGCAGCGAAGCTCTGAGTAAGTTTTTCGGTCCTTAGTCTTAAGTTCTTTCGGTAGTTTTAGTAGAAGTTTTGGTTAGATATTTAGTTTTTCAATTATGATTAGATATCATATGATAGGGCTATTTTGAGTAAGAATTTCGAAAATCATGGTAGGGTCGAAGTTCTGGCAAAATTTTGGAAGAAATTGAGGTCAAAGTAGCGAAGCGCTGGCGAAATTCCGCCGATTAGGGGAATAGGGGCAAAATGGTAATTTTTACCTAAAATGCCTGTTATGATGTCAAATCACTAAAAAATGTGATATTACTCTTATAGGACATCTGTAACCTTGACCTGCTGTCGTTACACTGTCCGACGTGCCGCTGTTAGACGTTTCGCTGTTTTCAGCAAAAAGTACGATTTTCCGTCAGAAGTACCTACGCTCGTCAACGAAGGTACGGACGCGTACTGTAACACTAATCTTGCACTGCTTAAGTAAATATATGTGATAGATACGTTCAGAGATTGATATACAAACACTTTTACACGGGTTATAGTCATAATAATGTCGTTATGTTTTCCTAGCGCTGAGGACACGAGTGGGTATCGTGGCACTTGTTTATGTGCAGGCTGTTGTTGTTATTGTTTATCTTATGGGGCTTTACATACTGCTCTGTGCTTATGTTCTGTCGTCATATTTTTCATGCATCTGTTGTATGCTTATGTATTGATATACTGTTGTATTGTCTTGAATATCTGTTGTCTGTATACTGTATTATTTGAGCATGAGGTTAACCGTTACCTGAGATCCAATGCGGTAAATTGGATCTCAGCTGTAGCTTCAGGGTCCGGTGGACCGAGGATTGGAGATCGGGGAAAACAACATGATTAGGCCGTTAGCCGGAGATGTTCTTTCTGTTTATGTACTTCTGTTTAAGTACCGTTTACTTTTGAACACTAGGATGATTGTATCATTACTATTACACTATGGTTAATGTTTTGGTTATGGATCAGTTACTCTTTCGCTCCAATGCTCTACTCTGATTGAAAAAAAAAATATCCGCTTTTAAAATGGGATGTTACAGTAAGCTCATTTGAAAATCATGGATGGTCATTTGTAAATCGTGGATGCTGTTCATTTGCAAATCCTGGATGCTCATTTGCAAATCCTGGATGTTCATCAAGGGCTTGCAACAAACTCGTAGGTCTGTCGCAATTTTGCGACGGACTTTATATTCCGTCGCAAAATTTCTCTGATGGACAGACTGAAAGGTCCGGTGCAAAAGTTTGCGACGGATTTAGTAATCCGTCGCAATTTTATGATTTTCTAGTAGTGATAGGGCAAAGAAGAAAGAGAATAAATGACTAAGATGGTTGAAGGAAAATATCTAAGGATCCTTCTTTACGAAATAGACTATTATGGATGTTTTGTGGGAGATATCTACTACGATAACATTTTTGTTCAGAAGTTGATGTTGAAGAAGGGATGTGCATGGTATTACCCTCATTATGTAGGAGAGAGAAATTAAGAAAAGTAAGTAATATTGATGCCAAAAAAATTTATTATTTTTAGTTTTATCTAAATGCACTGTGTAACATCTCAAAGTATCTTCTTGAAATTGTCCGCTTTGAAGCCATATTATTACGCCTTACGTTGAGGGGGGGAGGGTAACGAATGACGCTTTATAAGAATATGAATGAACCCCATCTTGACATATTTTGAAAAAACTGTTAGAGGTAATGGAGGCCAAAGTAGACAATTTCAAGAGTGAGATGTTGAGATCTTAAATATTACAAATATGATTATAAATATTGGAAGCAATGGAGAAACAATATAGGGATTTAGATGAATCATAAATAAAATTAGGGTGGAGGATGCGACAAAAAAATAATATTAGATTGCTAAATGTTACTTTTTCCTAGAAAAAACCTTTATCCTCTTTGATTTTGAGCTTAACTCTGTTTTTAACCTTACAATTTCGCATATACATACATACATACATACATACATACATACATACATACATACATACATACATACATACATACATACATACATACATACATACATACATACATACATACATACATACATACATACATACATACATACATACTGTAATACCCTAAAATTTGAATTATGATAAATAGGTAAATATGTGGTGTCAAAGCCTTGTAGAATATTTATTCTAATTTCTAAGGAAAATTCTAATGAAATTAGAAGAAATAAAGGCCAAAAAATGCATTTATGGGCCATAAAATGCCTTAAAAATATTATGATAAATCCTAAATGGTAATAAAATATTTGTTAAAAATTAGAGAGTATGTTGTCTCTAATTTAGGAAATTTTTGGGATTATTTCCCTTGGAAAATAATGAGGTAAAAATCAAAAAGCATTTCGAGAACAAAAATGACCCCATGATTTTTAATATTTTACATTGGACATAAAATATCAATGTCAGTCCAATAGTTGTGAGATAATAATTAATTATAATTAAGAAAATTGTCAACAATTAGTAAGTATTTAAATAAGTAATTATTGGCTAATTGTTTAGGAAATGAATAAGGTGAAGTATATGAATACTTAAATGTTTAATTAGCAAATGGGATAATTACTAATTAAGTAATTAAAGCATATAATTAAGTGATTAAGAAGGTTGAAAAGTCATGTAATACCCTAAAAATCACACTTAGGGTAAATACCAAAATTGGGAAATATACCTATTGAAAATAGGTGAATATGAGGTTTCAAACACCTTGTATTAAGTTTACCTTGTTGTTAGGGTAATTTCCCTTGAAATTAGATAATTTGCAATTAGGTCCCTATAACGTTTGAAAATTTGCAAATAGGTCCCTAAATACATTATGGGTTATAAATACCCTGTGAAAGCTATAAAGGAGGCAAGTAAAAATCTATTTGAAATAGGGAAGGATATTGTCCCTAATTTAGGTAATTTATTAAGTTACAAACTTGGAGAAATTGTAGAAGAATATTCAAAAAGTAATAAAAAGACCATAATACCCTTGTAAGTTCTAAAAATGCTCGAGGCATGAAAATACCAATGTTAATACAAGAGTATGAAAGTAATGAGGCATTGTAATTAAGAAAATTATCAACAAGTGATAATAAAGTAATTAGGTAATTTTGGCTAATTACTTAAGCATAAACGAAGGAAAATTCAGATAATTATGTAGAGCTCAAAAATTAGTGGAAAGTGGTTGAAAATTAGTAAAAGTATATTTACTAATTAATTGGAAATTTTTGAGAAAAATAGTTGAGTTTAGGTATTTTTAAGCCTAAATGCAAGAATGGACCAATAGGAAAATTTTGTAAAAATTATGTGAAAATAATTATTTAATTAATTAAATAATTAATTAAATAATTAATAAAAAAATATAATAAATAAAAAAAACGAAAATAAAGGCCAGAAAAAAATAATAATGAAAAGGAAAAAGAGAAAAATAAATATATATATATATATATATATATATATAAGATATATATGCAAGTTGATAATATTATATTAATATAATTAATTAAAGTGAAAAAGGGTGAATAGTAAAATGGGAATTAGGAAACGGATCCTATCTAGAGATCTAGGAATGGGATTCCCAAAGTCAAGGTAAAATATTAATCAGTGGGATTTTATCTTCCGTTAAACTCTTGCGGAAGTTAATGAAGCCGTTTGTGCTTTTTCCTAATAAGACGAAATAGGGAAATTCTGAGAAAAGGCCAGATAGCCAAGAGGACGAAAAGGTTATGTTGTGACATTTGGAAAATAATTGGGAATTTTCATGAACATATTTGGATTCAGTGATTTTTTCTGAAGAGATTGATGTCTCCGAAAACAAGTTTCGACACCGGACGCGTTTGGACACGTTTTCGAGAAAGACTCAACTGGACTGTTGGAGCCCTATATGGAATCAAAATATAGGTTAACTTGGACATTTCTACTAAGTGAGAATATGTTTTCAAAGTTGTAAATCCTGAATTTTGAGATTTTTCCGAAATCACGCGAATCGGGTACCGATCGGAGAAATCGGTCGAAAGCTTCTGGAAGGTGATACATGGCCACCTCCCATTGGCCAAACCCCTTGAATTTCGGTCAAGTGTGAACACAAAAGGGGGAAGAAAGGGTTTTTTTGAAAAGTTGCTTTGGACGGCCCAGATCGCTTCTCACAAAGTTGATCCGACGGCCAAAACCCTACCACCGTTTCTATAAATACCCCCCCTCCTTCACTTTTCTTCACACCATTCCTTCTTGCCTATTTCGAAATTCTAGGGAGAGAAAGTAGAGAGAGAAGCTCTGGGGGAGTTCTGCCAAGTCTTCAACGGGTAAGTCTTTCGGTCTTTAGATTTTAGTCTTTAGTTCAATAGTTAGTAAGGCTAGAGTAGTCTTTATTTTTATGATTGGATATCATATGGGAGGGCTATTTTAGTCTTTATTTTCGAAAATCATGATGGCGTCGAAGTTCTGGCAAAATTTTGGGAAGAAAATAGCCTATGTAGCGAAGCGCTGGCGAAATTCCGCCAAGTAGGGGTATAGGGGCAAAATGGTAATTTTTACCTAAAATGCCAGTTATAATGTCAAATTACTAATAGAAGTGACATTATTCTCATGGGATATCTGAAACGCTGATTCTGCTGCCGTTACGCTGCCCGACGTGCCGCTATAGGACTTTTGCACGTTTCTCCGTAGAAAGTACGTTTTCCGCCGGTAGTACCCAACGTACATCAACGAAGGTACGTTCGCGTACTGTAACACTAATCTAGTGCTGCTCATATACATATATGTGATAGGTACATTCACGGATAGAGATTCTGTTAGGGGTCACCGAGATACATTCACGGTTAGAGACTCTGTTCAGGGTTACCGATTATTCATACGTTTCACACGGGTTATAGAGATATTAATACCGTTAGAGTTTTCCTAGCGCCGAGGACACGACAGGTACATCGTGGCACTGGTTTTTGTGCAGGCTATTATTGTGTAGGACTTATACATACCGCTTTAACGCTTATGTTCGTCTCGTGTCACAATCATGCAATCATGCATCTGCTATATGCATAAGAGATATGCTGCTGTTATGTTTTGAATATCTGTCATCCGTATACTGTTTTATTTGAGCATAAGGTTAACCGTTACCTGAGATTCAATTCGATAAATTGAATCTCAGCTATAGCTTCAGGGTTAGGAGGACCACGGATCGGAGATCGAGGCAAGCTGCACGAGTAAGCTCATAGTTGGAGGGCATGTAGCACGAGTGAGCTCGAGACGGAGTTGTCACTTTATCGTTTTACGTAATTACCTATGAGAACAATAGGATGTTGTATCAACACTGTATTACACTCTGGTTATCGTTTTAATGGGAATCAGTTACTCTTACGCTCCAAGGCTCGACTCTGATTGATTAAAAAAAAAATTTGGCTCTGGAATTGGGATGTTACATTTATGGTATCAGAGCAAGAAATTCTGGCAAGTATTTAACTATGTTACCACGAACGGTTTGGTGCCGAAGGCAAGGCTAGTCTACGTGGGTGTGCCAATCAGTCGCCGCTAACCCGGTGAGGCCCCCATGGTAGACACTTACCTGGCCATTCTGTTCGGTTAACGGAGTTATGTTCAAAAGCCTTTTAAACTTGGAGCACATTTTGAAAACGAGTACCGATATGACCTTAGTGTAATGTTGTAGTGATAAACTTAGATAAGCAATCGTAACGCTCGTAGATCCGTAGTTCGGAGACGATAGGACGAATACGAAACCCGGATACTACTGATAAACCTGAAAATGGCACCTACCGATGACAAATCTGACTACCCGGGAGATCATAGATCTTGAAGTCAGTTCCGACGCGAATTCGGGTAATTCGGATGTCAGTCTCTGATAAATCCTGTTATCAGTTTTTGATAACTCTGATAAACCGCAAGTTTGTACTGGACGGTCATTCTATCCTAGCCAAGGCTCATACGTAGAGCTGGGTCACGCTAGATGAAATTCCAAGACAAACTAAGATAAGAACATGCAGTATTTGACTCATGTATAGGAACTTTCGATACGTGTTTCCATGCCCGTTTCTGAGTAAACCAAACCAACGAAACCCTGAACAAGGGAGATATTGAGAGTGTCCGCACATTTGTAGTGCTAATATAATTAAGCTTGCGATATATAAATCGTTGTCTTTCTTACGACTGTCTAATGTTTTCCTTGGGATAAAGTGAAGATGGACGGAGATGGACCGATCTACAATCCCAAATCTGAGTACCTTCCTGCACCGGAATACCAATTTATGCCGGAGTATCACCCCGAATTTGGATACTACCCTGGGCCAGAGTATAATCCTAAGCTCTTAAACTTATACTCCCCTACAAGTACACAGGAACCGGAACCTATGTACCATTTTGGACCGGAGTATCCACCTGAACCGATTTATGAACCTGAACTCATAAATCTTGCACTCCCGAATAGAGCTCAACCTCCGTCAAGGTCAGAAGAACCAAATTTATCGGGCCATTCGTCTGATGAAGATAACTCTGAAAATTCTCAGTCCGGTAACCAAGAAATTTCTGATTGCGAATCTCATACCAGTTATAGACCTGTCTTCCTGAAACATGTCCTAGATCAAAACGGGGAGCTAGTGGACATCCTAAGCGCCGACTATGAACAAGCCGCACAGCAAGCTATAACGGTAAAGGAAGAGCATTACCGGTACTTAAAGAATGTGGAAACAACGTATGATCGGAGGAATGTGTACCTCCTTCCTTCCTACTCTCGTGAAGATTGGGCAAGATCTACCTTGTACCATTTCCCTCGCAATCGCTTTTGGGAGGAGATCACGAACGAACTCTTGGGAGAAGGCCCTATCCAAAATTTTCATCCGTTCCTTCGTCGTCTCATGTGGCAGCTGACCCACAATGTTTAGAGGAGCGAAAACATGAATGATCTAGAGAAGATAGACGAGGGGGACTTGGTTATGGAGTTAGTATTTTGACACTTCTTTAAAACCCATGAGAAGTTGTAATTAGTAAAAGTCTATGTTAGTTGTAAACCTTTTAATGTTTGTACGGATCCTTTTGGGATACATACATATGTAGTAGCTACACCATTAGGTGTGAGCTTTTAGCTTGTAAAGCATGTTTTGGACCAAGTTGCAAGTATAATATAAATTGTACTACCACTTCATAGTGTCAACGACATTCTCAACAGTGACATTCTCAGTAGTGATGAAGAGCGGTGACAAAGAGAGAATATATTATTCTCATAATCAGAGGTAGAACTAATGCGGAAACCAAATCTTTATTCAAAGACAACTCAGTCACAAATTAATTCTCTGTTGACTGATGCCTCGCATAAGTTCAATATCCAGATCACCATACCAAATTTCATATCAAAGCTGAAATAGCAACTGAGATTCTGAACCAAAACTAGCGAGCAATGTAGAGACTAAGTAGCAAGCGGATAGAGACTCAGCTTAGGGTCACCGACTCGGATAGAGACTCTGTCTAGGGTCACCGACTCGGATAGGGATTCTGTGAGGGTCACCAATCATACATAGCGGAAAGAGGCTCCACTTAAGGTCACCGACTCGGAAGGAGACTCTGTTAGGGTCACCGACTCGGATAGTGATTCTGCGAGGGTCACCAATTGCACAAAGCGGATAGAGGCTCAGCTTAAGGTCACCGACTCGGAAGGAGACTCTGTTAGGGTCACCGACTCGGATAGTGATTCTGCGAGGGTCACCAATTACACATAACGGATAGAGACTCGTTTAAAGTCACCGATTATACATGCTACTCTACACTTAAGTTGCTCGGTGGAATAGTCGGAGAAGAAACTTTCTAGATCGATATAATCAATCACATTTCATAGTTTAGGCAAGACACAAAGGATTGTTAGAGTCTTCTGGTGATTGTGATGATCGTATATCCTTCAAAGCCGATGTCAACATAACACCTCAAGGGCGAATGTATGGTTCGCATTTCGCGAGATCATTTAAAGAGATCATTCAAGTATTCGTTGAAAACAAACCGGTCGCTATTAGATAGCCTTATTCCCGAACATAGTTAGACTTCCATAACGTTCTTCCATATTTCTTAAGTTATATTCGACCGTGATCATGTCATTAAGTAGGAGGTATCTTATGTTACCATGGTGTGTGGGAACCATGGGGACATTTTTGGTATCCATTTTGGTATTTGTAGTGTTAACCGCGGTGTGTGGGAACCACGGGGAAACATTATATATCAAAGTACGAAATGACAAGATCTTTATGGTCAAACCAAGGCGAATTCTCGACCACCAGGAGGAGCAGCTGACAAATAAAGCGAAGATCCGACGCGTATAGTCCAAAGTCCGAGTAGGATGGAGTCTAGTTAATGCTAGGACTAGGTGGTATCGCGTAAATTTCGAGGACGGAATTTTATTTAACGGGGGGAGAAATGTAATACCCTAAAAATCACACTTAGGGTAAATACCAAAATTGGGAAATATACCTATTGAAAATAGGTGAATATGAGGTTTCAAACACCTTGTATTAAGTTTACCTTGTTGTTAGGGTAATTTCCCTTGAAATTAGATAATTTGCAATTAGGTCCCTATAACGTTTGAAAATTTGCAAATAGGTCCCTAAATACATTATGGGTTATAAATACCCTGTGAAAGCTATAAAGGAGGCAAGTAAAAATCTATTTGAAATAGGGAAGGATATTGTCCCTAATTTAGGTAATTTATTAAGTTACAAACTTGGAGAAATTGTAGAAGAATATTCAAAAAGTAATAAAAAGACCATAATACCCTTGTAAGTTCTAAAAATGCTAGAGGCATGAAAATACCAATGTTAATACAAGAGTATGAAAGTAATGAGGCATTGTAATTAAGAAAATTATCAACAAGTGATAATAAAGTAATTAGGTAATTTTGGCTAATTACTTAAGCATAAACGAAGGAAAATTCGAGATAATTATGTAGAGCTCAAAAATTAGTGGAAAGTGGTTGAAAATTAGTAAAAGTATATTTACTAATTAATTGGAAATTTTTGAGAAAAATAGTTGAGTTTAGGTATTTTTAAGCCTAAATGCAAGAATGGACCAATAGGAAAATTTTGTAAAAATTATGTGAAAATAATTATTTAATTAATTAAATAATTAATTAAATAATTAATAAAAAAATATAATAAATAAAAAAAAACGAAAATAAAGGCCAGAAAAAAAAAATAATGAAAAGGAAAAAGAGAAAAATAAATATATATATATATATATATAAGATATATATGCAAGTTGATAATATTATATTAATATAATTAATTAAAGTGAAAAAGGGTGAATAGTAAAATGGGAATTAGGAAACGGATCCTATCTAGAGATCTAGGAATGGGATTCCCAAAGTCAAGGTAAAATATTAATCAGTGGGATTTTATATTCCGTTAAACTCTTGCGGAAGTTAATTCTGAAGCCGTTTGTGCTTTTTCCTAATAAGACGAAATAGGGAAATTCTGAGAAAATGCCAGATAGCCAAGAGGACGAAAAGGTTATGTTGTGACATTTGGAAAATAATTGGGAATTTTCATGAACATATTTGGATTCAGTGATTTTTTCTGAAGAGATTGATGTCTCCGAAAACAAGTTTCGACACCGGACGCGTTTGGACACGTTTTTCGAGAAAGACTCAACTGGACTGTTGGAGCCCTATATGGAATCAAAATATAGGTTAACTTGGACATTTCTACTAAGTGAGAATATGTTTTCAAAGTTGTAAATCCTGAATTTTGAGATTTTTCCGAAATCACGCGAATCGGGTACCGATCGGAGAAATCGGTCCAAAGCTTCTGGAAGGTGACACATGGCCACCTCCCATTGGCCAAACCCCTTGAATTTCGGTCAAGTGTGAACACAAAAGGGGGAAGAAAGGGTTTTTTTGAAAAGTTGCTTTGGACGGCCCAGATCGCTTCTCACAAAGTTGATCCGACGGCCGAAACCCTACCACCGTTTCTATAAATACCCCCCCTCCTTCACTTTTCTTCACACCATTCCTTCTTGCCTATTTCGAAATTCTAGGGAGAGAAAGTAGAGAGAGAAGCTCTGGGAAGTTCTCGCCAAGTCTTCAACGGGTAAGTCTTTCTGGTCTTTAGATTTTAGTCTTTAGTTCAATAGTTAGTAAGGCTAGAGTAGTCTTTATTTTTATGATTGGATATCATATGGGAGGGCTATTTTAGTCTTTATTTTCGAAAATCATGATGGCGTCGAAGTTCTGGCAAAATTTTGGGAAGAAAATAGCCTATGTAGCGGAAGCGCTGTACGTTCGCGCTTCGTAACACTAATCTAGTGCTGCTCATATACATATATGTGATAGGTACATTCACGGATAGAGATTCTGTTAGGGTCACCGAGATACATTCACGGTTAGAGACTCGTTCGGGGTTACCGATTATTCATACAATTTCACACGGGTTATAGAGATATTAATACCGTTAGAGTTTTCCTAGCGCCGAGGACACGACAAGACATCGTGGCACCGGTTTTTGTGCGAGCTATTATTGTGTAGGACTTATACATACCGCTTTAACGCTTATGTTCTCGTCTCGTGTCACAATCATGCAATCATGCATCTCGCTATATGCATAAGAGATATGTCGCTGTTATGTTTTGAATATCTCGTCATCCGTATACTGTTTTATTTGAGCATAAGGTTAACATACACGAGATTCAATTCGATAAATTGAATCTCGCCTATAGCTTCAGGGTTAGGAAGACCACGGATCGGAGATCGAGGCAAGCTGCACGAGTAAGCTCATAGTTGGAGGGCATGTAGCACGAGTGAGCTCTGAGACGGAGTTGTCACTTTATCGTTTTACGTAATTACCTATGAGAACAATAGGATGCTGTATCAACACTGTATTACACTCTGGTTATCGTTTTAATGGGAATCAGTTACTCTTACGCTCCAAGGCTCGACTCTGATTGATTAAAAAAAAAATTTGGCTCTGGAATTGGGATGTTACAAGTCAACAAAAAGGGCCTATGAATTTTCAAAAATTATGAAAAGAAAAGGAAGAAAAAAATGTTGTAGTGTGAACATGGAAGTGGTTTAAGGATATTTGAGGAAAATGAATATTCTATGGAATATTCTGTGAAAAAGCAAACAGGATAAATGACCACCGATATAAAATAAATCCTAACTCAAAATCCTTCGATTATGTTGCTAACAACTGAACATATTATGATTCAGTGTAATTTTGTCCAGAAGTTGACATTACCCGAAGCAATTTCCGTAACCGAAAGCGTTATCCGAAAATGTTCGGCAGGCAACGGAATGCCCTGAATAGGATCAAAAATTTAGTTAATTTAGATATTTTTAAAGAGGATGAATAGACCTTTGAGGCTATGTTCTTGGATTTCTGAGATTCTCCAAGATTACGCAATTAGAACACCGAACCGGGACTTTATAGGTAAGAAACTTATAGAACAAGTAGATGACATCACCTAGGTGACATCATCTTTTGAATAATGACATAGGGGAGGACGGTTTTGTGGTGGGAAATGGATGAGCAAACTTGTTTGCTAAGTTTTCTAAATGCATGGCTAGAAATTAAAGTTGGAAAAAGACCATTTTGCCCTCACATTTTCTCTATAAATAGCATGCCCTCCTTTGCATAATTTTCACACCAAACTTCAAGATCATTTCACTTTTAGAGAGAGGGTAGAGAGAAGGAGGAGTCCGGAGGAAGAAGCAGCGAAGCTCTGGGTAATTTTTCGGTACCGAGTCTTAAGTTCTAGTTTTCGATTCGGTAGTTATAGTAGGAATGTCGTTTTGATCTTTAATCTTCCAAGTATGATTAGATATCATGTTTTAGGGGTAATTAAGGTATTAATTTCGAAAATAATGTTGGAGGAAGAGTTATGGCAAAATTTTGGAAGATTAGAGTCAAAGTAACGAAGTGCTGGCGAAATTCCGTCGATTAGGGGGTCAGGGGTAAAATGGTCATTTATGACTAAAATGTCCGTCATAATGCTTGATCATTAATAAATGCGCTATTATCCTTATAGGATATTTGTGAGCACGTACCGTTGTCGTAACGCTGTCAATTTAACGTATTCCGCCAGAAATACCGTATAACGTCAACGAATGTACGTTCGCGTACTGTAACACTAACTCTGATGTTTATTGTATGCATATATGTATATTGTCCGTCATCCGACTGTACTATTGTATGTCATCCGACTGTACTATTGTCTGTCATCTGACTGTACTATTGTCTGTCTTCCGACTGTACTATTGTTTGTCATGTCTTACATCCGACTGTATTATTGTCCGTTGTGCCTTAACTTTACTTCGACTGTATTGTTATTTCCGTGCATATCTGATCATGTACATTTTTCATTGTGCCTTAACCTTACTTCGACTGTATTGTTATTGCCATACATATATGATATGTATACCCTATGTCTGACCGTAGTAAATGTTGCCAAAAGTCTATGAATGTCTATCATACATATATAGTGTATATAAACATGAGGTTAACCGTTACCTGGGGTTCGATGCATGGACCTCAGCTCTTAACTTAGCTTCAGGGTCGGAAGGACCAAGGACCGAGGATAGAGGCAAGCAGGCCACATAGAAGACTCGGCTGAAGACTTCTTTCTGTTATATATTACTTTTGAAACACTCTTGTACCACTGTATAAACAGCAAGACATGCTACCGTGGGTATTTTAATATATATATCAGTTACTCGATTGCTCTAGTGTTCTACTCTGATGATTTGAAATGATGTTTGATGAAAAAAAAAAATTATACTGCTTGTGAAAACGGGATGTTACACACACACACACACACTGTACAGACCTATATATATTATTCTTTAATAATTATGTAACATCTAGATTATATTATTGAATTATCATTCTACTTGTAAATTCATCTTTTACAGGAAAAGTTAATATTTCCGTCACAACAAACATCTTAATTCAACATTAAAATTGAAGTCATCATGGCAACCACTCAAGAAGTCTGTGAAGATTATTTCAACGTCAACTTTATCGTCAATTCTAGCTCCTGTCATCTCCAAATGAGATGGGAGTTCCTAAATCAATTTCTTTTCTTGTGTTTGAACCTCCTTTATTTATTCCTTCTGAAGAATTTCTCCAAGATCTTTCAAGTTTTCTAGTTAATAAATATTTTTTAAGTTATTTTTAAGATGTTATTTGATTATTTTTAAGATTGATGTTGAATTAACATAAAGCACTAATAAAAATTTTCAAATATGCGAAAAAAATCATAATGGTTTACTTTTTAATAATTAATATTGTTTTAAATTTTGATGATATTTCAATTTGAAACAAAAAAGATAGTGATTTATAAGTTATGCTTTAGATCTATCTCAACATTTTAGTTTTCTCTATCAATCATCTCACCTTTGTTCACTCTAAGAATTGCACATAGGGAAAGCTAGAGCTGAGGAAGTGAGCGCATCAATAATGAAGATCATTCGTGTAATACCCTAATTTTCTCAATTCTCATAAAATTGTATTATAGGAATATGTTACCATATTAAATTGATTAACATATATGACATAGAGTCACATAAAATAATGACTATTTCAAGTTTAAAAGAGCGATGAAAAAGTTAAAAAAACACTTCATTAATTAAGTGTCAATTTGACGAATTGGCAAATAAGCTTGCACTAATTGGGATTAGTGGCATAATTCTTCTATTTAATTAAAGAAAAATTAAATGTATCAAAAGGGGGCTGATTATATTTGAAAATAATTAAGCCAAAGAGAATGAAATAATATTTGACTAAATAAGCCTTAATTGCCATGGTTAGCTAACAAACCAATGATATAATGAAACATGGTAATTAGAGGGAATTTAAACACTTGATTAGGGAGTTAATTAAGCTTCTTAATCAGCCCCAAAATTTAGCAAAAACGTGCAGCTATAAGGAAGGAAGAGAAGAGATAATAGCTTTTTTAAATTAGAGTTGAAAAGTCAATATTTTCAACTAACCAATGAAAAACCATGAAATAATCAATATATTTGTAATAAAAAAATACATTAAATGGTTAAAGAGAAGGAGGCATGTCGACCATGAAGCCAAGGGTGAGGATTGGATTTCATAAAGTAGAATTAATCTAAAGGTTAGGAAGAAAGAAGGGAAATTGAATCACCTTATTAATTACTCCCTCCGGTCCAAATTATAGGACATATTTAACCAATTTTGAGGAAATTAAAGAGAGAAGTTAAATTAGTTAATTTTACTCTTTTTCCTAAAATGCCCTAATATAAATTTTAAATGACATAAGTAAAAGTAAATCAATAGCTCCTACCTCATAACCTAGAATTTTTCTTTTCACACGCTTTCTAATTAAAATAATGGTCTTACTATATATACATATATATGTGTGTGTGTGTGTGTGTGTGTGTGTGTGTGTATATGTATACACATATATATATGTGTGTTGTGTGTCTATATATTTTTGTATATATATACATATATTTACACACGCATATATATGCATATATACACAAACACAAACACATATATATGTAACCACACACACAAACACAAATATATAGACACACACTCATACACACACACATACATATATGGACAGACACACACACGTGTGTAAACACACACATAGATACATAGATACACACACACACACACAACTATATATATGTGTGTGTGTGTGTGTTGTGGTAAATTAACGTCAAATGATCGATGAACAAGTTAAAATCTAACAATTTTAAAGTTTCATTGATTGGAAGAGTTTATGCACCCATATACATATACTCACAAAAAATCAAACACACTAAATAGGGGTATTTTAGGAAGAAATTGACAAAAATTAGAATGTTGTCTTATAATTAGGACCAAAATGAACATCCAAATGTTGTCCTATAATTAGGACCGGAGGGAGTACCATTTGAACCTTGGCATTTTTCCTATAAATAGGAGGCTTCCCCTCTTCATTTCTTCACACCAACACAAACACCTCTGATCCTTTGATTAAGATAGTGAGACGTGGGATTTAGGAAGAGAAGGAGAAAAATTCTTGAGGTGAGTTCTTGAGCCTTGGTATTAATTTTTGGTAGAATGTTAGTTTAATAAAGAAAATGGTAAAATAAATTTCCATGTTTTTTTAGGCATCCTTGCATTTAAAAATTCCTAATGAGGTAAGAACATATTGGGAAATAATTTTTGGAATCAATGGAACAAGATAGTGAAAGATAGAAAATTTTCGGGTTTGTTGGACTGTTGGAATCAGTCGGTTAGAGGGCGTTATTTTATGTGTAACTTCATCTTCAAAAATTATGAAATTTTTCATGGTTATATTATACATGTATAGCTTTCCATTGATATAAAATATGTAGCAATTAAAGTTCTGTAGAAGGAGATAACAATTCTTGAATTTGAGTAAAGTTTTTTAAAGAAATTCTGAACAGTGTTTTGAAAGAGAAAAACTGGGAATGATTCATGAATTTCGAGTTGATGC
Source organism: Acacia pycnantha (assembly GCA_025563575.1). Classification (NCBI taxonomy): domain Eukaryota; kingdom Viridiplantae; phylum Streptophyta; class Magnoliopsida; order Fabales; family Fabaceae; genus Acacia; species Acacia pycnantha. The sequence goes on along the minus strand of JAMWYP010000318.1, from coordinate 255,942 downwards.
CATTATTTTTCCTAGAAAATAGACATGTCAAGGGTCCATTTGGATTTGGAAGCACATTGTTTCGATTTTTTTAGAATTAATTATGTTTTTTTAAAATTAGTGAAAAATCTGGGCAAAATGCTGGAAATTGCGTTTTTGAAGAAATGATAGGGCAAAATTGTAATAACAAATCCACCAAGAGTAGAAATGTCAAAATAGGTGAAAATATCATTTTTGATATTATTCTAGGAAATATGATATTAATTATAATATCATAGAAAAAGAAATAATCCGACGGTAACATTATAGGAGATCTGGGAAGTCCGGAGTCGAATTCAAAAGGTTAGGCATTTTGGCAATTACGCGATGAAAGGTACGTTCGGTACCGGTAACTTTAATCGATTATATCTTGTATGATTGAATGATTCATAAAGTCATGGACAAGACTAGTGTAATACCCTCAAATCTGACTTAGGGTAATTTCCCTTGAAAAAAGATAATTTGCAATTAGGTCCCTAAGACGTTTGAAGTTTTGCAAATAGGTCCCTAAACACATTGTGGGTTATAAATACCCTGTGAAAGCTATAAAAGAGGCAAGTAAAAATCTATTTAAAATAGGGAAGGATATTGTCCCTAATTTAGGTAATTTATTAAGTTACAAACTTGGAGAAATTGTAGAAGAATACCCAAAAAGTATTGTAATGACCGTAATACCCCCGTAAATGCTAAGATAATACAGAACACATGGAAACAAATGTGTCAGTGTAAAATTTATGAGGTAATGAGGTGTTATAATTAAGAAAATTATCAACTAGTGATAAGAAAGTAATTAGGTATTTATTGGCTAATTACTTAAGCTTAAGCAAAGGAAATTCAGAGATAATTATGTAGAGCTCAAAAATTAGTGGAAAGTGGTTGAAAATTAGTAAAAGTATATTTACTAATTAATTGTAAATTTTGAGAAAAATGGTTGAGTTTAGGTATTTTTAAGCCTAAATGCAAGAATGGGCCAATAGGAAAATTATGTAAGAAATTATATAAAATAATTATTAAATAATTATTTTATATTAAATAAAATAAAATAAAAACGAAAATAATAAAAGAGGGATCAGATTTGACCGAAAAATAGGAGTCAAGAATAGATAAGAATTTTAATCAATGTAATATGCAAGTTGCAAATATTTTATATTATAATTAATTAAAGTGAAACTTTGTGAATAGTAATATATAAATTAGGAAACGGACCCTATCTAGAGATCTAGGAATGAGATTTCCAAAGTCAGGGAAAAATAATGATCGGTGGAATTTTGTCTTCCGTTATACTCTTCCGGAGAAAATTTGAAGTCATTTATGCATTTCCTAATAAAACAAAATAGGGAAAAATGCATATAGGTATATTTTTGGATATAAGGAAAATAAATTCTAACTCAACATCTAGGCATGAGTTTGAATTTATTTTAAACATATTTGGAATCAGTGAATTTTTCTGAAGAATTGGTGATTTCAGAAATGCATTCTGAAACCGGACGCGTTCGGACACGTTTTTCGAGAAACTTCAGCTGGACAGTTGGAACCCTGTCTAAAGTCAAAATTCAAGTTTAAATAGATATTATTGATGAGGAAGAGAAGTTCTTCAAAGTTGTAAATCCAGAAGTTTGAGATTTCTCCGAAATCACGCGAATCGGGTACCGATCGGGGAAATTCTATCGGTGCGGGCATAAAGCAACTTTGATTCATCACTTTGGACAAATCATTTGCTGCCACCTCAGCCCATGCATGTCGACCAGCTGCTCCCATGGACAAGGATTAAACACCAATTTTGCATTGAATTTCCAAGGTTGAAACAACTTGGAAAATGCCATCCATGTCCTTTGAAATTTCTATAAATAGGTAGCATGCCCTCTTGAAATCTTCACACCAAAAGTTGAGATCCTAGAGAGAGGTTATAGAGAGAAGCTCTGGGGGAGGAGTCTGGGGAAATTCGCAGCGAAGCTCTGGGTAAGTTTTTCGGTACCGAGCTTTAAGCTTTCATAGTTCTTTCAGTAGTAAGGGTAGTAATGCTAGAATAGCCTTTAATTTTTCAAGTATGATTGGATATCATATGGGAGGGCTATTTTAGTCTTTATTTTCGAAAATCAAAATGGCGTCGAAGTTCGCGAAATTTTGGGAAGAAAATTAGTCGAGTAACGAAGTCTTGGCGAAATTCCGCCAATTAGGGGTAGAAGGGCAAAATGGTAATTTTTACCTAAAATGCCGATTATTGTGTCAAATCACTAATGAAAGTGATATTACCCTTATAGGATATCGAAACTCGATCCGCTGCCGTTACGCTGTTGCCGACGAAAACGTGCTAGAAATACCGTAATCTGTCAACGAAGGTACGTTCGCGTACTGGTAACCTTAACTCTGATATTTATGGTATGCGTGTATGTGCTATGTGAATTGCTGTTGTATTCCGCCAGACTTACGGTGTTTTATATATACATATCAGTTACTCAATCGCTCTGTTGCTCTACTCTGATGATTTGAAATGATGTTTTGAAAAAAAAAATTTATACTGCTTGTGAAAAGTTGGGATGTTACAATTTGGTATCAGAGCATGTTACCATGGGTCCCGGCATGAATTTAACTATGTTATTATCGATCGTTTGGTGCCGAAGGCAAGGCTAGTCTACATGGGTGTGCCAATCGTTATTACGTTTGGTGCGCCGTGAACTCGGTGAGGCCCCATGGTAGACACTTACCTGGCCATTCTGTTCGGTTAACGGAGTTATGTTCAAAAGCCTTTTCAAAAATTTTGGAGCATATTTTGAAAATGAGTACTGATATAGCCCAAGGTCGGTGTACCACCTCATTTCGGTGTACTGGTTTGAACCGGTATACCATTCTGATCAGGTGTACCACTTTCTGTCGGTACATCAATTCGATAATCCCGATATCGCTTCGATAACCCTGATATCAGCCTCTGATAATTCTGATAATCCTGATATCAGTTTCCGATAGCTTTGATAGCTCTGATATCAGTCTCCGATAGCTCTGATATCACTCTCCGATAGCTCTGATAGCTCTGATATCACTCTCCGATAGCTCTGATAGCTCTGATATCACTCTCCGAGAGCTCTGATAGCTCTGATATCGCCTCCGATAGTTCCGATAGCTCGATATCGGTTTACGTTAGCTTTGATAGCTCGATATCGCCTCCGATAGCTCGATATCGGTCTCGATAACTCCGATAACTCTGATAACCACCAGTTTGTACTGGAACGGTCATTCTATCCTAGCCAGAGCTCATATACGGAGCTGGGCCACGCCGGATGAGACTCCGAGACCAATAAAGATGAGTACATGTAGTATTTGACTCATGTATATTTCACTCATGTATAGGAACTTCCGATACGTATTTACGTACCCGTTTCTGAGAAGAACGAACCAACGAAAATCTTAACGAGAGACATGTTGCGGGTATCTATTCGTTAGTAGTAGAAATATGAAGTGAGATATGATCATCGTTATACTCCTTGTATAACTAATGTTTTCCCTAATAAAGGAAAAAGAACAAGACATGACGAATCTGAGAGGAGCCAGAGTTCCCGTGAGGCCGAGGCAGAGGCCGAAGAAGAGGACGAGGTGAACGTATAGTCCGTATTACGAATTAGATGTTAGACACGTGTTCCATGTTTCTTAGTTGTATTCGGCCCGTGATCATGTCATTGAGTAGGAGGTATTTTGTGTTATCATGGTGTGTGGGAACCATGGAAACATTTAAAGTATCTTGTGTTGCCATGGTGTAGTCCAAGGAGACATTTTGGTATTTGTGGTGTTGACCGCGGTGTATGAGCCACGGGAGACACTATATATCAAGGTACGATATGACAGGATCTGTATGGTCAAACCAAAAGCGAATTCTCGATTATCAAGAGGAGAGGCTGTCAAACAAAGTAAGGATCCGACGCGTGGAGTCCAAAGTCCGAGTAGGACGAAGTTTGGATAGTACAAAGTTTAGATGGTAGAGTACAAATTTCGAGGACGAAATTTTGTTTAACGGGGGGAGAAATGTAATACCCTCAAATCTGACTTAGGGTAATTTCCCTTGAAAAAAGATAATTTGCAATTAGGTCCCTAAGACGTTTGAAGATTTGCAAATAGGTCCCTAAACACATTGTGGGTTATAAATACCCCGTGAAAGCTATAAAAGAGGCAAGTAAAAATCTATTTAAAATAGGGAAGGATATTGTCCCTAATTTAGGTAATTTATTAAGTTACAAACTTGGAGAAATTGTAGAAGAATACCCAAAAAGTATTGAAATGACCGTAATACCCCCGTAAATGCTAAGATAATACAGAACACATGGAAACAAATGTGTCAGTGTAAAAGTTATGAGGTAATGAGGTGTTATAATTAAGAAAATTATCAACTAGTGATAAGAAAGTAATTAGGTATTTATTGGCTAATTACTTAAGCTTAAGCAAAGGAAATTCGAGATAATTATGTAGAGCTCAAAAATTAGTGGAAAGTGGTTGAAAATTAGTAAAAGTATATTTACTAATTAATTGTAAATTTTGAGAAAAATGGTTGAGTTTAGGTATTTTTAAGCCTAAATGCAAGAATGGGCCAATAGGAAAATTATGTAAGAAATTATATAAAATAATTATTAAATAATTATTTTATATTAAATAAAAAAAAAAAACGAAAATAATAAAAGAGGGATCAGATTTGACCGAAAAATAGGAGTCAAGAATAGATAAGAATTTTAATCAATGTAATATGCAAGTTGCAAATATTTTATATTATAATTAATTAAAGTGAAACTTTGTGAATAGTAATATATAAATTAGGAAACGGACCCTATCTAGAGATCTAGGAATGAGATTTCCAAAGTCAGGGAAAAATAATGATCGGTGGAATTTTGTCTTCCGTTATACTCTTCCTAGGAGAAAATTTCAAGTCATTTATGCATTTCCTAATAAAACAAAATAGGGAAAAATGCATATAGGTATATTTTTGGATATAAGGAAAATAAATTCTAACTCAACATCTAGGCATGAGTTTGAATTTATTTTAAACATATTTGGAATCGGTGAATTTTTCGAAGAATTGGTGATTTCGAAATGCATTCAAACCGGACGCGTTCGGACACGTTTCGAGAAACTTCAGCTGGACAGTTGGAACCCTGTCTAAAGTCAAAATTCAAGTTTAAATAGATATTATTGATGAGGAAGAGAAGGTCTTCAAAGTTGTAAATCCGAAGTTTGAGATTTCTCCGAAATCACGCGAATCGGTACCGATCGGGAAATTCTATCGGTGCGGGCATAAAGCAACTTTGATTCATCACTTTGGACAAATCATTTGCTGCCACCTCAGCCCATGCATGTCGACCAGCTGCTCCCATGGACAAGGATTAAACACCAATTTTGCATTGAATTTCCAAGGTTGAAACAACTTGGAAAATGCCATCCATGTCCTTTGAAATTTCTATAAATAGGTAGCATGCCCTCTTGAAATCTTCACACCAAAAGTTGAGATCCTAGAGAGAGGTTAGAGAGAGAAGCTCTGGGGGAGGAGTCTCAGGGAAATTCGCAATAAGCTCGGGTAAGTTTTTCGGCACCGAGCTTTAAGCTTTCGTAGTTCTTTCGATAGTAAGGGTAGTAATGCTAGAATAGCCTTTAATTTTTCAAGTATGATTGGATATCATATGGGAGGGCTATTTTAGTCTTTATTTTCGAAAATCAAAATGGCGTCGAAGTTCGCGAAATTTTGGGAAGAAAATTAGTCGAGTAACGAAGTCTTGGCGAAATTCCGCCAATTAGGGGTAGAAGGGCAAAATGGTAATTTTTACCTAAAATGCCGATTATTGTGTCAAATCACTAATGAAAGTGATATTACCCCTGCTAGGGATCAAGAGGCCTAGGTGCTGCTAGGGTTACACTGCAGGGGGCCTATGTGCTGCCGGGATACGCTGTTTGGGAGATGCTTGTACTATGTGCTTTTATACTATTCATTATGATTGTCTGTAGTCCATATGCTGTATATGTAAATATGAGGTTAACCGTTACCTGAGGTCCGATTGCAATGGACCTCAGCTCTTAACATAGCATCCGGATCGGGAGGACCAAGGACCGAGGAGAGAGGCAAGCAGCCCGAGTAGAAGACCCGGCTGAAGACTCTATTTTGTTGTTCCTACGAAAGCTTTCCTTTTCTGTTGTGTATCACTTTTGAAATACTCGGTTACCATACCTCTGTTGTATTCCGCCAGACTTACGGTGTTTTATATATACATATCAGTTACTCAATCGCTCTGTTGCTTTACTCTGATGATTTGAAATGATGTTTTGAAGAAAAAAAAATTTATACTGCTTGTGAAAAGTTGGGATGTTACAACTAGGTCTTGGGTCATGCACCGTGACTAAGTTATGGGGCTTAGGTCACCAGTATACATTCAGCTTTATACGGGTTATAGTCATGATAATACCATAGGGTTGTTTTCCTAGCACTGAAGACACAAGGAGTTGTCGTGCCACTGGTAAGTGCAAATGTTGTGAACATTACATTTGCTGTGTGCTATGTATTGTTGTGCTATTAACATTATATTTGTTGTGTGCTATGTATGGTTGATGCTGATATGTAATGAATATCTGTCATATATTGTTATATCTGCTATAGAGGTTAACTGTTACTTGGGATTCAATGGGTATTGAATCTCAGCCTTGACTAAAAGTTCAGGAAATGAACCTGGATCTGAGAAGACAACATGGACAGAGCCGTGAAGAGGCCAAATGGATGGAGCCGTGAAGAGGCATCGATCGAGACAAGAGTCTAAAGAAGGACAATAAGTGTAATACCCGGATAATTATTTATCTGGAATATTATATTTTAATAAATAATACCTATTGGAAATAGGTGAATATGTGGTTTCAAATAATAAGTTTTAATTATCTTATTTTCCAATGTAATTTCTATGGAAATTAGAAGAGATAAAGTACTAAAAAGCCCTAAATGAATCTATGAGCCATAAAATACTGTGATAAATCGTAAGAGGCAGTAAAATAATTATTTAAAATTAGAGAGTATATTTTCTCTAATTTTGGTAATTTATTAAATTACAACCTTGGAAAAATGAAAGGGCAAAAATCAAAAAGTATTTTGAGAACCAAAATGACCCCATGATTTTTAATATTTTACATGGGACATAAAATACCAATGTCAGTCCAATAGTTCTGAGATAATAGTTAATCCTAATTAAGAAAATTGTCAACAATTAGTAGGGGATTAAATAAATAATTATGGGCTAATTGTTTAGGAAAGGAATAAGGAGAATTTTGTAAATACTTAAAGGTTTGATTAGCAAATGGAATAATTACTAATTAAGTAATTAAAGCATATAATTAAGTTATTAATAAGGTTGAAAAGTCAACAAAAAGGGCCCATGAATTTCGAAATTTATTAAAGAAAAATGAAGGGAAATGTTTGAAATATGAGAACTTAAGAGTTAAGGAAGAGAAAGAAAGATATTTGGTAGAAAAGGCAACAGGATATATGAGAACCAATAGAAAATAAATCCTAACTCAAAATCCTTGAATTAGGGTGCTAACAACTGGACATATTATGATTCAGTGTAATTTTGTCCTGAGTTGGACATTACCCTAAGCGATTTCCGTAACCGAAGACGTTTATCCAAAAATGTTCGGCAGGCAACGGAATGTCCTGAATGGGATCAAAAATTTAGTTGACCCAGACATTTCTAAAGAGGAAGATTAGACCTTCATGGCTATGTTGCCGGATTTTTGAGATTAGTTAAGATTACGCGATTAGAACACCGAACAGGGAACTTTATCGATAGAAATCCATAAAGTAAGGGATAGGATGATGTCATCAATGACATCATCAACTTGTTGAAGAAGTTGTTGGAAAATTACCAAAATACCCTCACTTTTCTTCTATAAATAGCCATGAGCTCTTGACATAATTCTCACACCAATTTCAAGAGCAAGTTTCGAAAATAGAGAGAAGGAAGAGAGAAGGAGGAGCCCGGAGAAATTTGTAGCGAAGCTCTGAGTAAGTTCTTCGGTCCTTAGCTTTTAAGTTCTAGTCTTTTGTTCAATAGTTTTAGTAGAAATGTTAGTTAGATCTAGGAAGTAGGAAATGAAATTCCTATTCTTGTTTTTAAGCCTCATTGCATTGAAAGATGCCTGACGAGGTAAAAACATAGTAGGGATTGAGTTTCTGAAAGTTGGGAGTGAAGGAAAAGTACGAAACATGGCGAATTTGAGAGGAGCCGGAGCTCCCAGAGGCCGAGGCAGGGGCCGAGGTGCAGGACGAGGTAAACAACCTCGAGTAGGACCAATACCCGGACCTGAACAAAATGAAATACCAAATCAACTAGAGCAGAATGAGATACAGGGGATGAGAAGAACACTACAAGAGAAGGGGGCTCTCATAGTTGTACTCCTTGAAGAAAGGCAGGAGAGATAGAGACAATTGCATGATCGACAAGCTGAGGGAGAACAACATTCTGAAGAAGAAGAGGAAAATGAGCAAAGTGACGAGCACGATGAGGAAGCTGAGGGATCTGATAGGTCTCAGTCACCTCCACGACAAGGGAGAGTTATGCAGACCACACAAAATTGGGTCACTCAATTTTGCAAGCTCAAGCCACCTGCTTTCCATGGGAAGAACGAATTGGCTGAGGATTGGCTGATGAGCCTAGACAAAATCTTTGAAGTTATGGAATGCCCGGAGGACCGGAAAGCTCAACTAGCAATTTACAAACTCGAAGGTGATGCGCACAGATGGTGGAAAAGCATCGCTACAACGTTGCAGACCCGTTTTTGCCCTATCACTTGGGAGAGGTTCATAGAAAATTTTAATGAATAGTATTTTCCTCCATCAACACAAGTGATCAAGGAGGAGGAGTTCCTTCATATTCAACAAGGTTCCGAGGAAACCTTTGACGATTACTTTGCCCGGTTCACCAATCTGTCCCGATATTCGTCATATCTGGGGGGTAATGACAACGAAAGCTGGAAGGCAAACAGGTTGATCTGCAGGCTGAAGTATGATATAAGAGCAAGACTGGTATCCCAGCGTTTTCCTGAAATGGCTCAAGCGGTAGAATCTTGTCGGATGACTGAGCGCAACCTGAAGGAGCTGCGTAAATCACGGAATTCCAACGCTAGCAATACAGGTCGTAGCGAGGTCAACCGTGGAAACTCCTCACGAAAGAGAGAGGCACCCTGGAGTGACGATCAAAGAGAAAGTAAAAGGCCATTCCAAACTAGAGAGCAGAACAACCCAAGGATGCCGGAGACCCGACCATGTCCAAGATGCGGGAACTACCATCCTGGTGTTGACTGTGATAGGAGGCGGATTTGCTACAGATGTCGGAAGCCAGGACACTTTATCGCAAACTGTCCTGAGAAACCTGTGGGGTTTAGGCCACAGAATCTAGGCCGAATGTACGCACTGACCGATACAATGGACAGAGAACTTCCGGAGAGGGTCCAAGGTACCATATCTCTTAAAAGAAATCTTTTCTAGGTATTATATGAACTAGGTGTTAGCTATTCGATTAAATCGTACGATGCGTAAACCACCTCCGTGACGTGTTCCATGTTACTACAAACCGACCGCTATCGTGTCATTGAGTAGGAGATATCTTGTGTTACCATGGTGTATGGGAGCCATGGAAACATTTGAAGTATCTTGTGTTGCCATGGTGTATGGGAGCCATGGAGACATTTTGGTATCTGTGGTGTTGACTGCAGTGTATGGGAACCACGGGAAACACCATATATCAAAGTATGAAGTGACAAGATCTTTAAGGTCAAACCGGAGCGAATTCTCGATCACCGAAAGAAGCAGCTGAAAGATAGAGTAAAGATCCGAAACGTAAGATTCGAAGTCTAGTATAGAGTTAAGTTAGTATGGCGTAAATTTCGAGGATGAAATTTTATTTAACGGGGGCAGAAATATAATACCCTAAAATCTGATTTAGGGTAAATATCATAAATTAATAAAATATACCTATTGAAAATAGGTGAATATGAGATAATTAGAGAATAATGAAAATTAATATAAAAACTAAATTGAAGAGCAAAAGGGGGAGCATATACGGTTTTGCAAACTAATAATGGAAGTAAAGATTTGTTTAATAATTAACATATTAAAAATAAAGCAAAGTTGAGAAAGTCAAAGTTTGCAAATAAGCCAATGAAAACACAAGAGGCAAGGGATATTTGTACAAGTTGAGAGTGTAACATCCCAATTTTTAGAGCGGAATTTTTTTTTTTAAATCAGAGTAGAGCATGGGAGCGAAAGAGTAACTGATCATAACAAAATATGAACCATAGTGTAATAGAGTAATGACATTACAGTGATCCTACTGTTCAAAAGATAAGTACAGAAAGCGATAAGATAAATCTGGCCGGAAGCCTACTCCTGTTGCTTTCCCCTATCACCGATCCGTGGTCCTCCGGATCATGAAGCTATAGCTGAGATTCAATTCACCGCATTGAATCTCGAGTAGCAATTAACCTTATGCTCAAATAAAACAGTATATAGACAACGAGATATTCATGACATAACAAAGAACATCTCATCCGATAAGTGTGACACGTACGAACATAAGCATGGAGCAATATGTAAGGTCCTACACAACAACATTGTGACACGAGACAGGACATAAGCATAAAGCAGTATGTAAGTCCTACACAAATATAGCTGCACATTACCCCGTGCCACGATCACGTGTCCTCGGCGCTAGGAAAACTCAAAGCGGTATTATCATGTCTATAACCCGTACAAGGTCAGTATGTATAACGACGACCCTAAGCGAGCCCCGGTATATGAACGTATCTATGACATATATGTATATGAGAGCTATAGGATTAGTGTTACAGTACGCGTCCGTACCTTCGTTGATGTACGTAGATGTTTCTGGTGGAAACTGTACTTTCTGACGGAAAACAACGGTTTGTCCGACAGTGGCACGTTGGACAGCGTAACGGCAGCAAACAAGGATTTCTGACGTCCTATAAGAATAATATCACTTCCATTAGTGATTTGACACTATAACTTTCTTCCCGAAATTTTGCCGAACTTCGACGCCATTTCAATTTTCGAAAATAAAGACTAAAATAGCCCTCCCATATGATACCCAATCATACTTGAAAATTTAAAGGCTATTCTAGCATTACTACTCTAACTATTGAAAGAACTACGAAGATTTCAACTTTCGGGAACTCAATCCCTACTATGTTTTTACCTCGTCAGGCATATTTTTCAATGCAATGAGGCCTAAAAATCAATAGTAGGAATCTCACTCCTACTTGCTAAAACCATCTAACAATTCTACTAACTACCGAACTAAAGACTAAAGACCGAAGGACTTACCCGTTGAAGACTTCTGAGAAATTTTTCCGAGCTTCTCTCTCTAGAATCCTCTCTCTACTTTCGGCCAAAGCAAGAGAAAGTGGTGTGAAATATGAAGAGAACTCTTGCCTTTATATAGGCAAATTTTGGGTTCTAAAGTGTAATTTTCCCTTCTCAAATTTTGGGTCCAAAGTTGTAATTTTCCCTTTAATATTTAGAAGGATGATTCTTGGCCACACACCTCACACAATTCGGCCACTTGCTCCACAAGCCAAGGGTGGTCCAATTGAATGATGACAACTGTCCTCATTCAGTCCAATTTCCCCAATCGGTACCTGATTTGCGTGATTTCGGAGAAATCTCAAAATTCTGGATTTATAACTCTGAAAACATATTCTCACTTAGTAGAAATGTCCAAGTTAACCTATATTTTCATTTCATATAGGACTCCAACAGTCCAGTTGAGTCTTTCTCGAAAAACGTGTCCAAACGCGTCCGGTGTCGAAACTTGTTTTCGGAAACATCAATCTCTTCAGAAAAAATCACTGAATCCAAATATGTTCATGCAAATTCCAAATTCTTTTCCAAATGTCACAACATAACCTTTTCTTCCTCTTGGCTATCTGGCCTTTTCTCAGAATTTCACTATTTCGTCTTATTAGGAAAAAGCACAAACGGCTTCAGAATTAACTTCCGCAAGAGTCTAACGGAAGATAAAAACCCACTGATTAATATTTTACCTTGACTTTGGGAATCCCATTCCTAGATCTCTAGATAGGATCCGTTTCCTAATTTCCATTTTACTATTCACCCTTTATCACTTTAATTAATTATATTATTATTATAATAAAACTTATATATTAAGTTTTCTTTTATTTATTATTATTTTTTCTCTTTTTCTTTTTTTTTCTGCCCCTTTTTTTATTTCGTTTTTTTTTGATTAATTATTTAATTAATTAAATAATTATTTTTACATAATTTTTACAGAATTTTCCCATTGGTCCATTCTTGCATTTAGGCTTTAAAAATACCTAGACTCAACTATTTTTCTCCAAAATTTCCAATTAATTAGTAAATATATTTTACTAATTTTAAGCCAATTACCACCAATTTTTGAGCTTTACACAATTATCTCTTAATTTCCTTTGTTTATACTTAAGTAATTAGCCCAATATTACTTAATTACTTTATTATCACTTATTGATAATTTTCTTAATTACAATGCCTCATTACCTTCATACTCTTGTATTAACATTGGTATTTTCATGCCTCTTGTATTTTTAGAAATTACAAGGGTATTATGGTCTTTTTATTACTTTTTGAACCTTCTTATACAATTTCTCCAAGTTCATAATTTATTAAATTACCATAATTAGAGATAATATACTCTCCTAATTCACTTGGTCATTTTACTGCCTTCTGGTATTTTTTATAATTTCTCTAAGTTAATTACCCTTTACAGGGGCATTTTGGTCATTTTGGCACTTTGGCCCTTAAACTCTCTAATTTCTTGCAGAAATTCTACTTAGAAAATAGACTATAATTATACAAGACCGGAGATTGAAATTTCACTTATCAGAAATATCCAACTTTTATTTATAATATTCCAGATAAATATCCGGGTATTACAGAGAGGCATATTCCTTGGTCAAAAATGGACACCATGTATTTCGAAATTATTTGTGTGGATGGAGGAAGTTTTGCTTAGTAATATCTTGATATTTTGTCAAAAGTTGCCACTAGCCAATAAGAATACTAGAACATGGGTTATTTGCAAAATAGAAAAGCAACATCTTTTTGCCAAAAGATGCTAAACATTTCAAAAGTTTGAAGAGGAAAGAGAGAGAAAAGGTGTTGAATATATGTGCATGTGCAAGTGGATGGAGGAAAGAGAAAAAGAAGAAAAATATGATATTTTGTGAAAAAGCATATAAGATAAATGAGAACCAATAGAAAATAAATCCTAACTCAAAATCCTTGGTTTAGGTTGCTAACAACTGGACATATTATGATTCAGTGTAATTTTGTCCAGTTGACATTACCCGAAGCGATTTCCGTAACCGGCGGAACGGTTAGGGAATAAGACGAAAATCTTCGGCGAAATAGGAGGTGCCCTGAATGGGATCAAAAATTTAGTTAACCCAAGTATTTTGAAAGAGGAAGAAGAGATCTTCAGGGCTGTGTTCCCGAAATTTTGAGATTTTACAAGATTACGCGATTCGAACACCGATCGGAGGATTTTACCGGATAAAACCCCCTAAAGCAAGGTTGTCATCATTAAGATGACAACTTTTTGTGGAATTTTGGGGCATGGAGGTCGGCCAAATGGAAGGAGTGGAGGAGAAATTGCCAACTCCCAAACCCTAGAATGTGTGGTTAAAATTGAAGGGAGAAGTTTGGAGAAAATTACCAAGTTGGCCCCATTTTTCTTCTATAAATAGGCCCTTTGTTTCTCTTCATTCCACACCAAATTCAAGAGAGAATTTCGAGTTTAGAGAGAGGGTAGAGAGAGGGAGGAGTCCGGAGGAAGAAGCAGCGAAGCTCTGGGTAATTTTTCGGTACCGAGTCTTAAGTTCTAGTTTTCGATTTGGTAGTTATAGTAGAAATGTTGTTTTGATCTTTAATCTTCCAAGTTAGTTTAGATATCATGTTTTAAGGTTGAATATGATATATATTTCGAAAATCATGTTGGAGTAGGAGTTATGTTGAAATTTTGGAAGATTAGAGTCAAAGTAACGAAGTGCTGGCGAAATTCCGCCGATTAGGGGGTCAGGGGTAAAATGGTCATTTATGACTAAAATGTCTGTCGTAATGATAGATCCTTAAAAAATGCGTTGTTATGTTGATAGGATATCCTTGATTCCGTTTTTACCTACTGTCGTGCCGTATTCCGACAGAATTACCGTTTACCGTCAACGAAGGTACGTTCGCGTACTAGTAACCCTAACTCTGATATTTATGGTATGCGTGTATGTGCTATGTGTATTGTATGTTTATGTACTGTTGTTATGGTTGCTGGGTATTGGGATACGCTTGTTAGTGGCCTAGGTGCCGCCAGGGTACGTTCGCGTACTGTAACACTAATCTGATGTTTAATGTACGCGTATATGTGCTATGTGTATGGTATGCTGTCATGAAGTAGCTGATAGCTCTGTGATATGTTCATGTACAGTTGTTATGCTTGCTGGGTATTGGGATACGACTGTTAGGTGTGAAATGCTAGGTGTGAAACGATGGCTATGTGTGAAACGTATGCTAGGTGTGACACGATAGCTAGGTGTAACACATTTGCTAGGGGATTATGTGCTGTTGGGATATGTTTGTTTGCTGTATGATTATCTGTAATGCATATGTTGTATATGTAAATATGAGGTTAACCGTTACCTGAGATCCGGTGCGGATCTCAGCTCTTAACTTAGCATCAGGGTCAGAAGGACCAAGGACCGAGGAGAGAGGAAAGCAGCAAGTTCAAGGATCCGGCTGAAGACTTTCCATTGTTGTCCTTTACTTTTGAAAACACTCGGTTACCGTACCGCTGTTGTGATTAGCCAGTGGGCATTTTGAATATATATATCAGTTACACTCTTGTTCCGATGCTCTACTCTGATGAAAAAAAAATTATACTGCTTTTAAAAACGGGATGTTACACGTGTCCTCAGCGCTAGGAAAACAATCTCACGGCATTATCAAGACTATAACCCGTATAAAGATGAATGTATAAACAGTGACCTAAGACAGAGTCTTAGCCACGGTACATGACCCAAGACATAGTCTTGTCCATGACCCTATGAATCATTCTATCACATATAAGCATACAAGATACATCAGAGTTAAAGTTACTAGTACGTGAACGTACCTTTCACCGAGTTATGGCTATCTTGCCCGACCTTTGAACCCGACTCCGGACTTCCCGGATATCCTATATATTATCGTCGGATTATTATATGATATCGTGATTAATATCATATTGCTTAGAATAATATCCTAAAGGGTTATTTCCATATCTCTTTACCTTTTTACCCTTAGTGGATTTGTTAATCCACTTTGACCCTTACATTTTATTAAAAACGAAATACTGGATTTTCTGGGCAGATTTTCCAGAAACTTTGAAAAATCGTAATTAATTATACAAAAATCCTTTTTGAATGCTTCAAAATTCCTCATTACCCTTGACATGTATATTTTCAAGGAAAAATAATCCAAGAACCTAGAACACCAAGAATCATTCCCATTTTAATGTATTCTCAACGCTGCCCAGATTTTCGTCCAGAAAAATAGCTTAACTTTAACAAATTTATATCTCATTGACCAGAGATCAAAACGTTACATATTTTATATATTTAGAAATCCATGGATGTATAATTTATTCATGTAAACTTTCATGATTTTTGAAGCTCATTTTAAACATAAAATAATAGCCTAAACGTTGGCTCCCAGAACAGGATTCACAACCGAAAATCCTACAATTTTCACAATCTTGTTCCATTGATTCCAAAACTTATTCCCTCACATGTTTTTACCTCATTAGGAATTTTTCAATGCAAGGAGGCCTAAAAACAAGTAAAGGAATTTTCCTAACAATATTCTAAAAAACTACAAAAACTTAAGAACCTTACCTCTTGAAGATCTTACTCCTTCCTTCCCCTTGTGTAATACCCTGAAAATCTCACTTATGATAAGTATCATAATTTAGTAAATAATACCTACTGGAAATAGGTGAATATGTAGTCTCAAATTTTGTAGAATAATTACTTTGTTCCTAGGGTAATTTCTCTTGAAATTGGGAGAAATAAAGTGCCAAAATTCCTAAGTGAATTTGTGGGTCATAATATACCCTGAAAATATTATGATAAATCCTAATAGGCAATTAAATATTTATTAAAAATAGGAAAGTATGTTGTCTCTAATTTAGATAATTTATTGGATTATTTTCCTTGAAAAATAATCAGGCAAAATTTAATATTATTTTGGGGACCATAAGTTACCCCATGATTTTTAATATAATACATGATGCATAAATGACCAATGTCAGTGAAATAGTTGTGAGAAAATGATTAATCTTAATTAACAAAATTGTCAACAATTAGTAGGGGATTAGATAAGTAATTAATTGCTAATTGTTTAGGCATGAACAAGGGTAATATTCAAAATTAATCATGTGAAACCTCTAATTAAGGGTTATTAACCAATGAAAGGCCAAGATTGAATCTAATAAGGTGAATCTAATGGTTCTAATTAATTGAACCTTAATCCATGTGATAATGAATCAACCAATGGGACAATTTTCTTTTGAATAATATAATAGAAATTAAATAAACAAAACAAGAAAAATATGGGGAAGGGGGAGCCGAAATTATTGAAGAAAAAAGAAGAAAAATGTGTGTGTGTGTGTGTGTGTGAAAAGGGTTGTGGATTGAAGATATTTTGATAGGATAAATGAGAACCGATAGAAATTAAATCATACCTTGAAATCTATGAACTAGGTTTCTAACATCAGGACATATTATGAATAAGTGAATTTTTGTCTCGAAGTTGGTGTTACCCGAAGTCATTTCTGTAACCAACGGGGTTTATCCTAAAATGGTTAGCAGGCTAGGAAATACCCTTAATGAGATCATAAATTTTGCTAACCCAAATATTTCTAAAGAGGAAACTTAGACCTTCAAGGATATGCTAAGGAAAAACTGAGATTATTTAAGATTACGCGATTAGAACACAGAACGGGGAAATTTATCGGTAGAATTCATAAAGTAGCACATGGATGACATCATATGGATGATGTCATATGGAGGAGAGAGAGAGGATGGATGGTTGAGATCAAAACTTCTTCACTAAGTTTTGATCCAATGGTTTAGAAGAAGGATGAGATTTAACCATGGTAGCCAAAGTTACCATGGTTACCTTTGAACTTTTTCTATAAATAGGCACCATGCTCTCATTGAATTCTCACACAAAATTGCAAGAGCAATTTCGAAATTAGAGAGAGGTTAGAGAGAAAAAAGAGCTATGGAGAAGGAGAGCAAGGTTCTGGGTAAGTTCTTCGATCCCTAGTTCTTGAAGTTCTAGGTTAAGTTCATAGCTTATGTTGTTTTGATCTTTAGTCTTCCAATATATTGTTGATATCATGTTTTATGATTAAATATGGTATTTATTTCAAAAATATGATGGAGAAAGAGATATGGCAAAATTTTGGAAGATTAGAGTCAAAATAGCGAAGCTCTGGCGAAATTTCGTCGGTTAGCAAAGTCAGGGGTAAAATAGTCATTTGGGACTAAAATATCCGTTAGGATATTGTGTATGAGTTCATGGATACGGTATTACCCTTTAGGATATCCGGGAGGTCCAGAGTCGGGTTCAAAAGGCCTGACGTTTGGCCATTACACGGTGGAAGGTACGTTCGCGTACTAGTAACACTAGCTCTAATGATTACCGTATGCGTATATGTGTTATGATTGTTGTATGCGTATATGTGGTTGATGAACTATTGTGTGATTATGTGCTTTCGTTATACATTCACTGGGGGTGACACATCTGTAAGGGAACATTCGCTTCGTGCGATACATCTACATTCGCTTCGTGCGGTACATCTACATTCGCTTCGTGCGGTACATCTGCATTCGCTGTGTGCGGTACATCTGCATTGGTTGGGAGTGATACATATGTTGTGTGTTAATATACTGTTAAGGTTGTGAGTATCTGTAATACATGTGTGTGTATGTAAACATGAGGTTAACCGTTACCTGAGGTCCGATGTATGGGCATTGGACCTCAGTCTTAAATGTTAGTACAGGTAAGGATCAGGAACAGAGAAGGCACCGGTAGACAGAGTCTTAAAGAGGAACCAAGGGGCAAGGTCGTAATAATGCACCGGTCGAGGCAAGAGCCGGAAAAATATTATCATATCCAATTGTTTGGCATGGATCTAATGAAGTTACTTCGAATAGTTTGGTGCCGAAGGCAAGGCTAGTCTATGTGGGTCAGCCAATAAGTCACCGTGAACTCGGTGAGGCCCCCAAGATAGACACTTACCTGGCCATTTTGTTCAGTTAACGGAGTTAGGTTCATTGCCCCAAGTCTAGTGAAGACTTGGTCTAGGTTGTATAGTTACTTTTTGAGAAATGTAATTGTACAAAGCTCTGTATATTATATCACATGAATATTCCTTCGGGAAATTTTTAATATACTAGCATACGCTTGGCATCATCATATGTCGGAGTATTTTTATATCAGCTACTCCTCATTGTCCATTTGTTAGTACATTGCTCTCTGTTTCCGCAGTACTCTGATGTAGCACCTCAAATTCTGTTGAATTTTTCTAAAACCAAGTGTCATCCGACACAATTCGTAGTATGGAATTTGAGATGTTACACCTTGCTCCAAGAACTTCACTCTAGCTTCTCTCCACTCTTGTTTAGAATGGTTTTGGTGTGAAGAATGAAGAGAGGCAAGCTCTCTATTTATAGGGAAAGTCATGGCTTGTTCAATGACCAAAATGCCCTTTTCTTCACCAACAAGCTTTCTCTTTCCTCTCTTCTTCCTTCCAATTCGTCCTCCCCTCTCTCTCTCCTTATCCTCTTCCATTTCATTAATTAACTTGTCCTCTTCCACTCCATTATCACCTTATCCTCTTCCAATTTGTCCCCTTCAATTATCCCATGTGTTTGTTTTATTAATATCTTGGATATTCTTTGCAAAATCCTATCCAAATCTTATCTCATTCTTTCCCCCATGTGCTGGACGAAATTGTAGACTTTAGGGACTAATTTTTTATGAATTCATTAATGACATTAGTTAGCTCTAAGTGTCCTTTGAAACTAGATGCAAGTTGGTAGTTGGTTGCCAACTAAATAAGAATGTATTTAGGTGTTAATTATAAAGTTTATCTAAGACCTCTTTTTTCCTCTCAACCATTGATCTAACTTAAGTCTCCCATTGGTCCAATTAATTTCACAAGGATTTAGCTTATTTTTCTTGATTTTTCATTGGCTAGTTACCATTATTGACTTTTCAAAGCTTGATTAAAGTTTAATTAACATCTTAATCAAATGATTATTTCCTCCACATAGGCTGGACGTTTTTTCATTATTTTTGGGCTGATTAAGAAGCTTAATTAACTCTTTAATCAAATGCTTAATTGCCCAGTAATAACATGTTTCATCGTATCATTGGTTTGTTAGCTAATCATAGCAATTAAGGATTATTTAGACAAGTATTATTTCATTTTCTTTGGCCTATTTATTTTCAAATATAATTATCCCTCATTTGATAATTTTAATTTTTCTCTAATTAATTAGAAGCATCATGCAATTCATCTTAATTAATTGCAAGCTAATTTGCCCATTATTTGCTAATTGACACTTAATTTGATTAAGTGTTTTATAATTCTTCCATGGCTCATTTACACTTAAAATAGCCACTATTTTATGTGACTCTAAGTCAATTATGTTAACCAATTTAATATGGTAACATATTCCTAAAATACAATATTTTCGGTAAGTCGAAAATCGGGTGTTACACTAAGCGTAAATATTTTTATGAATTAGATCATTATATATATTTTATGCTTTAACTACTTAATATCTTCATTATTTCTATATGTAAATTCATCTTTTGCAGGACAAGTAATATTCAATGACAATAAACATTTCAATTCAACCTCAAAACTGAGGTCCTCATGGCTTCACTTCAAGAAGCCTCTGAATATTATTTCAACATCAACTTTATAGTTAATTCTCTTGTCATTTCGCATGAGACGAGAGTTCCTGAATCAATGTCTTTTCTCGTGTTTGAACCTCCATTCTTTGTACCTTGTGAAGAATTGCTCCAAGATATTTCAGGATTTCTTCATAGAAATATATCCAATTATGTCCGTGAGCATGACTTTCAACCACTTGCATCTCAAATCATATCTGATTATCATTATGCACTTCAAAATACTGCCTCTGGAACCGAAACTACAGAAGCTCGCATAATACCATTGTTCTGGGATTTACCGTTAATCACTCTGGATAGATCAAAACCTCAAAATTTGATCAAGATTGGTGGTGATGATTCCAATCTGCTGATAGAAATTATGGAACAATCAATGCAACAGTTCACTATGATTCCAAGTTCAAAGGAGGCAATAGCATCACTCAAGAAATTGGAAACTTTAAAGGATGAAATGAAGGCAAATAGCATTTTCTTAGAAGGTTTTGAAGAAGATTATGGAAACGTTTCTGCAATGCCATGCGACCATTTTTATCACCATAATTGTATTGTAGCATGGCTGGAAACAAATAATACATGTCCCTTGTGTCGCTTTCAAATGCCGATAGAATATTTTTATGTACTATATATACTCATTCTTATTATAAAATTCAAGCCCAATTCTTTCCACATGCAAAAAAAGGAAAGAAAAAAATGGTAAGGCACCAACCTGAACCAGCACTAGAAGCAACTACTCTGGAATCACCGACATTGGCAATAACAATTCAATCCCCCACCAATACAGCTGTGTTGATGACTTGATGCAGTGGACCCATCATCTCTATGATAACCCTTTTCCCCTTTAAAGTAATCAACATCTGTATGTTTAAATTCTTCAACTGCAATAAGGAAAAATATATAACAAAGCAAACATGTTTCTTCTTCAAGACAGCCCAGGCAGCAAAACAGCATGGAACAGCAAATGGAACTAATAGTCTCAACCTATCCTTATAGACCTTGTATTCATCATCAACAGCTAATCTCAACATTACTAACCACCTACCGCTTATTAATATTATTCAGGATGACCAGCAGGTAGTAAAATCACTTAGTTATCTTAATTAGCTCCCCTCAGTAACTAACTTCGACAGTTAACAGAAAACTAATAATCCCATAAAAAAATTTTTTTTTTCTTGGGGCGGGGGAGTTTTACAAACTCTGCTCACAAACCTCATTAGCCTTGGCTCACATGGTGTGGCATTCTGTAGCCCCAGTCTTACCAATCTCATTTTTTCTTCTTTCCTCAGCCCTCTTTTTTCCCAAGTCCTTTACCTTTTGTGGCATGAACATTGTATGTGAACCCAACCAAAGCATTACTTTCCAAATTCAATGATAATCATGACGAACTTCAATCACTTAGAAGATAAATCATCAGACACGGGTAGTAACATCAAATCTATTTTCAAGTGATGACTAATTCACAGGAATAAACCTAAATGCTGTTCCATTAGAGAACCATCTGACATAGAGGAATAGAAATACAAACAAAAATTTACACACTTTATAGAAACTTGACACAGGAAAGTCTGAGCTGAATCACATGGTTCATTATTTTCAGTTCAAAGATGAGTAAACTTGAACATAGTAGGTAATCAATTCATTAACCCTCATAAGTTGAAAAGAATGGTGTACAGTCCCTCTAATTTGAAATTGAAATTCTAAATTTTGAGTTTAGGATTTTGGGGCTGATTTAGGATTTGTGAAACTGGTTTTTGACGTAGTTCTGTATTACTTAGCAGCTGAAAACCCAACCCCAATCATCTTAAAAATCTTAATTCTGAAAGGTAAAACCATAAAATGATCCACCTAACCATACAATTTTTGGGCTGATTTAGGATTTGTAAAACCGAATCCAGCGTCCGATGAATAGCGGTAAGCGGGGGACCCACCTGAGGCCACCTCCGCTGAAGAGTGAAGTGGAATCCTTCGATAAAATTACAGGTTTTGCCGTCGGTGGCTGAGCGGTCTGATCGGTAT
The DNA here is from genome assembly GCA_025563575.1 of Acacia pycnantha. Taxonomy (NCBI): domain Eukaryota; kingdom Viridiplantae; phylum Streptophyta; class Magnoliopsida; order Fabales; family Fabaceae; genus Acacia; species Acacia pycnantha. The sequence goes on along the minus strand of JAMWYP010000318.1, from coordinate 233,870 downwards.
AAGCGGAAGGCGGAGCGGAGGCATAATGGGATGAAGAATCCGTGGAATTGGAAGAGGAGGGAGGTGAGGCAGAATCTGTGGAGGCCAAAACGGTGGGAGCGATGGGATGAGGGTCCACATCTGTGATCATTCTGCCATTTTAGCATCAGAGAGCGTATCTTTCCTTTGAATCCTTCGGACCTGCCCTGGTTTTTTGGTCTCCTCAGTTATTTCGCTCAAATTGTCTCCCTTGTGGTTTTGGAAAATTGAAAATTACACTTTATGGCCCATAAAAATTACCCTCATCTTTTCTTTTTTTGTTTGGGGTAATAAAATTGCCCTCATCTTTATCTGTTATTCTATATTTTTAAAACCTGTTATCCTTTATTATATTATGTCACCTTCGGAAAATGTGTTTTTAATCTGAGCAAAAAAAAAAAAATCTGTTTATAAATCATTTAATATTTTTTGGAAGTATTAATTTCTTTTTGTTAAAGTTTATTTTAATTATTAAGGATAATCTTAAAAAATTACTTAAATTTTATGATAAAATTTAATGATTTTTAACTAATTTTTATTTTAAGTGTAATTCTAAGACATGAGATCATTCGCTAGAAATCTTTTCGGCATATTATAATACTACAATATTTTAGGTTTTTGACCAATCATATAATTTTAGTTGATTTTGGGAGGTGTAATAAAGAAGTTCCATAGAAAGGAAACGAAGTTGTTTGTTGAACTTCTTGTTTATAGAAAGATTTCCTTATATGATTTAAGAATATTTTCTCTACTATTGAATTTAAATTTAAATATTTTTATTTATAATAATCATGTAATTTGTTTTTAGGATTTAATCTATAGATCTTTATTTTTTTACCAATTTGGTTCCAGATTAATTATTTTATGGAAATTATTTTTATAATATTGAGACTCACTTTAACTCTTTAAGATTATAATTATATTAAATTAAATTAAATCAATATCAAGTAAAAGTTGCAACCGCTTAAGTCAAACAATTTATTTTACGATTAAAAGATATTTCAATCTTAAGAGATAAATTATATTTTTAAGAATTTTTTTAACCAATCCCATCAATTTTGTTGGCTTTAAATCATCTATAAATAAGAGGCCCCTATGAAGCAAAGTCACACCGTACCTAAAGTCTAGAGTGAAGATTTCAACTTGCTGCCACATCTGGTGAGTTTTCTTTTACTTTCCATAATATGATTTCAAACTATTTTCTCTCAAAATTTACATATCAAGTTGAATGATTCAAAAATATGATCAGTTGTTTGTGTAAGTTAAACAAATTTTCGAAGTAAATACAGACCTAAATGAAATTCGATTGCTTCTTTTGCGTCCTTCCCCAACATAAAAACGGTCAATTGCAGACCCCTCTCAAACAACAGCAAAAAAAAAAACCTCCATCCCCAGTCATCCGCCCAAAAACTAGCGTCAGTGCAAAAATCAAAGTATCAGCCAGTTAAAAAAATCTTGAGAAGATCTGAGCAGTAAAATCGCACACTAATGAATTGAAAGGAAAGAAATATATGAATCAAGTTAAAAACGCAAGGGTTGGAGATAACCCTTGCATGTTTGAGTTCTTGGTTTTCTTGGAGAGTTATCTTGTTTTAATCTTTTCCTTATTTTATATATCTAAGTTATAGAGATTCTCGAATTTCATTCTTTGAATTTGTATCCACCGCATATCTATTAATGATACATATTGAGTTTAGGAGGGTGTGGACATATTTCGATCCGGTGGATCTTGATGAATCACTTTTTTATTTGAGTTAAAGGAATATGGATAGGTCTTTACTACTAGTTAAAACTTTTGCACAATGGTCAACCTCTTGTTCCTAACTTTTGATATGATTTTCTTGAGGAGTTATCTTGTTTAAATTTTTGCCTTATTTATAAATGAGTTATAGAGATTCTCCTTATTTAATTAAGTTAGTACACAAATAGTCGGGGACTCAAATTTTGTAAGTATAAAATACCTATGAATTTAAGAGGGGTACGGTGTAGATTATATTTGGCCTAGTGGACCATAAAGTTATAGGAAACTAGTGTACACGTGTCTAACTTGAGTTAAAAAAAATTAGGAAGTTTACCCCAAATGAATTGTCAAGATGAAAGATTTATTATTCTTTATAATTTACTTACATATTTTAATGATATATATATATATATATATAAAATTCTTTAATTACCAAATATCTTGATTATATTATTGATTTAATAATTCTATTTGTTTGCAGGACAAGCTAATATTTCCATCACAACAAACATCCTAATTCAACGTCACAATTGAAGCCATCATGGCATCCGTTCAAGAAACTTCTGAAAATTACTTCAACATCAACTTTATATTTAATTCTCTTGTCATTTCACGCGAGACACGAGTTCTTGAATCAATGTCTTTTCTAGTGTTTGAACCTCCTTTCTTCATACCTTGTGAAGAATTGCTTCAAGATGTTTCAGGATTTCTTCATAGAAATATATCTAATTATGTCTGTGAGCATGACCTTCAACAACTGGCATCTCAAATCATATCTTATACTCATTATGCACTTCAAAATACTGGCTTTGAAACCGAAACTACAGAAGCTCGCATAATGCCATTGTTCGTGGATTTACCGTTAATCACTTTGCATGGATCAGAAACTCAAAATTTGATCGAGATTGGTGGTGATGATTCTAATCGATTGACAGAAATCATGGAGCAATCAATGCAACAGTTAAATATGATTCCAACATCAAAGGAGGCTATAGCATCACTCAAGAAATTGGAAACTTTAAATGATGAAGTGAAGGCAAACATGTGTAGCATATGCATGGAAGGTTTTGAAGAAGATTCTGGAGACATTTCTGCAATGCCATGCAACCATTTTTATCACCATAATTGTATTGTAACATGGCTGGAAACAAACCATACATGTCCATTGTGTCGCTTTCAAATGCCGACAGAATAATTTTATGTATTATATATACACATTCTTATTATAAAATTCAATCATTTGGATATTAATTGCTGAAATATTCTTTTAGTTGTTTTCTTAGGTTTCATAATGTTTTTAGAGTTTTACTATTGAAAATTATACTTCTACATATCAAATCAGTAGTGTTCAAATTAAAACTCATATTTCAAAAACTGATATTGATGATGGACTCCATCAAAGCCCATGAACACCATTATATTACACTTAGTTGGTAGAGATCCTTCAATAGTATCATAATATGTCCTATATAAAGTTAAAGGTATACAAAAATTAAGCTCACCTTGACCACCCATAGTATTGAATTTTCTAATCAAGGGCACCAATTCTATAACAAGGGAATTTGAATTTTTAAATACACACATAAGATAAGTAAAAACAAGTTTCAACATAACCGGAAAATTAAGATGACGAGCCACTAGATCCCTCTTGAAATGGATGACACGGTATAAATTAGGGAAAATAACACTCAGGTCCCAAAGAACATACAAAATATCAAAAAAGTCTCAACTCAAAATCACATATCAAAAAAGTCGGACTTTTTTTCTATTAGTTGTATTGAAATAAAATCTAACTGTTTAAATTTTGTTGTGAATATAGCACTTCCTGTTGTAAGTCTAGCTTTTTCTGTTGTGAATGACCTCTTAGAGACCTGAGTTTAAGGGTATGTTTGGTTTGAGGGAAGGGGAGGGAGGGGGAGGGGAGGGGAGAGAAAAAAAATTTCAAAATTGAGTGTAGTGGGGCCCACAAGTTTTCCTCCCCCCTCCTTTTTTTTCTCCCCGTCCCCTCCCTCTCCCTCCCTTCCCTCAAACCAAACATACCCTAAAACAATATCCAGGTGTTTAAATTTTGTTGTGAATATAACACTTCCTGTTGTGAATGACTATGTTTTTAAATTTTGTTGTAAATATGAGTTAGAGGGGAAGATTTAATTTAATATGATGAGATGTGTAAATTGAACTTTTTCATCCATGCAAAGGGGTGATTATGAGTATTCATAGGGGAATTATGAATGAGGATTACCAATTTTTGGCATCATTACCATGGTAAACCTTATTACTATGCTAAAGAGCACTCTTCTCTTAATAATGTAATATTGATTACCATTGCATGCGTACAATGATGTTACATCAAACGGGTTCGTAAGATTACTGAATACTAAAATCATAAATTGAACTGGTTGTCCTAATTTAAAATTTGTTAAATTTAAACGCATAATTCAAGATTTATATCTTTCAAAAATATTTTAGATATTTCAAGATTTAAATGTAACGGTTTAATATATAAATTATTTAAAATATTTTTCGGGCCATCCATACTTATCTATTATATTATCTAGATTTTGGAATCTGTCCTACCTTTTTTTCTCAGAATTCTCAAATTATCCACATCTTTATCTGTTATTATATATTTTCAAAACCTGTTATCCTTTATTATATGTCACCTTCGGAAAATGTTGTTTTAATCCTTTTTATAAATCATTTAATATTTTTTGGAAGTATTAATTTTTTTTGTTAAGTGTAATTCTAAGACATGAGATCATTTGCAAGAAATCTTTTCGGCATATTATAATACTATAATATTTTAGGTTTTTGACCAATCATATAATTTTAGTTGATTTTGGGAGGTCTAATAAAGAAGTTCCATATAAAACAAACGAAGTTGTTTGTTGAACTTCTTGTTTATAGAAAGATTTCCCTATATGATTTAGGACTATTTTCTCTACTATTATATTTAAATTTAAATATTTTTTATTTATAATGATCATGTAATTCGTTTTTTAGGATTTAATCTATAGATCTTTATTTTTTACCAATTTGGTTCCAGATTTATTATTTTATGGAAATTATTTTTATAATATTGAGACTCACTTTAACTCTTTAAGATTATAATTAAATTAAATTAAATTAAATTAAATCAATATCAAGTAAAAGATTCAACCATTTAAGTCAAACAATTTATTTTAAGATTAAAAGATATTTCAATTTTAAGAGATAAATTATATTTTTAAGATTTTTTTAACCAATCCAATCAAGTTTGTTGGCTTTAAATCCTCTATAAATAAGAGGCCCCTATGAAGCAAAGTCACACCATATAAAGTCTAGAGTGGAGATTTCAACTTGCTGTCACGTCTGGTGAGTTTTTTTTTTTTTGCTTTCATAATATGATTTCAAATTACTTTCTGTTAAAATTTACATATCACTTAAAAGTTGAATGATTCAAAAATATGATCAAGTTATTAGTACATAGCAAACATGAGTTATCAAGACTCTCATTTTTTTAAGTTGTTATACTTTCATCGCTTGCTCTTGAAGAACCAGCCCTTTGAACATAATACACCTCCCAATCATAATCCCTCTTACAGCCACTAATACTTTCATCGCGTCTCAGAGACGACAACATCGCCCGCGGTGGCAATCTATTCATATCCACGCCCCTAGGAGAACTGTCTGCATGTGAAAAACTGAGTCTTCACTCTTAAAACAGAGGTTAAACCGTCAAAGGAAATGATTTTTGAAAGCTGAAAGGACTAATGGATAAAAAATTTAATTAGTTAGTGAGTTTATATTTGGCTACCTCAAATATTTATCTTAAGGAGTTATCTTGAGTTCTTGATTTTCTTGAGTTGTCTTGTTTAAATTTTTGCCTTATTTATAAATATGAGTTATAGAGATTCTCGTTATTTAATTAAATTAATACACATATAGTTGGGGACTCAAATTTTTTCCCTTGTTTTTTTGGTTATAAACGATGGCTTAATTTAAATAAAAATAAAGGAGTCGGGGAGGTAGGTCCCATACATTCAGAAAGCACCAAAGTCCTAAGAGAAACTGGACACAGATCATGAGAGGATGACAGTAGATATCCTTCCTTTTGCTAACCTATAAACCACTTGATTTTGTTGACGAGGAATACGAACAAACTGCACGATCCAGTTGAAACTCATGAGACGTCGGATCTGAAAAATTCCCAGGCTGTCTTCATTCTTCAGTAAATCAACACGGATTAGGTTATTTAGGAGGGGTGTAGATTAGATTTGGCCTAATCTAATCTAAGATGTGGTTAATCTTTTTCTTTTTTGAGGGTAGGTGAATGTGGTTTGAGTTCTTGATTTTCTTGAGGAGTTATCTTGTTTAAATTTTTGCCTTATTTATAAATGAGTTATAGAGATTCTCGTTATTTAATTAAGCTAATACATACATAGTTGGAGACTCAAATTTTGTCCCTTGAATATGTATCAATCTAATTAAAAAGGTATAAAATACCTATGAATTTAGGAGGGGTGTAGATTAGATTTGGCCTAGTGGACCAGTTATAGGAAACTAGTGTACGTGTGTCTAACCTGAGTCAAAAAAAACTAGGAAGTTTACCCCAAATGAATTGTCAAGATGAAAGATTTATTATTCTTTATAATTTACTTACATATTTTAATGAATTGGATATATATATATATAGTGTGTGTGTGTGTGATTCTTTAATTACCAAATATCCTGATTATATTACTGATTTAATCATTCTATTCTTTGCAGGACAAGCTAATATTTCCATCACAACAAACATCCTAATTCAACGTCAAATTTGAAGTCATCATGGCATCAGTTCAAGAAGACTCTGAAAATTACTTCAATGTCAACTTTATAGTTCATTCTATTGTCATTTCACACGAGACGGGAGTTCTTGAATCAATGTCTTTTCTCGTGTTTGAACCTCCTTTCTTCATACCTTGTGAAGAATTGCTTCAAGATGTTTCAGGATTTCTTCATAGAAATATATCTAATTATGTCTGTGAGCATGACCTTCAACAACTGGCATCTCAAATCATATCTTATACTCATTATGCACTTCAAAATACTGGCTTTGAAACCGAAACTACAGAAGCTCGCATAATACCATTGTTCGTGGATTTACCGTTAATCACTTTGCATGGATCAGAAACTCAAAATTTGATCGAGATTGGTGGTGATGATTCTAATCGATTGACAGAAATCATGGAGCAATCAATGCAACAGTTAAATATGATTCCAACATCAAAGGAGGCTATAGCATCACTCAAGAAATTGGAAACTTTAAATGATGAAGTGAAGGCAAACATGTGTAGCATATGCATGGAAGGTTTTGAAGAAGATTTTGGAGACATTTCTGCAATGCCATGCAACCATTTTTATCACCATAATTGTATTGTAACATGGCTGGAAACAAACCATACATGTCCATTGTGTCGCTTTCAAATGCCGACAGAATAATTTTATGTATTATATATACACATTCTTATTATAAAATTCAATCATTTGGATATTAATTGCTGAAATATTCTTTTAGTTGTTTTCTTAGGTTTCATAATGTTTTTAGAGTTTTACTATTGAAAATTATACTTCTACATATCAAATCAGTAGTGTTCAAATTAAAACTCATATTTCAAAAACTGATATTGATGGACTCCATCAAAGCCCATGAACACCATTATATTACACTTAGTTGGTAGAGATCCTTCAATGGTATCATAATATGTCCTATATAAAGTTAAAGGTATATAAAAATTAAGCTCACCTTGACCACCCATAGTATTGAATTTTCTAATAAAGGGCACCAATTCTATAACAAGGGAATTTGAATTTTTAAATACACACATAAGATAAGTAAAAACAAGTTTCAACATAACCGGAAAATTAAGATGACGAGCCACGGTATAAATTAGGGAAAATAACACTCAGGTCCCAAAGAACATACAAAATATCAAAAAAGTCTCAACCCAAAATCACATATCAAAAAAGTCAGGACTTTTTTTCTATTAGTTGTATTGAAATAAAATCTAACTGTTTAAATTTTGTTGTGAATATAGCACTTCCTGTTGTGAATCTAGCTTTTTCTGTTGTGAATGACCTCTTAGAAACCTGAGTTTAAAACAATATCCAGGTGTTTAAATTTTGTTGTGAATATAACACTTCCTGTTGTGAATGACTATGTTTTTAAATTTTGTTGTAAATATGAGTTAGAGGGGAAGATTTAATTTAATATGATGAGATGTGTAAATTGAACTTTTTCATCCATGCAAAGGGGTGATTATGAGTATTCATAGGGGAATTATGAATGAAGATTACCAATTTTTTGGCATCATTACCATGGTAAACCTTATTACTATGCTAAAGAGCACTCTTCTCTTAATAATGTAATATTGATTACCATTGCATGCGTACAATGATGTTACATCAAACGGGTTCGTAAGATTACTGAATACTAAAATCATAAATTGAACTGGTTGTCCTAATTTAAAATTTGTTAAATTTAAACGCATAATTCAAGATTTATATCTTTCAAAAATATTTTAGATATTTCAAGATTTATATGTAACGGTTTAATATATAAATTATTTAAAAAAAATTTCGGGCCATCCATACTTCTCTATTATATTATCTAGATTTTGGAATCTGTCCTACCTTTTTTTCTCAGAATTATCAAATTATCCACATCTTTATCTGTTATTATATATTTTCAAAACCTGTTATCCTTTATTATATGTCACCTTCGGAAAATGTTTTTTTAATCCTTTTTATAAATCATTTAATGTTTTAAATGTAATACCCGGATATTTATCTGGAATATTATAAATAAAAGTTGGATATTTCTGATAAGTGAAATTTCAATCTCCGGTCTTATATAAATACAGTCTATTTTCTAAGTAGAATTTCTGTAAGAAATTAGGGAGTTTAAGGGCCAAAGTGCCAAAATGACCAAAATGCCCCTAAGGGACATAATTAACTTAGAAAATTTATGGAAAAATCCTAAAAGACAGTTAAATGACCAAGTGAGTTAGGAGAGTATATAATCTTTAATTATTGTAATTTTATAAATTATGAAATTGGAGAAATTGTTGGAAAATACTCAAAAAGAAGTAAAGACCAAAATACCCTTGTAATTATGGAATAATGCAAGAGGTATGAAAATACTAATGTTAATACAAGTGTATGAAGGTAATAAGGCATAGTAATTAAGAAAATTATCAACAAGTGATAATGAAGTAATTAAGTAATATTGGACTAATTACTTAAGCATAGGCAAAGGAAATTCAGTAATAATTATGTGAAGCTCAAAAATTATTGGAAATTAGTGGAATATTAGTAAAAATGTATTTACTAATTAATTGGAAATTTCTATGAAAAATAGTTGAGTTTAGGTATTTTTAAGCCTAAATACAAGAATGGACCAATTAGATAATTTTGGGGAATTTTTGAGAAAAAGTAAATAAATAAATCATTAAATAATTAATTAAATAAAAAATAAATATTTATTAATCTAAAATAGGGCCAGCCGAAATTCAAGAGAAAGGAGAATGGAAAAAAAATATATATATAAAAATGAAATAGAAGAAGCAAGTGGCCAAGTTGCACATTATAAAATTAATATAATTAAATTAAAGCAAAAATTGTGAATAGTAATTTAAAAATTAGGAAACGGATCCTATCTAGAGATCTAGGAATAGGAATCCCAAGGTCAAGGTAAAATATTGATCAGTGAGATTTTACCTTTAAGTGACCTCTTCCGGAAGTTAATTCCGAGGCCGTTTGTGCATTTTCCTAATAAAACAAAATAGGGAAAAATGCATATAGTCATATTTTTGGAAAAGAGGAAAATAAATTCTAACTCAATGATTAGGAATGAGTTTGAATTTATTTAGACATATTTGGAATCAGTGAATTATTTCGAAGAGATTGATATCTCCGAAAACGAATTTCGACACCGGACACGTTCGGACACGTTTTTCGAGAAAACTTCAACTGGAATACTGGAGGCCTATATGGAATCAAAATTTAGGTTGACCTGGACATTTCTACTAAGTGAGAACTTGTCTTCAGAGTTGTAAACCCGGAATTTTGAGAATTCTCCGAAATCACGCGAATCGGGTACCGATCGGGGAAAACGGTTAGACTAGAGCATAAAGCAAGCCTAGTCACCATTTTGAGCCAATCCTTGGCTGCCACATCATCATGGAGGTCGGCCAAGAGGGGAAAAGGCAAGGGCAAAAATTGTGTGAAATTCTTGGACATGAATAGTGCAAACAACTTCAAAAATTCCAACCTTGTCCCTCCAAAAACACTATAAATACCCCCCCTCCTTCACTTTTCTTCACACCATTCCTTCTTGCTTATTTCGAAATTCTAGGGAGAGAAAGTAGAGAGAGAAGCTCTGGGGGAAGTTCTGTCGAAGTCTTCAACGGGTAAGTCTTTCGGTCTTTAGTTTTTAGTCTTTAGTTCAATAGTTAGTAATGCTAGGATAGTCTTTATTTTTATGATTGGATATCATATGGGAGGGCTATTTTAGTCTTTATTTTCTAAAATCATGATGGCGTCGAAGTTCTGGCAAAATTTTGGGAAGAAAATAGCCTATGTAGCTAAGCGCCGGCGAAATTCCGCTAAGTAGGGGTATAGGGGCAAAATGGTAATTTTTACCTAAAATGCCGCTTATAATGTCAAATTACTAATAGAAGTGACATTATTCTCATAGGATATCTGAAACGCTGATTCTCGCCGCCGTTACGCCCCGACGTGCCGCCGTAGGACTTTTGCACGTTTCTCCGTAGAAAGTACGTTTTCGCGGTAGTACCTAACGTTGCCAACGAAGGTACTGGACGCGTATTGTAACACTAATCTTGCACATCTTAAATACTTATATGTCAATGATATGTTTGTAGACCGTTATACAGACAGTTATACGGGTTATAGTTTTGATAACGCCGTTTTGTTTTCCTAGCGCTGAGGACACGACTAATTATCGTGGCACCGGTGAATAGTGCAAGCCGTTGTTGTTATTTACCTTATGGGGCTTTACATATTGCTCGTGCTTATGTTTTGTCGGCATAATGATCATGCATCTCTAGTATGCTTGTGATATACCGTTGTATTAGCTCTAGAATATCTCGTTGGCCATATACCGTGTTGTTTGGGTATGAGGTTAACTGTTACCCGAGATTCAATCGTTGAATTGAATCTCACTGTAGCTTCGTGGTCGGGAGGACCACGGCTCGTGGATAGAGGCAAGTACCGGAGTAGGCGTGCACCAAGACTATCTCTATCTTATCGTATTCTCGTTATTACACTATTTCCTTCCTAAACCTTAGGATTACTGTAATCATTACAATGTTACACAATGGTTGATGTTTTGGCTAAGAATCCAATTACTCTTTCGCTCTATTGCTCTACTCTGATTGTTTGTTTGAAAAAAAAAAATTCCGCATTTCAAACTTGGGATGTTACATTTTATGGTATCAGAGCAAAACTTTCTGGCAAGTATTTAACTATGTTACCACTGGACAGTTTGGTGCCGAAGGCAAGGCTAGTCTACGTGGGTGTGCCATAAGTCACTGCTAACCCAGTGAGGCCCCCATGGTAGACACTTACCTGGCCATTCTGTTCGGATAACGGAGTTAGGTTCTTAAGCCTTTTAACTTTGAGCACATTTTTGAAAATGAGTACTGATACGACCATTGGTGTAAATGTGTAAAGATGAATAGAGATAATGGCTAGTATGCCTTTAGAGCCGGAGAAACCTCTATGAATTACGAACGCGAAGGATTGTAACCACTGGTCATAAACCAGCTGGATGATGTAATATACGTTAACATGTACATTACATCTAATATGAAAATATATAGGTTTTGATGCCACGTGATGTGTTATTTTCTGACACATATATCTGTTATTTAATTAAAGGAAAGAGATAAAACATGGCGATACTAAGAGGTGCCGGTGCACCAAGAGGCCGAGGCCGTGGACGAGGCCGAGGTCGAGGTAGAGGCAGACAGCCTCAAGATAGAGCAATACCTGAAGTTGGACAAAATCAAGAGGACCAACATGCACAGGTCATTTGACGACTACTTCGCACGTTTCACCAACCTGTCTCGATACTCTTCATATCTGAAGAGCAATGTGAACGAAAGCTGGAAAGCGAACCGATTGGTGAACGGGCCGAGGTACGACATAAGGGCAAGGTTGGTATCTCACCAATTTTCTAAGATGGCCCAAGCCGTAGGATCTTGCAGATCGACGGAGCGCAACTGAAGGAACCGCGCAAATCCCGGCCGACGGAAATAATGCAAGTCGCGGTGGATCCAACCGCGGAGGTTCCTCACGAAGAGGAAGGCACCTTGGAACAACAACCGTGGTGGAAACAAGAGACCCTACCAACCGGGCAACAGAATTACCCTGCATACCGGGATCCCGACGTGTCCCAAATGCAAGAAGTACCATCCAGAGCCAATCGTGATGGGAAACAAGTCTGTTTCTGTGTCGAAGCTCGGACACATTAGCCGGGATTGCCCCGAGAAGGCCGTAGAGGCGAGACCTCAAAGCACCGGCCGAATCTTTGCATTGACAAACACAGAGGCCAAGAAGTCCCAGAGATGGTTCAAGGTACCATCTATCTCAATGGAAATCGACTTGAAGCATTGTATGACTCGGGTGCTAGTCACTCGTTTATTTCCTATGAATGTGCAAGTCGTTTAGGATTGCATGCCTGTAGATTACCATTTGATCTTGTAGTATCTACACCGTTGGGTGTAAAGTCTTTAGCTTCTGATGCATGTATGAATTGTACTGCTGACGTGGATGGACGAGTTTCTAAAGTGGATCTTATCCGTCTACCTCTTCATGGCATCGACGTCATATTCGGTCTGAACTGGTTAACGGCCAACGGTGCGATGATCGACATCCCTGTGGTGAATGAATTTTCCGATGTATTTCCGGAGGATCTCACCGAGTTACCTCCTATCCGAGAAGTGGAGTTCAACATTGACTTGATGCCTGGCACAGGATCAATATCAAAGGCGTCGTATCGTATGGCTCCTAACGAGATGCAGGAGTTAAAGAAGAAGCTAGAAGAGCTTTTGAAGAAGGGGTTCATTCGACCCAGTGTATCACCATGGGGAGCCCCAGTGCTTTTTGTAAAGAAGAAAGATGGAAGCTTCCGACTCTGCATCGATTACCGTGAACTCAACAAAGTAACCGTCAAAAATAAGTACCCACTTCCCCGGATTGATGATCTTTTGGATCAGTTGTCTGGTTCCACAGTCTTTTCAAAAATTGACTTGCGTTCGGGATACCATCAGTTGCGAGTTAAGGATGGCGATGTTCCCAAGACAGCTTTCAGAACCAGATATGGGCATTATGAATTCCTTGTGATGCCTTTCAGATTAACAAATGCACCTGCGGTATTCATGGATTACATGAACCGAATTTTCCGACAACACCTAGACCAGTTTGTGGTGGTGTTCATTGATGACATTTTGATATATTCTAAGAGCAAAGAAGAGCACGAAGAACATCTGCGAAAGGTGTTAGGCATACTCAGGGAAAAGCAACTTTATGCTAAGCTGAGAAAATGCGAATTTTGGCCGCCTAAGTGAAATTTCGGGCCATGTTATATCTAGCGGCGGAGTTGCAGTTGATCCAAGCAAAGTAGAAGCAGCTACGGGACTGAAACGGCCGAGACTGTGACGGAGATCCGTAGTTTTCTTGGTCTGGTGGGATATTACCGCAGATTTATACGGGATTTCTCGCGTCTTGCCCTACCATTGACAAAGCTTACGAGGAAGAATCAACCCTTTATATGGGGAGATGATTGTGAGGAGAGCTTTAATCCGAGGGAGAGGTTGACTACAAGACCGTATTGATTATCCCCGATCCCGATGAGACCTATGTTGTCTACAAATGATGACAGTGGGCAAGGATTGGGATGTGTCCTAATGCAAAGGCGGGGTGGTGGCCTATGCCTCTCGTCACCGAAACCTCACGAGCTAAACTATCCTACACACGATCTAGAGCCGGCGGCTATCGTGTTCGCTTTGAAGATATGGAGGCATTACCTTTACTTGTAACCGTAGAAGTGTATTGTGACCACAAGAGTCTAAAATACTTGTTCGATCAACGAGAACTCAACATGAGACAACGCCGTTGGATGGAGCCGATTAAGGATTACACCACGGAGATCAAGTATCATCCGGTAAAGCAAACGTTGTTGCCGATGCTCTTAGTAGGAAGACGGTGCAGGTATCATACATGATGATACAAGAGCGTAAACCGCCGGAAGATTTCGGGGATCTGAATCTATCCAACCAAATCTGCATGGGTCTGCACGCACCAGCTGATGCCTATCTTGTTACACTTCTTGCGAGTCAAGGGGAGTATGATCTGAGAGATGAAGTGGAGAAAGCTCAGAAGCAAGATGATTGGGCAAAAGAGATACGTGAGAAAATCTCTCGAGGTGAGACCCAAGACCATGACCTATCACTTAGTGGTTTGGTCAGGTACAAGAAGCGAATCTATGTACCGCCAGTTGATGAATTAAGGCGGAAGATAATGGATGAGGCTCACAAGAGTAAATATACTCTACATCCAGGCATGGTCAAGATGTACCAGAGTATGAAATCCGAACTGTGGTGGCCCGGAATGAAGAAAGACGTAGCAGAATACGTGGCCAAATGCTTGACCTGTCAGAAAGTAAAGATTGAACACCGTCGACCCCCTGGCAAAGAGATAGTGAGATTACATGGTGTTCCTAAGAGCATTGTCTCCGATCGTGATACACGATTCAAATCCCGTTTCTGGCAAGCGTTACATGAAGGTATGGGGACTAAGTTGAAGTTCAGTTCGGCTTATCACCCACAGACTGACGGTCAATCTGAGAGAACCATACAAACGCTGGAGGATATGCTGCGAGCATGTGCCCTGGATTTCAAAGGAAGTTGGGATCAACATCTTTCGCTAGCGGAGTTTGCATATAACAACAGTTATCATGCTAGTATACAAATGGCCCCGTTCGAGGCATTGTATGGGCGGAGGTGTCAATCACCATTATGCTGGAGTTATCCCCATGGCGGTGTCGGCGAACGCTTAAGAGGAAGAAACTCACCACGGTATGTTGGACCATTCGAAATTCGCTAAGCGCGGAGAAGTAGCTTATCAGATAGCCTTACCCCCGAATCTGAGTAATCTCCACGACGTTTTCCACGTGTCGCAATTGAAGAAGTACCAACCTGTCAGTGATCATGTCATCGAGTACGAGGATGTCGAAGTACGGCATGATAATACCTTCATAGTCGAGCCGGAGCAGATCATAGATCACAAAGAGAAACGGCTCAGAAACAAGACTATTTTGATTGTGAAGGTGGTCTGGAAGGGTTTGTCACCCGAAGAAGCGACTTGGGAAACCGAGAGTGACATGAAAGAGAAGTACCCTGAGTTCATGGCCCGAAGTTTAGTTAGTATAGACTAAATTTCGAGGGAGAAATTTTGTGTAAGGGGGGGAGAAATGTAATACCGGATATTTATCTGGAATATTATAAATAAAAGTTGGATATTTCTGATAAGTGAAATTTCAATCTCCGGTCTTGTATAAATACAGTCTATTTTCTAAGTAGAATTTCTGTAAGAAATTAGGGAGTTTAAGGGCCAAAGTGCCAAAATGACCAAAATGCCCCTAAGGGACATAATTAACTTAGAAAATTTATGGAAAAATCCTAAAAGACAGTTAAATGACCAAGTGAGTTAGGAGAGTATATAATATTTAATTATTGTAATTTTATAAATTATGAAATTGGAGAAATTGTTGGAAAATACTCAAAAAGAAGTAAAAGACCAAAATACCCTTGTAATTATGGAATAATGCAAGAGGTATGAAAATACTAATGTTAATACAAGTGTATGAAGGTAATAAGGCATAGTAATTAAGAAAATTATCAACAAGTTATAATGAAGTAATTAAGTAATATTGGACTAATTACTTAAGCATAGGCAAAGGAAATTCAGTAAAATAAATATTTATTAATCTAAAATAGGGCCAGCCGAAATTCAAGAGAAAGGAGAATGGAAAAAAAAAAAATATATATATATATATATATATATATAAAAATGAAATAGAAGAAGCAAGTGGCCAAGTTGCACATTATAAAATTAATATAATTAAATTAAAGCAAAAATTGTGAATAGTAATTTAAAAATTAGGAAACGGATCCTATCTAGAGATCTAGGAATAGGAATCCCAAGGTCAAGGTAAAATATTGATCGGTGAGTTTTTACCTTTAAGTGACCTCTTCCTAAGTTAATTCCGAGGCCGTTTGTGCATTTTCCTAATAAAACAAAATAGGGAAAAATGCATATAGGCATATTTTTGAAAAGAGGAAAATAAATTCTAACTCAATGATTAGGAATGAGTTTGAATTTATTTAGACATATTTGGAATCGTGAATTATTTCAAGAGATTGATATCTCCGAAAACGAATTTCGACACCGGACACGTTCGGACACGTTTTTCGAGAAAACTTCAACTGGAATACTGGAGGCCTATATGGAATCAAAATTTAGGTTGACCTGGACATTTCTACTAAGTGAGAACTTGTCTTCAGAGTTGTAAACCCGGAATTTTGAGAATTCTCCGAAATCACGCGAATCGGTACCGATCGGGAAAATGGTTAGACTAGAGCATAAAGCAAGCCTAGTCACCATTTTGAGCCAATCCTTGGCTGCCACATCATCATGGAGGTCGGCCAAGAGGGAAAAGGCAAGGGCAAAAATTGTGTGAAATTCTTGGACATGAATAGTGCAAACAACTTCAAAAATTCCAACCTTGTCCCTCCAAAAACACTATAAATACCCCCTCCTTCACTTTTCTTCACACCATTCCTTCTTGCTTATTTCGAAATTCTAGGGAGAGAAAGTAGAGAGAGAAGCTCTGGGGGAAGTTCTGCCGAAGTCTTCAACGGGTAAGTCTTTCGGTCTTTAGTTTTTAGTCTTTAGTTCAATAGTTAGTAATGCTAGGATAGTCTTTATTTTTATGATTGGATATCATATGGGAGGGCTATTTTAGTCTTTATTTTCGAAATTCATGATGGCGTCGAAGTTCTGGCAAAATTTTGGGAAGAAAATAGCCTATGTAGCGGAAGCGCTGGCGAAATTCCGCTAAGTAGGGGTATAGGGGCAAAATGGTAATTTTTACCTAAAATGCCAGTTATAATGTCAAATTACTAATAGAAGTGACATTATTCTCATAGGATATCTGAAACGCTGATTCTGCCGCCGTTACGCCGCCCGACGTGCCGTAGGACTTTTGCACGTTTCTCCGTAGAAAGTACGTTTTCCGCCGGTAGTACCTAACGTTGCCAACGAAGGTACGGACGCGCATCGTAACACTAATCTTGCACATCTTAAATACTTATATGTCAATGATATGTTCGTAGACCGTTATACGACGCTTATACGGTTATAGTTTTGATAACGCCGTTTTGTTTTCCTAGCGCCGAGGACACGACTAATTATCGTGGCACCGGTGAATAGTGCAAGCCGTTGTTGTTATTTACCTTATGGGGCTTTACATATTGCTCGTGCTTATGTTTTGTCGGCATAATGATCATGCATCTCTAGTATGCTTGTGATATACCGTTGTATTAGCTCTAGAATATCTCGTTGGCCATATACCGTGTTGTTTGGGTATGAGGTTAATCGTTACCCGAGATTCAATGCGTTGAATTGAATCTCACTGTAGCTTCGTGGTCGGGAGGACCACGGCTCGTGGATAGAGGCAAGTACCGGAGTAGGCGTGCAAACAAGACTATCTCTATCTTATCGTATTCTCGTTATTACACTATTTCCTTCCTAAACCTTAGGATTACCGTAATCATTACAATGTTACACAATGGTTGATGTTTTGGCTAAGAATCCAATTACTCTTTCGCTCTATTGCTCTACTCTGATTGTTTGTTTGAAAAAAAAAAATCCGCATTTCAAACTTGGGATGTTACATTTTGGAAGTATTAATTTTTTTTGTTAAATTTTATCTTAATTATTAAGGATAATCTTAAAAAATTACTTAAATTTTATGATAAAATTTAATGATTTTTAACTAATTTTTATTTTAAGTGTAATTCTAAGACATGAGATCATTTGCAAGAAATCTTTTCGGCATATTATAATACTATAATATTTTAGGTTTTTGACCAATCATATAATTTTAGTTGATTTTGGGAGGTCTAATAAAGAAGTTCCATATAAAACAAACGAAGTTGTTTGTTGAACTTCTTGTTTATAGAAAGATTTCCCTATATGATTTAGGACTATTTTCTCTACTATTATATTTAAATTTAAATATTTTTTTATTTATAATGATCATGTAATTCGTTTTTTAGGATTTAATCTATAGATCTTTATTTTTTACCAATTTGGTTCCAGATTTATTATTTTATGGAAATTATTTTTATAATATTGAGACTCACTTTAAGTCTTTAAGATTATAATTATATTAAATTAAATTAAATCAAGATCAAGTAAAAGTTTTTACTACTTAAGTCAAACAATTTATTTTAAGATTAAAAGATATTTCAATTTTAAGAGATAAATTATCTTTTTAAGATTTTTTTAACCAATCCAATCAAGTTTGTTGGCTTTAAATCATCTATAAATAAGAGGCCCCTATGAAGCAAAGTCACACCATACCTAAAGTCTAGAGTGAAGATTTCAACTTGCTATCACGTCTGGTGAGTTTTTTTTTTTTTTTTTACTTTCATAATATGATTTCAAATTATTTTCTCTTAAAATTTACATATCACTTAAAAGTTGAATGATTCAAAAATATGATCAAGTTATTAGTACATAGCAAACATGAGTTATCAAGACTCTCATTTTTTTAAGTTGTTATACTTTCATCGCTTGCTCTTGAAGAACCAGCCCTTTGATCATAATATACCTCTCCTTCATAATCCCTCTTACAGCCACTAATACTACTCCCTCCTATGTTAAACACACTGAGATCCATCTGAAACGGTGACACGGCGCTGTTCAGAGACAACAACATCGCCCGCGGTGGCAATCTATTCATATCCACGCCCGAGTAGGAGAACTGCCTGCATGTGAAAAACAGAGTCTTTAGTCTAAAAAACGTTAAAGGAATGATTTTTGGAAGCTTGGGTACTGAAAGGAACAATGGATAAAAAAATTTAATTAGCGAATGAGTTTATATTTGGCTACCTCGAGTTATCTTGAGTTCTTGAGGGGTTATCTTGTTTAAATTTTTGCCTTATTTATAAATATGAGTTATAGAAATTCTTGTTATTTAATTAAATTTATACACACGGGTAGGTCTCATACATTCAGAAAGCACCAAAGTCCTAAGAGAAATTGGACACAGATCATGAGAGGATGACAGTAGAAATCCTTCCTTTGCTAACCTATAAACCACTTGATTTTGCTGACGAGGAATACGAACAAACTGCACGATCCAGTTGAAACTCATGAGACGTCGGATCTGAAAAATTCCCAGGCTGTCTTCATTCTTCAGTAAATCAACACGGATTAGGTTATTTAGGAGGGGTGTAGATTAGATTTCGCCTAATCTAATCTAAGATGTGGCTAATCTTTTTCTTTTTTTGAGGGTAGGTGAATGTGGTTTGAGTTCTTGATTTTCTTGAGGAGTTATCTTGTTTAAATTTTTGCCTTATTTATAAATGAGTTATAGAGATTCTCGTTATTTAATTAAGCTAATACATACATAGTTGGGACTCAAATTTTGTCCCTTGAATATGTATCAATCTAACTAAAAAGGTATAAAATACCTATGAATTTAGGAGGGGTGTAGATTAGATTTGGCCTAGTGGACCAGTTATAGGAAACTAGTGTACGTGTGTCTAATCTGAGTCAAAAAAAACTAGGAAGTTTACCCCAAATGAATTGTCAAGATGAAAGATTTATTATTCTTTATAATTTACTTACATATTTTAATGAATTGGATATATATATATATATATAGTGTGTGTGTGTGTGATTCTTTAATTACCAAATATCCTGATTATATTACTGATTTAATCATTCTATTCTTTGCAGGACAAGCTAATATTTCCATCACAACAAACATCCTAATTCAACGTCAAATTTGAAGTCATCATGGCATCAGTTCAAGAAGACTCTGAAAATTACTTCAATGTCAACTTTATAGTTCATTCTCTTGTCATTTCACACGAGACGGGAGTTCTTGAATCAATGTCTTTTCTCGTGTTTGAACCTCCTTTCTTCATACCTTGTGAAGAATTGCTTCAAGATGTTTCAGGATTTCTTCATAGAAATATATCTAATTATGTCTGTGAGCATGACCTTCAACAACTGGCATCTCAAATCATATCTTATACTCATTATGCACTTCAAAATACTGGCTTTGAAACCGAAACTACAGAAGCTCGCATAATACCATTGTTCGTGGATTTACCGTTAATCACTTTGCATGGATCAGAAACTCAAAATTTGATCGAGATTGGTGGTGATGATTCTAATCGATTGACAGAAATCATGGAGCAATCAATGCAACAGTTAAATATGATTCCAACATCAAAGGAGGCTATAGCATCACTCAAGAAATTGGAAACTTTAAATGATGAAGTGAAGGCAAACATGTGTAGCATATGCATGGAAGGTTTTGAAGAAGATTCTGGAGACATTTCTGCAATGCCATGCAACCATTTTTATCACCATAATTGTATTGTAACATGGCTGGAAACAAACCATACATGTCCATTGTGTCGCTTTCAAATGCCGACAGAATAATTTTATGTATTATATATACACATTCTTATTATAAAATTCAATCATTTGGATATTAATTGCTGAAATATTCTTTTAGTTGTTTTCTTAGGTTTCATAATGTTTTTAGAGTTTTACTATTGAAAATTATACTTCTACATATCAAATCAGTAGTGTTCAAATTAAAACTCATATTTCAAAAACTGATATTGATGATGGACTCCATCAAAGCCCATGAACACCATTATATTACACTTAGTTGGTAGAGATCCTTCAATAGTATCATAATATGTCCTATATAAAGTTAAAGGTATACAAAAATTAAGCTCACCTTGACCACCCATAGTATTGAATTTTCTAATCAAGGGCACCAATTCTATAACAAGGGAATTTGAATTTTTAAATACACACATAAGATAAGTAAAAACAAGTTTCAACATAACCGGAAAATTAAGATGACGAGCCACTAGATCCCTCTTGAAATGGATGACACGGTATAAATTAGGGAAAATAACACTCAGTCCCAAAGAACATACAAAATATCAAAAAAGTCTCAACCCAAAATCACATATCAAAAAAGTCGGACTTTTTTTCTATTAGTTGTATTGAAATAAAATCTAACTGTTTAAATTTTGTTGTGAATATAGCACTTCCTGTTGTAAATCTAGCTTTTTCTGTTGTGAATGACCTCTTAGAGACCTGAGTTTAAAACAATATCCAGGTGTTTAAATTTTGTTGTGAATATAACACTTCCTGTTGTGAATGACTATGTTTTTAAATTTTGTTGTAAATATGAGTTAGAGGGGAAGATTTAATTTAATATGATGAGATGTGTAAATTGAACTTTTTCATCCATGCAAAGGGGTGATTATGAGTATTCATAGGGGAATTATGAATGAGGATTACCAATTTTTTGGCATCATTACCATGGTAAACCTTATTACTATGCTAAAGAGCACTCTTCTCTTAATAATGTAATATTGATTACCATTGCATGCGTACAATGATGTTACATCGAACGGGTTCGTAAGATTACTGAATACTAAAATCATAAATTGAACTGGTTGTCCTAATTTAAAATTTGTTAAATTTAAACGCATAATTCAAGATTTATATCTTTCAAAAATATTTTAGATATTTCAAGATTTAAATGTAACGGTTTAATATATAAATTATTTAAAATATTTTTCGGGCCATCCATACTTATCTATTATATTATCTAGATTTTGGAATCTGTCCTACCTTTTTTTCTCAGAATTCTCAAATTATCCACATCTTTATCTGTTATTATATATTTTCAAAACCTGTTATCCTTTATTATATGTCACCTTCGGAAAATGTTGTTTTAATCCTTTTTATAAATCATTTAATATTTTTGGAAGTATTAATTTTTTTTGTTAAGTGTAATTCTAAGACATGAGATCATTTGCAAGAAATCTTTTCGGCATATTATAATACTATAATATTTTAGGTTTTTGACCAATCATATAATTTTAGTTGATTTTGGGAGGTCTAATAAAGAAGTTCCATATAAAACAAACGAAGTTGTTTGTTGAACTTCTTGTTTATAGAAAGATTTCCCTATATGATTTAGGACTATTTTCTCTACTATTATATTTAAATTTAAATATTTTTTATTTATAATTATCATGTATGTAACAACCCGACTTTTTAAAGCAGTATAAATTTTTTTTTTTTAAAACATCTTTTCAAACCATCAGAGTAGAGCATTTGAGCGGAAGAGTAACTGATATATAGATTCAAAAAGCCAACAGTAGTGTATCCGGCCGATTACAAAGGCGGTTCAATAACCGAGCGTTTTCGAAATAAAGGACAACATCAAAAGGAAGACTCTGCCCGATCCACGAAATGAAGTCTTGATCGGGCTTTCTATGCAGGCTGCTTGCCTCTCTCCTCGGTCCTCGGTCCTCCCGAACTCGACGCTATGTTAAGGGCCGAGATCCAGCCGCACCGGATCTCGGTGTAACAGTTAACCTCATGTTTATGTATACACATACAAACGACAGACATCCACAACATCATCAGCACATACCATCACTCTATCACAACCCATGCATATGTATTGCCCCAAAGATGCGAGACAAATTGCACCCAAAGATACTGACCGATTGCACCCAAAGATACTGGGACAGATTGCACCCAAAGATACGAGACAGATTGCACCCAAAGATACGAGACATATCCTCTAACCACTATATGTACTCAAACAAGATAACACTCCTACACACATACCACATATATGCATACCATAAACATCGAGTTAGTGTTACAACGATGCGCGAACGTACCTTCGTTGACGTATTACGATATTTCTAGCACGTTTACGGAAAATCGTGAAATCTCCAATAACGGCTCGTCGGGCAACAGAACGGCAAAGCAAATTAGGATTTCTGACGTCCTATAAGAGTAATATCACTTTCATTAGTGATTTGGCATTATAACTGGCATTTTAGGTAAAAATTACCATTTTGCCCCTATACCCCTAATCGGCGGAATTTCGCCAGCGCTTCCGCTACATAGGCTATTTTCTTCCCAAAATTTCGCCAGAACTTCGACGCCATCATGGTTTTCGAAAATAAAGACTAAAATAGTCCTATCATATGATATCTAATCATAAAAATAAAGACTACTCTAACTTTACTAACTACTGAAAGAACTACGAAAGCTTAAAGCTCGGTGAGAAAAACACAAGGGAGGGGGGTATTTATAGTTGAAGTCGTAGGATTTCGGTAGTCGGATCAACTTTATGAGAAACGATCCGAACTGGTCCAAGACAACTTTTTCAACAAGTTTTTCACTCTTTCTTCTCACCTTGGCCGACTTCAACATGCCCCAAAAGTCAAGGGTTTGGCCAATGGGAGGTGGCCAAGTGTCACCTTCCAGAAGCTACCCGGATGAATTTCCCCGATCGGTACCCGATTCGCGTGATTTCGGAGAAATCTCAAAATTCTGGATTTACAACTTTGGAAACATATTCTCACTTAGTAGAAATGTCCAAGTTAACCTATATTTTGATTCCATATAGGGCTCCAATAGTCCAGTTGAGTCTTTCTCGAAAAACGTGTCCAAACGCGTCCGGTGTCGAAACGAAAATCCGGAAGTTCCAGTTTATAGACATAGATGCACCGATTTCAAATATGTCCATAAAAATTCCCAATTCTTTCTCAGTTGTCACAACTCTAATTTTGAAGTCTTTACTTCCAACCCGGCTATCTCGCCCTTTTTCGAAATTTCCTATTTCGTCTTATTAGGAAAAAGTCCTATTGACTTGAATTAACTTCCGCAAGAGTTTAACGGAAGATAAAAACCCACCGATTAATATTTTACCTTGACTTTGGGAATCCCATTCCTAGATCTCTAGATAGGATCCGTTTCCTAATTATTAAATTACTATTCACACTTTTATGCTTTAATTAATTATAATAATATAATATGTCAACTTGCACATATATTTTTCCCTTTTCATTTTCATTTTCATTTTTTTCTGCATATTTTTCCTTTATTTCGTTTTTTTTTAAAATTATTTAATTAATTATTTAATTAATTAAATAATTATTTTCACATAATTTTTACAAAATTTTCCTATTGGTCCAAACTTGTATTTAGGCTCAAAAATACCTAAACTCAACTATTTTTCTCCAAAATTTCCAATTAATTAGTAAACATATTTTTACTAATTTCAAACCATTTTCCACTAATTTTTGAGCTTTACATAATTATTTCATAATTTTCTTTGCTCAGGCTTAAGTAATTAGCTCAATATTACTTAATTACTTTATTATCACTTGTTGATAATTTTCTTAATTAAGACACTCCTTTATCTTCAAACTTTTGCCTTAACATTAGAATTTCCATGCCTCATGCATTATTTTATAATTTACAAGGGTATTTTCCATAATTTTTCTAAGTCATTTATGTCCCTTAGGGGCATTTTCGTCATTTTGGCACTTTGGCCCTTAAATTCCCTAATTCAAATTTCGGGGTATTACAATGTAATTCGTTTTTTAGGATTTAATCTATAGATCTTTATTTTTTACCAATTTGGTTCCAGATTTATTATTTTATGGAAATTATTTTTATAATATTGAGACTCACTTTAACTCTTTAAGATTATAATTAAATTAAATTAAATTAAATTAAATCAATATCAAGTAAAAGATTCAACCATTTAAGTCAAACAATTTATTTTAAGATTAAAAGATATTTCAATTTTAAGAGATAAATTATATTTTTAAGATTTTTTTAACCAATCCAATCAAGTTTGTTGGCTTTAAATCCTCTATAAATAAGAGGCCCCTATGAAGCAAAGTCACACCATATAAAGTCTAGAGTGGAGATTTCAACTTGCTGTCACGTCTGGTGAGTCATAATATGATTTCAAATTACTTTCTGTTAAAATTTACATATCACTTAAAAGTTGAATGATTCAAAAATATGATCAAGTTATTAGTACATAGCAAACATGAGTTATCAAGACTCTCATTTTTTTAAGTTGTTATACTTTCATCGCTTGCTCTTGAAGAACCAGCCCTTTGAACATAATACACCTCCCAATCATAATCCCTCTTACAGCCACTAATACTTTCATCGCGTCTCAGAGACGACAACATCGCCCGCGGTGGCAATCTATTCATATCCACGCCCCTAGGAGAACTGTCTGCATGTGAAAAACTGAGTCTTCACTCTTAAAACAGAGGTTAAACCGTCAAAGGAAATGATTTTTGAAAGCTGAAAGGACTAATGGATAAAAAAATTTAATTAGTTAGTGAGTTTATATTTGGCTACCTCAAATATTTATCTTAAGGAGTTATCTTGAGTTCTTGATTTTCTTGAGTTGTCTTGTTTAAATTTTTGCCTTATTTATAAATATGAGTTATAGAGATTCTCGTTATTTAATTAAATTAATACACATATAGTTGGGGACTCAAATTTTTTCCCTTGTTTTTTGGTTATAAACGATGGCTTAATTTAAATAAAAATAAAGGAGTCGGGGAGGTAGGTCCCATACATTCAGAAAGCACCAAAGTCCTAAGAGAAACTGGACACAGATCATGAGAGGATGACAGTAGATATCCTTCCTTTTGCTAACCTATAAACCACTTGATTTTGTTGACGAGGAATACGAACAAACTGCACGATCCAGTTGAAACTCATGAGACGTCGGATCTGAAAAATTCCCAGGCTGTCTTCATTCTTCAGTAAATCAACACGGATTAGGTTATTTAGGAGGGGTGTAGATTAGATTTGGCCTAATCTAATCTAAGATGTGGTTAATCTTTTTCTTTTTTGAGGGTAGGTGAATGTGGTTTGAGTTCTTGATTTTCTTGAGGAGTTATCTTGTTTAAATTTTTGCCTTATTTATAAATGAGTTATAGAGATTCTCGTTATTTAATTAAGCTAATACATACATAGTTGGAGACTCAAATTTTGTCCCTTGAATATGTATCAATCTAATTAAAAAGGTATAAAATACCTATGAATTTAGGAGGGGTGTAGATTAGATTTGGCCTAGTGGACCAGTTATAGGAAACTAGTGTACGTGTGTCTAACCTGAGTCAAAAAAAACTAGGAAGTTTACCCCAAATGAATTGTCAAGATGAAAGATTTATTATTCTTTATAATTTACTTACATATTTTAATGAATTGGATATATATATATATAGTGTGTGTGTGTGAGATTCTTTAATTACCAAATATCCTGATTATATTACTGATTTAATCATTCTATTCTTTGCAGGACAAGCTAATATTTCCATCACAACAAACATCCTAATTCAACGTCAAATTTGAAGTCATCATGGCATCAGTTCAAGAAGACTCTGAAAATTACTTCAATGTCAACTTTATAGTTCATTCTCTTGTCATTTCACACGAGACGGGAGTTCTTGAATCAATGTCTTTTCTCGTGTTTGAACCTCCTTTCTTCATACCTTGTGAAGAATTGCTTCAAGATGTTTCAGGATTTCTTCATAGAAATATATCTAATTATGTCTGTGAGCATGACCTTCAACAACTGGCATCTCAAATCATATCTTATACTCATTATGCACTTCAAAATACTGGCTTTGAAACCGAAACTACAGAAGCTCGCATAATACCATTGTTCGTGGATTTACCGTTAATCACTTTGCATGGATCAGAAACTCAAAATTTGATCGAGATTGGTGGTGATGATTCTAATCGATTGACAGAAATCATGGAGCAATCAATGCAACAGTTAAATATGATTCCAACATCAAAGGAGGCTATAGCATCACTCAAGAAATTGGAAACTTTAAATGATGAAGTGAAGGCAAACATGTGTAGCATATGCATGGAAGGTTTTGAAGAAGATTTTGGAGACATTTCTGCAATGCCATGCAACCATTTTTATCACCATAATTGTATTGTAACATGGCTGGAAACAAACCATACATGTCCATTGTGTCGCTTTCAAATGCCGACAGAATAATTTTATGTATTATATATACACATTCTTATTATAAAATTCAATCATTTGGATATTAATTGCTGAAATATTCTTTTAGTTGTTTTCTTAGGTTTCATAATGTTTTTAGAGTTTTACTATTGAAAATTATACTTCTACATATCAAATCAGTAGTGTTCAAATTAAAACTCATATTTCAAAAACTGATATTGATGGACTCCATCAAAGCCCATGAACACCATTATATTACACTTAGTTGGTAGAGATCCTTCAATGGTATCATAATATGTCCTATATAAAGTTAAAGGTATACAAAAATTAAGCTCACCTTGACCACCCACAGTATTGAATTTTCTAATAAAGGGCACCAATTCTATAACAAGGGAATTTGAATTTTTAAATACACACATAAGATAAGTAAAAACAAGTTTCAACATAACCGGAAAATTAAGATGACGAGCCACGGTATAAATTAGGAAAATAACACTCAGTCCCAAAGAACATACAAAATATCAAAAAGTCTCAACCCAAAATCACATATCAAAAAGTCAGGACTTTTTTTCTATTAGTTGTATTGAAATAAAATCTAACTGTTTAAATTTTGTTGTGAATATAGCACTTCCTGTTGTGAATCTAGCTTTTTCTGTTGTGAATGACCTCTTAGAGACCTGAGTTTAAAACAATATCCAGGTGTTTAAATTTTGTTGTGAATATAACACTTCTGTTGTGAATGACTATGTTTTTAAATTTTGTTGTAAATATGAGTTAGAGGGGAAGATTTAATTTAATATGATGAGATGTGTAAATTGAACTTTTTCATCCATGCAAAGGGGTGATTATGAGTATTCATAGGGGAATTATGAATGAAGATTACCAATTTTTGGCATCATTACCATGGTAAACCTTATTACTATGCTAAAGAGCACTCTTCTCTTAATAATGTAATATTGATTACCATTGCATGCGTCCAATGATGTTACATCAAACGGGTTCGTAAGATTACTGAATACTAAAATCATAAATTGAACTGGTTGTCCTAATTTAAAATTTGTTAAATTTAAACGCATAATTCAAGATTTATATCTTTCAAAAATATTTTAGATATTTCAAGATTTATATGTAACGGTTTAATATATAAATTATTTAAAAAAAATTTCGGGCCATCCATACTTCTCTATTATATTATCTAGATTTTGGAATCGGTCCTACCTTTTTTTCTCAGAATTCTCAAATTATCCACATCTTTAATTACCAAATATCCTGATTATATTATTGATTTAATCATTCTATTCTTTGCAGGACAAGCTAATATTTGCATCAAAATTGAAGCCATCATGGCATCCGTTCAAGAAGCCTCTGAAAATTACTTCAACGTCAACTTTATAGTTCATTCTCTAGTCATTTCACACGAGACGGGAGTTCCTGAATCAATGTCTTTTCTAGTGTTTGAACCTCCTTTCTTCATACCTTGTGAAGAATTGCTTCAAGATGTTTCAGGATTTCTTCATAGAAATATATCTAATTATGTCTGTGAGCATGACCTTCAACAACTGGCATCTCAAATCATATCTTATACTCATTATGCACTTCAAAATACTGGCTTTGAAACCGAAACTACAGAAGCTCGCATAATACCATTGTTCGTGGATTTACCGTTAATCACTTTGCATGGATCAGAAACTCAAAATTTGATCGAGATTGGTGGTGATGATTCTAATCGATTGACAGAAATCATGGAGCAATCAATGCAACAGTTAAATATGATTCCAACATCAAAGGAGGCTATAGCATCACTCAAGAAATTGGAAACTTTAGATGATGAAGTGAAGGCAAACATGTGTAGCATATGCATGGAAGGTTTTGAAGAAGATTCTGGAGACGTTTCTGCAATGCCATGCAACCATTTTTATCACCATAATTGTATTGTAACATGGCTGGAAAATAACCATACATGTCCATTGTGTCGCTTTCAAATGCCAACAGAATAATTTTATGTACTATATATACACATTCTTATTATAAAATTCAATCATTTGGATATTAATTGCTGAAATATTCTTTTAGTTGTTTTTTTTAGGTTTCATAATGTTTTTAGAGTTTTACTATTGAACATTATACTTCTACGTATCAAAAGTCAGTAGTGTTCAAATTAAAACTCATATTTCAAAAACTGATATTGATCGACTCCATCAAAGCCCATCGACACCATTATATTACACTTAGTTGGTAGAGATCCTTCAATGGTATCATAATATGTCGTATATAAAATTAAAGGAATACAAAAATTAAGCTCACCTTGACCACCCATAGTATTGAATTTTCTAATCAATTCTATATAAGTGAAAACAAGTTTCAACATAACCGGAAAATTAAGATGACGAGCCACTAAATCCCTCTTGAAATTGTTAAAAACCAAAAAGAACAACCTCACTTCCAAATGAAGAACAATGCCGTGCTTAATTTATTCTATTTCAAATACTATCTCCGGTCCTAATTATAAGAGCTAGTTGACTTTTTTCTTGAAGAGATTAAAAAAACTAAATAAGTTACTTAATCATTTCATATGTGGTATATTCTTAGATTATATATTAGTTTATTAGTCAAACTAATTAGTTTGAAGAAAAAAATATATTCTATAGTAATTTAATTAGTTTCTTTAATCTCTCCAAAAAAGTCAACTAGCTCTTATAATTAAGACCGGAGGGAGTATCACCCTAAAAATTATTCTCCTTTTCAAAGAGTAAAGAAACAGTTACAAATCCTAAGCAAGTTTATATTTCCTCTCGTCCTAGTTATAAGACACCCAATAGGAATTTTTCATCCTTCTTAATATAAGCCACTTTGCAAAATGTATGAATGAAGCATTTATGGTTTTTTTTTTTTTTTAAAAAAAGCCCTTCATTATTATACCATGCAACCAACCGTCTCTGTTCCAATGACGGACACAAGGGGGCTAGGGTGCCCCCTAAAATTTCAAAAAAAAAAAAAAAAGGCATAAGTGGTTTGCTTTCTTAAATTGTCATTAGTCACAATATGTTTGTAAGTATATATATATAACATAAGCTGGTGGAGGAGGTTGGTTTGTTGAAGTTGCAGAATAATTTGGAAGTGACTATCTTGAGAGATCAGCCGAAGAAGAAGAAAACTTGATCCGTACAATAATGAGAATTGAGATCAGCGACAATAGACCCACCATTGTTAACCTTGTAACTGCACATCCCCTCTTCATCTTCTGACCATTATTCATTTCAAATACTCTCACAGGCCTTCCTATATATATATATATATATCCCCAACTTTACTTGTTTTGCACTTTTCGGAAATTGCCATTGTCTCTTCTTCCTCTCGCTGGTGGCTAGTCTAGCATTTTTTTCAACAGCTTACGGTAAATTTCGAGAATCAATAAGGTACTTAAAATCACTTCTTTTCATTAAATTTCCTTCATTAAATTTATTATACATGATTTTATCTTTTTAATAATACTATTTTTATACTATTAGAGAATATTTTAGGGTTAGTATTTTGTATATTAGGTCTTTATCGTATTTTAAGTACTTTTATTTATGGTGTAGCATTCTTTATTTTCACCCCCCGTAAATAAAATTCCTGGGTCCGTCCCTGCTCTGTTCTACGCTCTGATTCATGCGGGGAACAAAACTATTATCCCACACGTGGACTATAAACCATTTAATTAAGGGAAATTTTGAAATACTGTCATCGTTTCCAAAGAAATCAAAGTTATCAACAAATTTTAATTAACCAATTTTCTTAATCTATGTAATTCAGTTAAAAGTGTCTCAAAGATAATACAGGCATTGGAGGGAATAATTCGCTATCAAATTCATTCTATTATCCTTTTTTTTTTCAACAAAAGGGGGGGGGGGGGGATTGAGGGTTGAGCTACTATCAAATGTGTAAGATAAACTGACCTTGTTTAATATGACGATCCAAAGTCTGTCACTAGGTATTAGTATAAACTCTACACCATCAATCTCTTCGTCCTAAGCCACAGCAAAACAGTAATGAAAAGGGTGGGAACTTAGCAAATGGCATATAGACGCCAATACAGGAGTAACAAATGGAAACTTCAACTTATAATAATTATAGGCAACCTGAATTTCTGGATCAGCAACAACAATTAGTTTGACAAGTTTGTCAACAGATGCAAGGGAAACAGTTAGAACACTAAATTAACCCACAAAAGGTCAAACCATTGAACTTGACTGAGAGACAAATGTAACATCCCGTTTTCAAAAGCAGTATAAATTTTTTTTATCAGAGTAGAGCATCGAAGCAGAAGAGTAACTGATATATATATTCAAAATGCCCACTGGCTAATTACAGAAGCGGTACAGTAACTGAGAGTTTTCAAAAATAAAGAACAACAGCAGAAAGTCTTCAGCCGGATCCTTGAACTTGCTGCTTTCCTCTCTCCTCGGTCCTTCTGACCCTGACGCTAAGTTAAGAGCTGAGATCCGCACCGGATCTCAGGTAACGGTTAACCTCATATTCACATATACAGTATATAGACCACAGTCATTCACATTAACAATATAACAGATGTATCACACAGAGTGCATGTAAATGTACCACACGGAGTGCATATAGATGTACCACACAGAGTGTATATAGATGTATCACAGGAGTGCATGTATCCAAAAGCACATAACAATACTCACAATATATCAACAGATCATCAACCACATATACGCATACAATACTCATACTACATACATGCATACAGTAAACATCAGAGTTAGTGTTATAGTACGCGAACGTACCTTCGTTGACAGTAAACGGTACTTCTGTCGGAATACGGTACGACAGTTGATCAGAACATAATCAGGGATATCCTATCAAGATAACAACGCATTTATTAAGGATCTATCATTACGACGGACATTTTAGTCATAAATGACCATTTTACCCCTGAGCCCCTAATCGGCAGAATTTCGCCAGCACTTCGTTACTTTGACTCTAATCTTCCAAAATTTTGCCATATGTAATACCCTAAAAATCACACTTAGGGTAAATATAGAAAAATGGGAAATATACCTATTGAAAATAGGTGAATATGAGGTCTCGAACACCTTGTATTGAGTTTACCTTGTTGTCAGGGTAATTTCTCTTGAAATTAGATAAATTGCAAATAGGTCCCTAAAACAATTGAAAATTTGCAAGTAGGTCCCTAAAAACATTATGGGTGATAAATACCCCGTGAAAGCTATAAAAGAGGCAAGTAAAAATATATTTAAAATAGGGAAGGATAGTGTCCCTAATTTAGGTAATTTATTAAATTACAAACTTGGAGAAACTGTATAAGAATGTCCAGAAAGTAATAAAAGACCATAATACCCTTGTAAGTTACGTAGAATTTTCTTACGGGACTGGTATTAAACACTGACAAGGTAGGACGAGAGGAGCAGGGCACCTGGGTTGCGTACGAAATTGTCACGGCACCAAGGTGCCGTGAACATATCTTACGCGACAAAGTCGCGTAAGAAATTGTCACGCTACCTTGGTAGCGTGACAATTTTGCACGCCACCTTGCCAAGGTGGCGTGCTCCTGCCGCACAGCCAGAGCTGCCAGCAGCAGGCTCTCCGCTGTGCAGCAGACCAATCCCCTCCCCCAAATTCATCTCCACCGACACCCCCAAAATTTTGTTGCGAACCCCCTCCCCATCGTCTTCAACCCAAGACCCCCACCCCAATATTTGTTGCGTAACCCCCTCGTCTTCAACCCACGCCCCAAATTTTGTTGGACCCCCCCAAATCGTCTTTCTTCAACCGTCAACCCCCCCACCCCCTCTTCGTTCTTCCATTTTCTTGTTGCAGACCTTCGTTCTTCCATTTTTGTGTCTCTCTTCTTGTTTTCCATTTTTAAACACAGCCCCTCTTCTTTGTCTCCCCCACTTTCCTTCTATCTTTAATTTTTTTCATTCACTCTCTCCCTCATTCCCTACTCCGTCCCCCATTGTCATCCCTATTTCCTAATATTGAGAGAGCTAAGAAATTTTAAGACCTAGTGAAGAAGGAGAAGAAGGAGGCTCAATTTGATTTTCACTGACTTCACTTCACGTTGGAGCAGGTAACATTTAATTTTTTTTGTTATGTTTATTGTTTAATAAATATTAGATTTTACTTTTAATTAGATACATTAATTTATTATAGATATTTAATAAATGTATCACAAGAGGATAGATGATTAACATTTAATGTTTTTGTTATGTTTATTGTTTAATAATAGGATTTAACTTTTAAACATTTATTTTTTTGCTTGGATTATGGTTTAATAATAGGATTAATAAATATATAACGGTAGGATAGATGCTTAATAAATAAATATGTAAGAGTAATTAATTATTAAAATCAATAATTTATGGAATTAAAATATTTAAAATTTATTATTAACCTTAGGATAGAAGACTAATAATTAGTAAATTAAATAAATAGTCAAATAAGTATTTATTTTGTATGTTAATTAAACCTTAAGATGATAGTCTAATTATTTCATATTTTGTAAAATAATTAATTCCGAATTTATAGTAACCCAAGATAGCTAAGATAAGATTAATTTGAGAATAATAATTACTCAAACAATGAATTCAGTTATTTATTATTTAGAGAATAATAATTAGTGACTTAATAATGTGTTCTGTTATTTAAAATTTTTATTAGTCAAAATGGATGACCGAAGTCCACGCAATATTGAGCCCGGCCCCAAAATGTGGGGAGTTCTTAAAGAGGAGGTGCAAGAGTCACACCGATCACAAGTTGTGTGGAACACTGGAGATTGCAATGTGTTGAGGGTGAGGCGAGCCGCGCAGGGTCCAGTGCGAGATATCCATAATCCAGATCTCTTCCCACCGTATTTTCAAGCAAAGACCTTATGCGTGCGGGTTTCTGGCATGTGTCTCGTATGAAGAGACTCCCGGTATGTTTTAAAAGTATTTAAGTAATTAATTTAATTATACGCTTTTAGTTGTTTGTGCATGATACGGATAATGTTGGTGCAGATTGACAAATACCTTATTACTGCTTTGGTTGAGAGGTGGAGGCCGAAGACTCACACTTCCATATGCCGGTTGGTGAGATGACTATTACTCTACAGGATGTAGAGGGCATTTTAGGTTTGTCCACTGAGGGTCGAGTAGTTTCCGGTCGGACGCATGGCAACTGGGCAGCAGTTATGCAGCAATACATGGGAGTGGCTCCACCCCCAGAGGTGTACCAGAATGAGCCATATTATCTGACGTCTCAATATCCACACATAACTCAGTAAATTGGGACGTACGGTTTTCCTCGAATGTTTGTAGAAAAACATCCAGATCCTCATCATCGGATATCTCAAAACCCGCATATTTGCGGTTTCCACAAGGTACTCTACCATCACCGATGATATTACGATTTGGTTGCAACTTTAACTTTTGACGGATCTTTTCATGTAAATCTTCAGCAGACATGCCTCGAATAATATACATTCCTCTTCTTTCACCTTCAAAGCTCAAACCGTTTGGACCTATCTTTTCAGAACCATTACAATATACAAATGAACGAATTTCATTCATTTTTTTTCGTTCGAATGGTGGATGAAGAGAATTTTCAAAGAGTTAGCAATGAATGATGAGGGCTATTAACAAGCAAAGTGAAGAAGAAGAGTTAGGAATGAATGAAGAGAAGCAAAGCCGAAAGCAAAGTGAAGAGCAAAAGATGTAAGAAAAGACACTGACTATATAGAAGAGGAGCTACTCACGAAAGAGTTCACGGGAAAAAGGGTACGTTCTGAGAAAAAAGATGGGAGCAGGGGAATCCGATGCTTGGGACAAAGTTGCGTGAGGATTCCTCACGCAACTTAGTTGCGTGAGTTGCGTGAGGTTTCCTCACGCATCTTAGTTGCGTGAGGTTCCCTCACGCAACTTAGTTGCGTGAGGAAACCTCACGTTTTTTTGCTCCCGTAAACGATTTCCACGTGATTAATGAGATTTCCAAAGTCGCGTAAATAATTCTTACGTATCTTATTCCACCCTGTCAGATAACACAACCAACTGCATTACTTTGGTAAATAATTTGAAATGTGATTTATTTTAGTAAATTCTTTTTTTTTAACAATTATTTTGGTCAAAAAGCCCCAAATTTTCCTATTGGTCCATAATTGGATTTAGGCTTAAAATTACTTAATCTCATCAATTTTTCTTAATATTTTCCAATTAATTAGCAAATATATTTTATGCTAATTATAGCCATAAACCACTAATTATAGGGTTTTACACAATTTACCATGATTATTCCCTTGTTCATGCTTAAGTAATTAGCCAATAATTATTCAATTAATCACTTACTAATTGTGGATAATTTTCTTACTTAGAATTAATCATTATCTCACAAACTTTTTACTGACATTGGTATTTTACGCTCCATGTAAAATATTAAAAATCATGGGGTCAATTATGGCCCCACAATACTTTTTTTATTTTTCTCCTTTAATTTTTCCAAGGTAATAATTTAATAAATTACCTAAATTAGGGACAATATTCTTCCCTATTTCAAATAAATATTTATTTGCCTCTTTATAATATTTTAAGGGTATTTTATAACCCATAAATATTTTAGGGACCTATTTGCAAACCTTCAAACGTTTTAGGGACCTAACTGCACATTATCTAATTTCAAGAGAAATTACCCTAATAACAAGTTAAATTCAATACAAGGTTTTTGAGACCTCATATTCACCTATTTTTACTAGGCATTATTTACTGAGATTTTTAGGGTTTTACACAAGTAACTCATAAATGAAAGACAAGATACAGGTCAATAGAGTACTGGTAATTATCAGCCAAAAATAAAGGAAAAGGATACAAGAGCAAATGCACCTGCCCAAATAACAAATCCCCCAGGCTGTTCAATTCTCTGACGTTCATCAGATCTATCAAGTTTGTGATCAATTAAGGATAAACGCATAACAAATACAATAAAAAAAAAATCATAAGAAGGAACAAAAATGGGCAGGTAGCCCCTCAAATTCAAGGCGTTTGGATCCAAATCCTAAGCAAATATCCAATATCCAAATCCTATTCAACATTTGATAAATGGATATAATTCTCTTACCTGTACCTAAAATACCTAAATAATTTTACAAGGATAGAGCACCAGGCAAGGGATAGAGAATATCCAAAGATATTTAACAGTTATACTTATTTTTCACAATAGAACATAAAACATATGTTTGAAGTTTATAATTAAAAATCTCCTTCTTTCAATCATTGTGCAGGGAAACATTTCCTTGTAAACATTGCCTGCTTTTATTTTTTTAATCATATTTCACTCTCTGCAATCATATTTGGCATCTAATGAAAAATCGGACACATTTTCCAGATGAATACCACCTGTTACCCAAAATACCCAAATCCATTGCCATCCTAGCAATGAGCTCAAGAAGCTGATGAAGTAACGGAATCAAAATGGAAAAAAGAATAAGAGATATAGATAAGATATAGGCTGCATTATATTTAAATAGAGATGAAGATAAGATATAGGCTGCATTATATTACTTTCAAATTTATTATAGAACTAAGCATATTTTTCCATACGTAGCATGAAGTATTTAAGTCTGAGCTGAATCACATGGTTCATTATTTTCAGTTCAAACATGAGTAAAACTTGAACATAGTAGGTAACCAATTCATTAACCCTCATAAGTTGAAAACAATGGTGTATAGTCCCTCTAATTTGAAATAAGAAATTCTAAATCTTGAGTTTAGGATTTTTGGGCTGATTTAGGATTTGTGAAACTGGTTTTGACATAGTTCTGAATTACTTACAGCTGAGAACACAACCCCAACCATCTTAAAAATCTTAATTCTGAATGGTAAAACCATAAAATGATCCACCTAACCCTTAGGAAATAAGTCATTCTGAATTTAATAACTCTTAGAATTGAAAGAATTCATCACAAGCAAAAGTGGGAAGTTTCCTCAGTCTCAAGCCAAACTTAGCAACCCCTATACTGTAGGATGAAAAGAGCCAGGAGATAAATATAAGACAAGATAGATTATTTATAATTTAGAAGTATATATTTTCTGATTTATTTATGAATATTACACTTTTATTATTTCTATCTCTGTATACTCTATGCTCCTATATTAAGCCTTTTGCTATTATGTTTGCAGCAATTTCAGAATTCTGTCTAATCCCCCACCCCATATTCCTCTTTTCCTCCCCTTCCCCCCTCAGGTCTCCCTCTCATCCTTTCGGTTTCTCCTTTCTTTCATGTCAATCCCTCTTTGCATCTCTGTTCTACATTGCTATAGGACGAGGATGACAAGAAAGGGAACACAAACATTTCAGAATGATATAGTAACACCTTTTTCCTCAATTTCACGCCACAAAATATTGAAACTAATCTCATAATAAAAATAGATAGCAAACTGTTTTTTTACCTTCTAAACAAAAAAATAAAGATGAAGCCTGTGTGCTGGAAAAAAGGAACTTTCAACATACCATCAAAAACAGCAAAAAAGGCGACCATCTGACCATCAACCTCTGAAATCCTTGTCTCATAAAAATCCTCCATTGAAGTCCTTTTACCCTTGAAACTGGAATATCCATAGCTGAATTTTCCATTTCGACTTCCAGAGAGATAGCTAATAAAAGATAGACTACTTTAGTCTATTGCATAGTTGATGGTTTAAGGCCAATTACAACGTAAACAAACTAATGAACAAAATTCCACAAATCCGTGGTGTTTTTCATTAGTCTTAGTAACTTCCAAAGTCCTAGTAAAATAATACTCATGGAATTGCTATTGAGTATTGAAACCCTTAAGCCTACCAAAAAGACATATATCATTTATCAAACATGGTTTTTAAAAATAAAATTCTAACATGCCATCACACTTTTCCATGGTATTCCTTCTCTGTACGGACATAATTTCCAATTGCACATAAAAGGGTAAGAACAGCTAAAAATGTAATACCCTAAAATTTGACTTAGGGAAAATATCATAAATTAAGAAATAATACCTATTAAAGATAGGTGAATATGTGATATCAAATTTGTAGGGGAAAAATCTCTTGAAAATTAAAGTGCCAAAATGATGAAAATGCCCTTGTAGGACATAAATAACTTAGGAAAATTATGAAAAATCCTTAGAGGCAATAAAATAATTATTGAAAATTAGAGAGTATGTTGTCTCTAATTTAGACAATTTCTGGGATTTATTTCCTTCAGAAATAGTGAGAAAGAAATTAAAGAGTATTCCGGGATCATTATTGACCCCGTAATTTTTAATATTTTATGTGAAGCATAAAATATCATTGTGAGTCCAAGTGTTGAGAGGAAGTAATTAGTTCTAGATAAGAAAATTATCAACAAATAATAAGTGATTGATTAAATAATTATTGGTTAATTATTTAAACTTGAACAATGGAATAATTGTGATAAATTGTGTAGAACTCTATAATTAGTGAGTTATGGCTAGAAAATTAGCATAAATATATTTGCTAATTAATTGGAAAATATTGAGAAAAATAAATGAGATTAGGTAATTTTAAGCCTAAATATAAGTATGAACCAATAAGAAAATTTTGTGAAAAATTATGTAAAAATAATAATTAATTAATTAATTAAAAAATAAAATAAAAATATATATATAATATATGTGTGAGTGCCGACATCTTCAATGGAAAAAGAAGAAAAAAAATGAAATGGAAATGATGGAAGAGTGTTAGAATTAAACACTTGATTAAATAATAAATAAAGTAAAAAGGAAAAAGTAAATAAACACCGATAGGAATTGGATCCTATCTAGAGAACCAGGAACAGGATTTCTAAAGTCAGGGTATAATATTGATAAGTGGATTTTTATCCTGAATTGAGTCATGCACTGAGTCGTTTCTGAGATCAGTAGTAGAAGTTAGTAATAAGACGAAATAGGGAAAATCTGAGAAATAGGCAGATAGTCATAAAATTAGGATTTGAAGAAAATAAATTATAACTCAACATTTGGAGATGAGTTTATGATTTTCTGGACATATTTGGAATCAGTGAATTTTTGTGAAGTTGATGATTCCGGAAGTTCGTTCCGAAACCGGCACGTTTTTCCGTAAAACTTCCGCAGGACCGTTGGAACCCTGTATGGAATCAAAAAGCTATTTAGCCCGGACATTTCTAATAAGTGGGGAAATATCTTCAAAGTTATAATTCCAAATTTCTGGGATTTTACGCGATTACGCGAATCGGACACTGATCGTGGAATTTCTGTCGGATCAAGGGCATAAAGCAACCCATGACATCATCAAAGATGATGTCACAGGGCTGCCACCTAGGGGTCCAGGTCGGCCAAGAGCCCCAATGGCCAAGATTGTGCCATTTCATCCAAGTGTGATCCGACGGTCAGAATCCAGTCTGGTAAAGCATGAATAGTGCACTGGATTTTCCTATAAATAGGACCTCAC
This sequence comes from Acacia pycnantha, assembly GCA_025563575.1. NCBI lineage: Eukaryota > Viridiplantae > Streptophyta > Magnoliopsida > Fabales > Fabaceae > Acacia > Acacia pycnantha. The sequence continues at coordinate 194,443 of JAMWYP010000318.1, read as the reverse complement.
CCCCTTTGCAATTCTCACACCAAATTCCCTTGTGAATTTCAAAATTGGAGAGAGGTTTTAGAGAGAGAAGCTCTGGGGGAAAAAGCAGCGAAGCTCTGAGTAAGTTTTTCGGTACTTAAGCTTCCGTAGTTCTTTCGGTAGTTAGAGTAGAAATGCTATATTAGTCTTTAATCTTCCAAGTATGATTAGATATCATATGTTAGGGGTATTTTAGTCATTATTTCGAAAATCATGATGGGGTCGGAGTTATGGCAAAATTTTGGAAGATTAGAGTTAAAATAGCGAAGCTCTGGCGAAATTCCGCCAATTAGGGGCATCAGGGGCAAAATGGTAATTTTTACCTAAAATGCCTGTTATGATGTCAATCATTAATTAATATGATTTATATTTCAAAAACTACGTTGGAGTAGGAGTTATGTTGAAATTTTGGAAGATTAGGGTCAAAGTAACGAAGTGCTGGCGAAATTCTGCCGATTAAGGGGTCAGGGTAAAATGGTCATTTTGACTAAAAATGTCCGTCGTAATGATAGATCCTTAACAAGTACGTTGTTATGTTGATAGGATATCCCTGATTACATTTTGACCAACCGTCATGCCGAAATACCGTAAAACGTCAACGAATGTACGTCCGCGTACTGTAACATTAACTCTTATGTTTATGGTATGCATATATGTGCTATGTGTATTGTTATGGTATGTTTATTGAATGCAAATATGTTAGAACAGTTTGGTGCCGAAGGAAATGCTAGTCTATGTGGGTAAGCCATTAAGTCGCCGTGAACTCGGTGAGGCCCCCATGATAGACACTTACCTGACCATTTTGTTCAGTTTACGGAAGTATGTACGTTCGCGTACTGTAACACTAACTCTGATGTTTATGGTATGCATATATGTGGTATGTTTGTAGAGGTGTTATACTGTTTGAGTGCATATAGTGGTTAGAGGATATGTCTCATCTTTGGGTGCAATTTGTCTCGTATCTTGGGTGCAATGCATCGTATCTTGGGGGCAATGCTCGTATCTTTGGGGCAATATGTCTGCATGCTGGGGGCAATACATATGCATGGGTTGTGATAGAGTGATGTTAGTATTGTTAATGTCTGCATCGTATACATAAACATGAGGTTAACCGTTACCTGGGATCTGATGCGCTGGGTCTCAGCCCTTAACATAGCGTCAGGTTCCGGAGGACCGAGGACCGAGAAGAGAGGCAAGCAGCTCGAGTAGAAGACCCGGCTGAAGACTTCCTTTTTGTTGTTCCAGCGGAAGCCTTTCTTTTATTATATACTTTTGAACCACGCAGTTTCTGTACCGCTGTTGTAATTAGCCAGACTTACGGCATTTTATATATACATATCAGTTACTCAATAGCTCCGTTGCTCTACTCTGATGATGTTTGACGAAAAAAATTTATACTGCTTTTGAAAACGGGGATGTTACAAAAAACGCCTAGTATCAGGTATCTTCTATGATAACAATAGTGAAAATATATCTAATTTCCCCTCAGATTTTGTTTGAGCGGCGAAACCAAAAATGCAAAAGCCAGTTTCCATTTCTGAACTTAGTTTCTTCTAAGCACAAATTGTTATGTCAAGAGATTCCGTCAGTGGATTAATGAAATGTCATTTAACTATTAGGGTGGTAGTCAAAAGTTCAAAATAAATCAACCACAAGACAACAGCAAGAAGAAGCTGTTGAGACAAATCACAAAGCCCAGATGAATGCATTTATTGCTCAATTGAAATTTCCTGTCAAGGCTACTGTTATTTAAGCATAAAAGTTTCTCCAAAATTTTCCGACAAACAGTTTTCTACATCATATTTTAACTATAACAATGGCGATACATAAAATACAGGAAATAAGAACATTATTCAATCAGTAAACTATTCTGGCAAAACAAAATCTATGCAACTCAAATTTGTCCTACGTACCATAAAGACAGTTAAATTTTGAAATTTAAAGGGACTGCATTCTTGTAATAAAAAATTTGCTTGGATTTGGATCAAATCCAAATCCATCAAATTTTATGCATCCAAAGAATGGGTTTGGTCCAAATACAAATCCCCATATTCCAAACATAACCTGAATGTTTTGACAAGCTACGTTTGTGTCAAATTACAACGTCCAACAATTTAATTCTAGCTTTAGTGATCTAATCTTTATGCTAAGCGAGAAATCAACCCATGGTGTCTTGTCATCAATGTTGTAAGGGAAAAATAATGTCAATATATAAAACCTATAGAAAGCCAAACTATTCACAGAGTAAACAATGTGGCTTCAGCTTCAATCTATGTGCGACACACAAAGCCCAGACGCCCAGTGAACAAAAGAGGACAAATAGTCCTCCCAGAGAATTAATAAAACAAGCAAAAAGCAGTAAACAACACTAGCTCAAAAAGGCCTTGCAATCCCTTTGTAAATTCTCAAAGGAAACTCCTCTAGAAAGACCATTTGTCGATTGGACAGCTAGAGAGAGGCCAAGTTCATTTCTGAAGAAAATTTGCCAACAGAAACTTTTGTTAAATTTTCTAGCTTTCTGCTCCAATCATAGACAAAACAAGACTGCAGAGACAGCACCCAGCCAAAAATCTTTTTGCTCCTTATGACTCCCAAAACCCTTGAACACAAGGGCTTAGAAAATTGTATGTGAACTCAACCAAATCATTAAATGCGAAATTCAATGATTATCATAACGAGCTTCAAATACTTAAGAGTATAAATCATTAGAGATGGGTATTATCATCAAAAATATTTTCAAAGGATCACTAATTAACAAGCATACACCTAAATGTTGTTCTCTAGGAGCAACATCTGACATAGAGGAACAAAATTCCCACACTTCACAGAAACGAGACACAGGAAAGTATTCCTGAAAGTCAATCCCCTTGATAGGCAGTTTGGTCTGTATAAAATATCAAACAGCCCAATCATGAAACGAATTCAATAATCTCGGGGCAACATTAAATGAATTGCGATGCACAAATCATCCATATAGCACATGCTATGAACATGATATGAAAAAACAAGACTCGGGCATAATAAGAGGCCTCCGTCTCAATATTCATAATTCCCCATAAAAACAAAGGGATAGGCGGGGAATGAAACTGAAAAATTGAAAATTTCAAACAAGCAAACGAATCCAGCGTCCGATGAATAGCGGTAAGCGGGACCCACCTTAGGCCACCACCGCTGAAGAGCGAAGTGGAATCCTTCGAGAAAATCACAGGTTTCGCCGCCGGTGGCTGTGCGGCCTGATCGGTATAAGCAGAAGGCGGAGCGGAGGCATAATGGGATGAAGAATCCGTGGTATTGGAAGAGGAGGGAGGTGAGGCAGAATCTGTGGAGCCGAAACGGTGGGAGGGACGGGAGGAGGGTCCGTATCTGTGATCATTCTGCCATTTCAGTGTCAGAGAGCATACCTTTCCTTTGAAAAAGTGAAAATGACACTTTCTGGCCCATAAAAATTACCTCCATGTATTTTTTTTAAGTAGTCAATCAGTCAATACCCATAAGCAATTTTACCCTATAAATTTTTTGTAGCTCAATGTTACCCTAAAAATTTTAAAAAATAGTAATATTGTCCTTTTTCCATTAAAAAGTTAATAGTCAATATTTTTCACGATCAACGTTAGTTTTTTAACGGAAAAATGTAAAATTGCTACGTTTTTAAATTTTCGAAACAATATTGAGCCCAAAAAAAAACTTTTAGAGCAAAATTGCTCCTGCGCAATATTGCAAATTTATCTCAAAATTTTGAGCCAAATTTTGAAACAATATTGAGCCAAAAAAAATAAAATTACTGTCATCTTTATCTATTACTCCCTCCGGTCCTAATTATAAGACATATTTAACCGATTTTGGAAAGATTAAGGAAAGAAGTTAAATTAGTTGATTTTATTCATTTTTCTAAAATGCCCTTACATAAATTTAAAATGACATAAGTAAAAGTGAATCAATAGTTTCTGTTACATATCTCTCCAACCTAGAATTTTTCTTCTACACGCTATCTAATAGAAATAATGGTCTTACTATATAAACGTATATGTATGTGTATGTATGTATACATACATATGTGTGTGTGTAATACCCGGATATTTATCTGGCATATTATAAAAGTTGGATAATTCTGATAAGTGAAAATTCAATCTCCAGTCTTGTATAATTATAGCATATTTTCTAGGTAGAATTTCTACAAGAAATTAGGGAATTTAAGGGCCAAAGAGCCAAAATGACCAAAATGCCCCTGGAAAGGGTAATCAACTTAGGAAATTATGGGAAAAATACCAAAAGGCAGTATAATGACCAAGTAAATTAGGAGAGTATATTATCCATAATTATGGTAATTTAATAAATTATGAATTTGGAAAATTGTATAAGAGTGTTCAAAAAGTAGTAAAAAGACCAAAATACCCTTGTAATTATGGAATAATGTTAGAGGTATGAAAATATTAATGTTAATACAAGAGTATGAAGGTAATGAGGCTTTGTAATTAAGAAAATTATCAACAAGTGATAATGAAGTAATTAAGTAATATTGGGCTAATTACTTAAGCATAGGCAAAGGAAATTCAAGAATAATTATGTGAAGCTCAAAAATTATTGGAAATTAGTGGAATATTAGTAAAAATGTATTTACTAATTAATTGGAAATTTCTATGAAAAATAGTTGAGTTTAGGTATTTTTAAGCCTAAATACAAGAATGGACCAATTAGATAATTTTGGGGAATTTTTGAGAAAAAGTAAATAAATAAATCATTAAATAATTAATTAAATAAAAAAAATAAATATTTATTAATCTAAAATAGGGCCATCCGAAATACAAGAGAAATGAAAATGGAAAAAATATATAAAAATGAAATAGAAGAAGCAAGTGCCCAAGTTGCACATTATAAAATTAATATAATTAAATTAAAGCAAAAATTGTGAATAGTAATTTAAAAATTAGGAAACGGATCCTATCTAGAGATCTAGGAATAGGAATCCCAAGGTCAAGGTAAAATATTGATCAGTGAGTTTTTACCTTTAAGTGACTTCTTCCGGAAGTTAATTCCGAGGCCGTTTGTGCATTTTCCTAATAAAACAAAATGGGGAAAAATGCATATAGGCATAATTTTGGAAAAGAGGAAAATAAATTCTAACTCAACATTTAGGAATTGGTTTGAATTTGTTTAGACATATTTGGAATCAGTGAATTATTTCGAAGAGATTGATATCTCCGAAAACGAATTCCGACACCGGACGCGTTCGGACACGTTTTTCGAGGAAACTTCAACTGGACTGTTGGAGGCCAATATGGAATCAAAATAAAGGTTAACTTGGACATTTCTACTAAGTGAGAACATGTTTTCAGAGTTGTAAATCCATAATTTTGAGATTTCTCCGAAATCACGCGAATCGGGTACCGATTGGGAAAACGGTTATACGGGCCCCCCTATGTCGACCAAGAGTGTGTGTGTGTGGAAGAAGTGGCTTCTTGAACAAGTTGAATTAAAGAGTTATTACAACTTTGATTTTCCAAACAATCCTTAAAATTTGCCAAACAAGTCCCTTGTTTTTACCTATAAATACCCCCCCTCCTTCATAATTCTCACACCTTTTCTTCCTTCTCTTGGCCGAAATTTTTGGTTGAGAAAGAAGAGAAAGGAGCTCTGGGGAATTGTGCAATGAAGCCCTCAGAGAATTGTCCTAAAGTCTTCAACGGGTAAGTCTTTCGGTCTTTAGTTTTTAGTTTAGTAGTTAGTAGAATTGTTAGTTAGATTTAGAAAGTAGGTGACAAGATTCCTACAAATGTTTTAGAGCCTTGTTTGCGTTGAAAAATATGCAGAGGTGTAAACATAGTAGGGATCGAGTCATTGAAAAGTTGTAGTTTTTATAGCTCTTTCACAAGTAGGTGTTATAATGCTAGAATAGCCTTTAAATTTTCAAGTATGATTGGGTATCATATGGGAGGGCTATTTTAGTCATTATTTTCGAAAATCATAATGGCGTCGAAGTTCTGGCAAAATTTCGGGAAGAAAATTTGTCGAGTAACGAAGCTTTGCGAAATTCGCCGATTAGGGGTAGAAGGGCAAAATGGTAATTTTTACCTAAAATGCCGTTATAATGTCAAATTACTAATGGAAGTGACATTATTCTCATAGGATATCTGAAACGTTGATTCTGCCGCCGTTACGCCGCCGACGTGCCGTAGGATTCTTGCACGTTTCTCCGTAAAAGTACGTTTTCCGCCAGTAGTACCTAACGTTGCCAACGAAGGTACGGACGCGTCATCGTAACACTAATCTTGTGCTTCTTAAATACTTATATGTCAATGATATGTTCGTAGACCGTTATACGAGACAGTTATACGGGTTATAGTTTTGATAACACCGTTTTGTTTTCGTTATTGTTGTTTTACATTGTGGGGCTTTCATACTGCTTATTGCTTATGTTTGTCGGCATAATGATCATGCATCTGCTATATGCTTTTGTAGTGATATACTGTTGTATTGGCTCTAGAAATATATGTTGTCTGTATACTGTATTGTTTGGGTATGAGGTTAACCGTTACCTGAGATTCAATATGGTGAATTGAATCTCAGCTGTAGCTTCGTGGTCGGGAGGACCACGGCTCGGGGATCGAGGCAAGTACCGGAGTAGGCGTGCGGTGAAGACCACTTTATCTCTATCGCTTTACGTATTTCCGCTTTCGTTTCTATCTGTTGTTCCTTTCTAAACCATAGGACTACTGTAATCTATACAATGTTACACAATGGTTGATGTTTTGGCTAAGAATACAAATGCTCTTTCGCTCTATTGCTCCACTCTGATTGTTTGTTTGAAAAAAAAAAATTCCGCATTTCAAACTTGGGATGTTACATTTTATGGTATCAGAGCAATTTTTCTGGCAAGTGTTTAACTATGTTACCACGGACAGTTTGGTGCCGAAGGCAAGGCTAGTCTACGTGGGTGTGCCATAAGTCACCGCTAACCGGTGAGGCCCCATGGTAGACACTTACCTGGCCATTCTGTTCGGATAACGGAGTTAGGTTCTTAAGCCTTTTGACTTTGAGCACTTTTTGAAAATGAGTACTGATACGACCATTGGTGTAATGTGTAGAGATGGACAGAGACGAAAACCCCGTCTTAGGATACTATCACAACCTCCTTATCAATCCAAATTTCTACGTTGAACAACCTGGAGGAGCCGAGCTCGAAGACCAACCCGAGCCGGGGAGCCTGCCGGGTCAACCCATTCCTCAAGAGGGGACAATTTCGATTATCCCGAAATCCAAAACCTAGACGATGCGGAGGCCAACTTTGACGATTACCGTTACATCCCGAATGACAATGCGGCACTAGCACGGCGGTTAGGGTCATATTATCGCCAGTCGAGGACTACACCACCACTACCAAAGAGAAATACCGATGTTCCTAAGCCTTGTCAAAACTCACCAAAACGTCTACGGCCGTCACTCAATGGGACCGGATTAGATCCACCCCGTACTACTTCCTCAAACCCAACGCCAAGCGTGAATTATCAATAAACTGTTAGACGACGGGCCTATTCTGAGTGTTCGTATCTATCTGCGATACCTGAAGAGTATGGTTCGTCTGTACATGTGAAAGGAAAAACATCAGTACAAGGAAGCTGTGGATTGTAGAAACTAGGAAGTTTGGGTTGTATCTCCAAGTACTTTGGAATATTGTAAATACGTTTGAATAAGGAGATTGTACAGTAAGACTTGTATTAGGATTAGAATGACCAATATGTATTAACCTTATGAAATGAATATATGTGAATATATGTTTGGTGTGCAAATTGTTGTGCCATTTCTAATGTTTACATATTTTGTCATAACCATTTAAAGGAAAAAGGAATAAAACATGGCAATACTAAGAGGTGCCGGTGCACCAAGAGGCCGAGGCCGTGGTCGAGGCCGAGGTAGAGGAAGAGGCAGACAGCCTCAGGATGAAAGAAACAATGAACCATGAAGTCATGGAATGCCACGGAAATCGGATGGCCCACTAGCAATTTACAAGCTTGAGGGAGATGCTCACGAGATGGTGGAAGAGCGTTTCCACAACTCGCCTATCTGTTACGTGGGAGATGTTCCTTGGCGGTTCAATGAACAGTACTTTCCTCCATCAACACAGTAATTAAAGAAGAAGAATTCTGCAGATCAAGCAAGGAGCCGAGGAGTCTTTCGACGACTACTTCGCCCGCTTTACCACCTGTCGCGGTATTCATCATACCTGAAAATCTACAAGAATGAGAGCTGGAAGGCTAACCGACTGGTAACCGGGCTGAAATATGATATAAGGGCAAGGTTAGTGTCTCAGCAATTTCCGAAGATGGCCAAAGCAGTGGAATCCTGCAGGATGACAGAGCGCAACCTGAAGGAACTGCGCAAATCCCGAAGCCAGGACGGAAATAATGCAAGTCGCGGTGGTTCCAACCGCGGAGGTTCCTCACAGAAGAGGAAGGCACCTTGGAACAACAATCAGGGTGGAAACAAGAGACCCTACCAACCGGGGCAACAAAATTACCCTGCACAACCGGGATCCCAGACGTGTCCTAAATGCAAGAAGTACCATCCAGAGCCAAGCTGCGATGGGAAACAAGTTTGTTTCAAGTGTCGAAGCCCGGACACATTAGCGGGATTGCCCCGAGAAGACCGCAGAGGCGAGACCTCGTAACACCGGCCGAATCTTTGCATTGACAAACACAGAGGCCAAAAGTCCCCAGAGATGGTTCAAGGTACCATCTATCTCAATGGAAATCTACTTGAAGCATTGTATGACTCGGGTGCTAGTCACTCGTTTATTTCCTATGATTGTGCAAGTCGTTTAGGATTGCAGGCCCGTAGATTGCCATTTGATCTTGTTGTATCTACACCGTTGGGTGTAAAGTCTTTAGCTTCTGATGCATGTATGAATTGTACCGCCGACGTGGATGGACGAGTTTCTAAAGTGGATCTTATCCGTCTACCTCTTCACGGCATCGACGTCATATTCGGTCCGAATTGGTTAACTACCAACGGTGCGATGATCGATCGTGGCAAAAGGAGATATCATTTTCCGGAGACAAGGTTGAAGTGAGCTGAACTTTCTCTCCGCTACGAAGCCGATCGGTGCGTGAAGCAAGGATGTCATGCTTTCATGGTATTCTTTTCACCAAAGTGAAGCCGACCTTTCACTTCGGGACATTCCCGTGGTGAATGATTTTCCCGATGTATTTCCGGAGGATCTTACCGAGTTACCTCCTATCCGAGAAGTGGAGTTCAACATTGACTTGATGCCTGGCACAGATCAATATCAAAGGCGCCGTATCGTATGGCTCCTAACGAGATGCGGGAGTTGAAGAAGCATTGGAAGAGCTTTTGAAGAAGGGGTTCATTCGACCTAGCGTTTCACCGTGGGGAGCCCGGTGCTTTTGTAAAGAAGAAAGATGGAAGTTTCCGACTCGCATCGACTACCGCGAACTCAACAAGGTGACTGTTAAAAACAAGTACCCACTTCCCGGATTGATGATCTTTTGGATCGCTTGTCTGCAGTTCCACATCCTTTCAAAGATTGATTTGCGTTCGGGATACCATCGGTTGCGAGTTAAGGATGGCGATGTTCCCAAGACAAATTTCGAACCAGATATGGGCATTATGAATTCCTTGTGATGCCCTTCGGATTGACAAATGCACCTGCGGTATTCATGGATTACATGAACCGTATCTTCCGTCAACACCTAGACCAATTTGTGGTGGTGTTCATCGACGACATTTTGATATATTCTAAGAGCAAAGAAGAGCACGAAGAACATCTGCGAAAGGTGTTAGGCATACTCAGGGAGAAGCAACTTTATGCTAAGGCGAGCAAATGCGAATTTTGGCCGCTAGGAAGTGAAATTTCTGGGCCATGTTATATCTAGCGGCGGTGTGATGGAGATCCGTAGTTTTCTTGGTCTGGCGGGATACTACCGCAGATTTATACGGGATTTCTCGCGTCTTGCCCTACCATTGACAAAGCTTACGAGGAAGAATCAACCCTTTATATGGGGAGGTGATTGTGAGGAGAGCTTTCAGAGTCTGAGGGAGAGGTTGACTACAGCACCGGTATTGATTATCCCCGATCCAGATGAGACCTATGTTGTCTACAGTGGTAAAGCAAACGTCGTTGCTGATGCTCTTAGTAGGAAGACGGTGCAGGTATCATACATGATGATACAAGAGCAGAAACTGCTGGAAGATTTCAGGGATCTGAATCTATCCAATCAAATCTGCATGGGTCAGCATGCACCAGCTGATGCCTATCTTGCTACACTTCTTGCAAGTCAAGGGGAGTATGATCTGAGAGATGAAGTGGAGAAAGCTCAGAAGCAAGATGATTGGGCAAAAGAGATACGTGAGAAGATCACTCGAGGTGAGACCCAAGACTATGACCTATCACGTAGTGGTTTGGTCAGGTATAAACAGCGAGTTTACATACCGCCAGTTGATGAATTAAGGCGGACGATAATGTGAAGCTCAAAAATTATTGGAAATTAGTGGAATATTAGTAAAAATGTATTTACTAATTAATTGGAAATTTCTATGAAAAATAGTTGAGTTTAGGTATTTTTAAGCCTAAATACAAGAATGGACCAATTAGATAATTTTGGGGAATTTTTGAGAAAAAGTAAATAAATAAATCATTAAATAATTAATTAAATAAAAAAAAGTAAATATTTATTAATCTAAAATAGGGCCAACCGAAATACAAGAGAAAGGAAAATGGAAAAAATATATAAAAATGAAATAGAAGAAGCAAGTGGCCAAGTTGCACATTATAAAATTAATATAATTAAATTAAAGCAAAAATTGTGAATAGTAATTTAAAAATTAGGAAACGGATCCTATCTAGAGATCTAGGAATAGGAATCCCAAGGTCAAGGTAAAATATTGATCGGTGAGTTTTTACCTTTAAGTGACCTCTTCCTAAGTTAATTAGAAGTAGTTTGTGCATTTTCCTAATAAAACAAAATGGGGAAAAATGCATATAGGCATAATTTTGGAAAAGAGGAAAATAAATTCTAACTCAACATTTAGGAATGGGTTTGAATTTTTTTAGACATATTTGGAATCAGTAAATTATTTCGAAGAGATTGATATCTCCGAAAACGAATCCGACACCGGACGCGTTCGGACACGTTTTCGAGGAAACTTCAACCGTCTTGTTGGAGGCCAATATGGAATCAAAATAAAGGTTAACTTGGACATTTCTACTAAGTGAGAACATGTTTTGAGTTGTAAATCCATAATTTTGAGATTTCTCCGAAATCACGCGAATCGGAGTGCCGATCGGGAAAACGGTTATACGGGCATCAAGTGAGCTAAGTCACCACTTTTGGACCAATGAGGTGCTGCCACACAGCCCCTATGTCGACCAAGAGTGTGTGTGTGTGGAAGAAGTGGCTTCTTGAACAAGTTGAATTAAAGAGTTATTACAACTTTGATTTTCCAAACAATCCTTAAAATTTGCCAAACAAGTCCCTTGTTTTTACCTATAAATACCCCCCCTCCTTCATAATTCTCACACCTTTTCTTCCTTCTCTTGGCCGAAATTTTTGGTTGAGAAAGAAGAGAAAGGAGCTCTGGGGAATTGTGCGTGGCTCTCGTAGAATTGTCAGGAAAGTCTTCAACGGGTAAGTCTTTCGGTCTTTAGTTTTTAGTTTAGTAGTTAGTAGAATTGTTAGTTAGATTTAGAAAGTAGGTGACAAGATTCCTACAAATGTTTTAGAGCCTTGTTTGCGTTGAAAAATATGCGAGAGGTGTAAACATAGTAGGGATCGAGTCATTGAAAAGTTGTAGTTTTTATAGCTCTTTCACAAGTAGGTGTTATAATGCTAGAATAGCCTTTAAATTTTCAAGTATGATTGGGTATCATATGGGAGGGCTATTTTAGTCATTATTTTCGAAAATCATAATGGCGTCAAGTTACGGCAAAATTTCGGGAAGAAAATTTGTCGAGTAACGAAATCTTTGCGAAATTCCGCCGATTAGGGGTAGAAGGGCAAAATGGTAATTTTTACCTAAAATGCCAGTTATAATGTCAAATTACTAATGGAAGTGACATTATTCTCATAGGATATCTGAAACGTTGATTCTGCTGCCGTTACGCTGCCGACGTGCCGCTGTAGGATTCTTGCACGTTTCTCCGTAAAAGTACGTTTTCCGCCGGTAGTACCTAACGTTGCCAACGAAGGTACGGACGCGTACTGTAACACTAATCTTGTGCTTCTTAAATACTTATATGTCAATGATATGTTCGTAGACCGTTATACAGACAGTTATACGGGTTATAGTTTTGATAACACCGTTTTGTTTTCCTAGCGCCGAGGACACGACTAATTATCGTGGCATTTGGTGAATAGTGCAGTTGTTATTGTTGTTTTACATTGTGGGGCTTTCATACTGCTTATTGCTTATGTTTGTCGGCATAATGATCATGCATCTGCTATATGCTTTTGTAGTGATATCTTGTTGTATTGGCTCTAGAAATATATGTTGTCTCGTATCTTGTATTGTTTGGGTATGAGGTTAATCGTTACACCGAGATTCAATATGGTGAATTGAATCTCATTGTAGCTTCGTGGTCGGGAGGACCACGGCTCGGGGATCGAGGCAAGTACCGGAGTAGGCGTGCGGTGAAGACCGGCTTTATCTCTATCGCTTTACGTATTTCCGCTTCTGTTTCTATCTGTTGTTCCTTTCTAAACCATAGGACTACGTAATCTATACAATGTTACACAATGGTTGATGTTTTGGCTAAGAATACAAATGCTCTTTCGCTCTATTGCTCCACTCTGATTGTTTGTTTGAAAAAAAAAAATTTCCGCATTTCAAACTTGGGATGTTACAGTGTGTGTCCATATATCTACACACACAGAGATATATATGTGCACACGCACACACAAATATATATATATATATATATATATATATCTCTGTGTGTGTACACACACATATATTGACAGACACACACAATGTGTCTATATATATTTGTGTGTAGAAACACACATATATACATACATACACTGATACACATATGTATACACATACACAAACATATATATATGTGCTTGTGTGTGTTTATATATTTGTGTGTGTAGACACACACACATACATACACACACACACAAACATATATATGTGCTTGTGTGTGTGTCTATATATATTTGTGTGTAGACACACGCATATATACATATATAGACACACACACAGATATATCTAAAAGTTTCATTAATTTGAAGAGTTTACGCACCCATATACATATACTTACTAAAAACCAAACACACTTGAGAGAATAAAATAGGGGTATTTTAGAAAGAAATTGACAAAAATTAGAATGTTATCTTATAATTAGGACCAAAACCAACTCTTAAATGTTGTCTTATAATTAGGACCGAAGGGAGTATTATTTTTTTGAGATAAATTTGCTACCTAATCCTTTTTTTCTTATAATAAAATTACTGTCATCTTTATCTATTATTATTTTTTTAAGTTGTCCTTTATTATATGTCACCTCCAAAAAATGTGTTTTTAATCTTTTTATAAATCATCTATAATTTTTTGGAAGTATTAAATTTTTTTTTTTGTTAAAGTTTAATGTAATTATTAAGGATAATTTTAAAAATTACTAACATTTTATGATAAAATTTAATGATTTTTAACTAATCTAATCTTTTCGGCATATTATAATATAATATTTTAGTTTTTTGACCAATCATATAACTTTAATTGATTTTGGGAGGTCTAATAAAGAACTTAGATAGAAAAGAAACCAAGTTATTTGTTAAACTTCTTGTTTATAGAAAGGTTTTCCTATATGATTTAAGACTATTTTCTCTACTATTAAATTTAAATATTTTTTATTTATAATAATCATGTAATTCGTTTTTTTGCCAACTTACATGTAATTCGTGTTTAGGATTTAATCTATAGATCTTTAATTCTTACCAATTTGGTTCCAGATTAATTATTTTATGGAAATTATTTTTACAAGATTGAGACTCATTTTAACTCTTTAAGATTATAATTATATTAAATTAAGTTAAATGAATATCAAGTAAAAGTTTCAATTACTTAAGTCCAACAATTTATTTTAAGATTAAAAGATATTTCAATTCTAAGTGATAAATTATCTTTTTAAGAATTTTGTTACCCAATCCAATCAATTTTGTTGATTTTATACCTTCTATAAATAAGAGGTCTCTATGAAGCGAAGTCACAATGTACTAAGGTTTAGAGTGAAGATTTCAACTTGCTGCCATATTTAATTTGGTGGGGTTTTTTTTTTTTTTTTTACTTTCATAATATGATTTCAAATCATTTTCTCTTAAAATTTACATATCGCTTAAAAGTTGAATGATTCAAAAATATAATCAAGTTATTAGTACATAGCAAATAGGAGTTATGGAGACTCTCATTTGTTAAGTTATCATACAATTAGTTGGACACTTTTAAACAAATTGAGACCTCTACTATTAGCTTAAACTTTTGACATGATGATTAACGCTTTATTTCTAACATTTGGTATTTCTAAGGTGCAGCTAATCTTTTCTTTTTTGAGGGGTGGTTTGAGTTCTTGGTTTTCTGAGGAGTTATCTCGTTTTAATCTTCCCATAGAGGCTCTCATTATTTAAATTATTATACAAGTATTGGGACTTGAATTTTGTTCCATTAATATGTATCATAACGTCCCGAGTTTGGGAGGGAGTTAATTGAGTTCAGGCTAATAAATCATAAAGTTATAGGAGATTAATGGACTCGTGTCTAATCTAAGTTAAAGAAATTAGGGTGCACATATGCTACTAGCTTAAATTTTTGTCACACTAATTAATGTAATACCCTGAAAATCTCACTTATGATAAGTATCATATTGAGTAAATAATACCTATTGGAAATAGGTGAATATAAGATCTCAAAGATCTTGTGAAGAATTTATCTTATTTTTGGGTAGTTTCTCTTGAAAAAGAATAATTTGCAATTAGGTCCCTAAAACGTTTAGAAGTTTGCAAATAGGTCCCTAAAATATTTACGGGTTATAAAATACCCTGTGAAAATTATGAAAAGGCAAGAAAATATTTATTTAAAATAGGGAAGAATATTGTCCCTAATTTAGGTAATTTATTAAATTATTACCTTGGAAAAATAAAGGGGGAAAATTTAAAAAGTATTATAATGACCAAAATGCCCCCATAAATTGATATAATGCATGAGGCATAAAACACCAATGTAAGTATAAAAGTTGTGAGGTAAGGGGTCATTCTAATTAATAAAATTAGCAGCAAGTATTAATGAAGTAATTAAGTAATTATTGGCAAATTACTTAAGCATAAACAAAGGAAAATTCAAAGATAATTATGTAAAACCCTAAAATTAGTGGTAAAGGGCTGAAAATTAGTATAAATATATTTTCTAATTAATTAGAAAATATAGAGAAAAATTGGTGAGGTTAGGTAATTTTAAGCCTAAATGCAAGAATTGACCAATAGGAAAAAGTTATGAAAAATTATGTAAAAATAATAAAAATAATAATTAATTAATTAATTAAAAAATAAAATAAAAATATATATATAATATATGTGTGTGTGTGCCGACATCTAGTGTGGGAAAAAGAGAAAAAAAAATAGTTAATAATGGAAGAGTGTAATCTTGAAACTCTTTAATTAAATAATAATTAAAGTAAAATAGTAAAAAATAAATAATTACCTATAGGAATCGGATCCTATCTAGAGAACCAGGAACAGAATTTCTAAAGTCAGGGTATAATATTGATAAGTGGATTTTTATCTCGAATTGAGCTGTACCTGGAGTCGTTTCCGAGATCGGTAGAAGAAGTTAGTAATAAGACGAAATAGGGTAATCTGAGAAAAGGCAGATAGTCACAGATTTAGAATTCGAAGAAAATAAATCATAACTCAACATATGGGAATAAGTTGAGAATTTCCTGGACATATTTGGAATCAATGGATTTTTGTCCAGAGGTTGACGATTCCGGAAATTGATTCCGTAACCGTCACTTTTTTCCGTAAAACTTCCGCAGGACCGTTGGAACCCTGTATGGAATCAAAAAGTTGTTTAGACCAGACATTTTTAGTGAGTGAAAAAATGTCTTCAAAGTTGTAATTCCGAATTTTTGGGATTTTACGCGATTACGCGAATCGGACACCGATCGGAGATTCTACCGGCAAAAGCTTCTGGAAGCAGGACACATGGCATCTTGTGATTGGTCAATGGATGTCACCTTGGGGAGGGGCAGGTAGGCCAAGAGAGAGAAGAGGGAAGGGAAACTTGTTTTCTAAGTTTTCAAACGAAGGGCTAGGATTCGATCTCATAAAGTTGATCCGACGGTCGAAATTCCATAGCTTTTTCTATAAATAGCCAAGGATTCTCTTTGAATTTCTCACACCTTGAAACATTCTAAAGAGTAGAGAGAAGTTAGAGAAAGAAGCTCTGGGGAAGGAGTCCGGGGAATTTAACAACGAAGCTCTGGGTAAGTTTTTCGGTACTTAAGCTTCCGTAGTTCTTTCGGTAGTTAGAGTAGAAATGCTATATTAGTCTTTAATCTTCCAAGTATGATTAGATATCATATGTTAGGGGTATTTTAGTCATTATTTCGAAAATCATGATGGGGTCGGAGTTATGGCAAAATTTTGGAAGATTAGAGTTAAAATAGCGAAGCTCTGGCGAAATTCCGCCGACTAGTAAGGGTAGGGGCAAAATGGTAATTTTTACCTAAAGTTCCTGTTATGATGTGAATCATTAATCAATATGATTTATGTTTCAAAAACTATGTTGGAGTAGGAGTTATGTTGAAATTTTGGAAGATTAGGGTCAAAGTAACGAAGTGCTGGCGAATTTCCGCCGATTAGGGGGTTAGGGGTAAAATGGTCATTTTGACTAAAAATGTCCGTCGTAATGATAGATCCTTAACAAGTATGTTGTTATGTTGATAGGATATCCCTGATTACTTTTTGACCAACCGTCGTGCCGAAATACCGTAAAACGTCAACGAAGGTACGTTCGCGTACTGTAACACTAACTCTGATGTTTATGGTATGCATATATGTGGTATGTGTGTAGAGGGGTTATACTGTTTGAGTGCATATAGTGGTTAGAGGTTATGTCTGTATGCTGGGTACAATCTGTCTGTATGCTAGGTGCAATTTGTCTGTATGCTGGGTGCAATCTGTCTGTATGCTGGGGGCAATATGTCTGCATGCTGGGGCAATACATATGCATGGGTTGTGATAGAGTGATGTTAGTATTGTTAATGTCTGTTGTCTGTATACATAAACATGAGGTTAACCGTTACCTGAGATCCGGTGCGCTGGATCTCAGCCCTTAACATAGCGTCAGGTTCCGGAGGACCGAGGACCGAGGAGAGAGGCAAGCAGCCCGAGTAGAAGACTCGGCTGAAGACTTCTTTCTGTATTACTTTTGAAACACTCTTGTACCGCTGTTTAAACAGCAAGACATGCTACCGTGGGTATTTTAATATATATATCAGTTACTCAATTGCTCCGTTGCTCTACTCTGATGAAAAAAAAAAATTTATACTGCTTGTGAAAACGGGGATGTTACAATTAACACTTTGTTCCTAACCTTTGATATCTCTAGGTGTGACAAATGTTTTCTTTTATGAGGATAAATAATTTTGGTTCTGAGTTGGTTTTCTTGGGGGCGTTTTAATCTTTTCCTTATCTATAAATCTAAGTTATAGAGACTCTCGTTATTTAGGTTATTTTACATGTAGTGGGGGACTCTAATTTCATCCATTGAATATGTATCAATAATGGTACATCTATTAATGATACACTTGAGTTTAGGAGAGTGATGTGGATATTGTTTGACCAGGTGGACCACAAAGTTATATGAAATCGATGAATCAATTTTTTTTATTTGAGTTAAAGGAATAAGGACAGGCGTTTCCTACTAGTTTAAACTTTTGCACAATGGTCAACGTTTTATTCCTAACCTTTGATAACTCTAATGTGTGGCTAATCTTTTCCTTTTGGAGGGTAGGTAAATGTGGTTTGAGTTCTTGATTTTCTTAAGGAGCTATCTTGTTTAAATCTTTTCCTTATTTATAAACATGAGTTATAGAGATTCTTGTTATTTAATTAAGTTAATACACAAGTAGTTGGGGACTAAAGTTTTGTCCCTTGAATATATATCAATCTACTTAAAAGTGTATAAAATACCTATGAATTTAGGAGGGGTGTGGATTAGATTTGGCCTAGTGGACCATAAAGTTATAGGAAACTGGTGTACTCGTGTCTGATATTAGTTAAAGGAATTAGGTTAGCGTTTTGTTCCTAACCTTTGGGATCTCAATAGAGATAATCCAGTAATTAATTTGTATGCTAACAACAAGCACATTGTGGGAGACGAAAGTTTACGCTCAAATGAATGTCAAGATGAAATATTTATTATTCTTTATAACTGTTGGTAATTATGCCCTAGGGGCCAATCATTGCACTTTAAACATTGTTGTTATTTAAAGTATTTCTCCAATTTTGTTATCATATCATTTGCATGTTTATTATGATGACTATATCATTGAATGTATCATGAAGATTGTCCTAAATGTCCCTAGTCGGTCATCTATGCGGGAGCAAAGATGAAATAAAACCAGTATGACTTTGATAAGGTATGAAGATACAAATCAAAGTCTTAGACACTTGTAAGAGTACAAGGTGCTGGACCGACTCACTATGAGAAAGCTGCATTGATTAAGTCATAAGCTTATCTCATGTATAACCACGTCACAATGCCCTTTGACCTGAGATCATCATGGATTCTTACATGAGAGTCGCTAATCTTTGACCTAATCAAAAGTCACCTTTGACCGGGTGATGATAAAGGCTTCGATCGGGATTAGTGGTTTTCATGCAGAGGAATGTGAATGGTCAAGATGAGATTTGTCCCTCACATTTATAGAGAGATATTACTAGGCCCCTCGATGAGTAAGTCTGAGAAAAGTATGACCATACTACGATGGAAAAGAGTTTCCACTTCAATTGTTATACTATTCAAGAATCGAGAAAGTAAGTCAAGAATAGGAGGATGACACTATCCATGCTTCATTCTTGACCAAATTATCGCGTGACAAAAGATATGTGGCATGGTTGTATGATAGGTTACATCGTATCATCGATCCTCATATGAATTGGGTAGTCGTAATGTCTTGTTAGAGGCTGCTTGTAACTTGTGGGCTGGTACACTATTGGCCCGCTGCCAATTTCATGTCGGTCTACAGGGTTGCACACAAGAATAGCTCAACATGAGCTATAATGTCCGGATTCATTGAATCTAAGATATGTCTAAGATTTAATGAATACAGCGTTTAATCTAGGGAGAATGTGTGTGTGAGTGTGTATATATATATATAATATAAATTCGAAAATAATAATATTATTATTTATATAGATAATAATATTATTATGCAGCATTTGTTTTGTATTTAATTTATTTGATAAATTAAATAACTAAAACTAATAGAGATATCGTATCTCAGATTTAATTTTCGAAGAGAGATATCATATCTCAGATTTAATTTGAGTTGAGATATCGTATCTGAGATTTAATTAAATAGATAGATATCATATGTCATATTTAATTTATGAAGATAAATTAAATCAGCTGGCTTTTAATTCGGATTTGTTGGACAAATTTAATCAATATTGTTTTAATCTAATTCGAATTTCAAAATTAATTAAGATTATTTTTTAATATTTAATATGGCCCATTAGGGTTTGAAAAAAACCCTATAAGATAATGAACAAGTTGTATTAGATTGCCCACAAGAGAGAAACCCTAGACGATACGGACAAAAAGTTAGAGGTGCTAGCACGCTGCCTGTGTTGGGGTCCTGTTCGTGTGGATATCGGTAGAGGGATCGCTGGTTCGTTCAGTTGGCTCCTAACAATTGAACAAGACGCATATGATAGAAAGGTACGATTCTAATTACTTTAATTTAAATGTCGTTGATAGATCCTCCATTAGGATTCGAAATTTATTTTGATAAACTTATGCCGCTGCCGATTCAAATCCTAACAATCATGTGATCCATGTGGCTAACCCCACATAATAGGATAAGAGTTTGTTGTTGTTGTTGTTCCATGTTAAAAACACAATACATTGAGGATAAGAGAGGAATGCCATTATTTTACTAATGCTAATTTTATAATAATTTTTCATCTCCAATCTCCCATTCAAATAAGGGGAGCGGAGCAAGTCTCCGCTTTAAAATTTTTTTCATCCCATCTAAAAAGGGGTGTTCATGAGTAGAGTTCGGAATTAGGGCTAGCCCTTGAAGGGCTAAGGCTGGCCCTTTTAGGCCCGGGGAAAAAAAATATGTTTTTCAATGCCTAACCCGAGGCATGCAAGTCAGGGTCGGAAACTATTTTTCTAAATTTTAAATATTTTTCCTTCGTTTTTTAAGAAAATATAATTAGTAAATTACAACAATTAAAGTCCTAATTTATTAAATAAATGTTGTCAACATTAAAGTCTAAATAACATGCATCATGCAACAAACATCAAACATATATAAAAGTGTTAGAATTAACCAATATTCGACTAAAATTTGGGTGAGATCGAGTTAAACTTACATAATCAAATTATAATTGAGTTAAAAATATAAAGACTAAATGATCACTAAATTAACAAAAAAGCAAAGTCTGTTACCATCAATCAAGCATTAACTCAGTGATTGATGTCTATCATACATGACCTGATTAAATTGGTAAGAAGGTAATAGTACTAGTCTTCTTCTAGAAGGCTGATTTATTTATTACTTTTTTTTATAAGTAAAAATATTTATTAAAGAAATAAAATGATAGTGCATCTTAAATTTATAATAATAAAAATGCATAATTACACAAAGTTAATTACATGTATTTTATTACTTGCAATATAGTAAAAATTATATGCAGCATAATGGTTTTGAGATAAAAGGATGGGAAGGGAGAATAAGAGGTTGCTTTTGCCAACTGGGCAAGTTAAAAAAATAATAATAACAGGCCGTCCTTTGGCCCTCCAAGGTTGGCCCTTGTAGTCCCGATTTCATTTGGAGGCTCCATTTTATAAGCCTGGCCCTTGAAGGGGTCATGACTTAAATGGACCGACTTGATGGGCTCAGCCCGATTTCCCACCTCTATTCATGAGGCCCAAATTCTTGCAATGCCTGCCTAAGTTCGGTAAAAAAAAATGCCTAGCCCGGCCCGAAAAAATAGCCCATAAATTATTTGGGCATCTTCGGGTCGGGCACCAAGTAAGCTATGTTGCTTTGCCTATTTCATCCTACTCGAAGCGTATATATAATTTTATTTAAAAATATATAATATATACACATATATTCATTATTTGATAAAATTGGACAAATATATTTAATTACCATTCAATTAGAATATTGGAAAATATGCATATTTTTCATAAACATATTTAATTAAGAAATTGGTAAATTGAGTTCATGAGAAATAAATTATTATTAAATAGTAAGAAAATAATCTCTGGTGAATTAATTTATTTCACTGGCCCATTAATTGAATCTAAACAAGATAATCTAAAAAAGACTACTTACTATATTGTGTATAGAATATGTTTTTTAAATATCAAACTATAATTGTTTTTTTTTTTTTTTTTTGTATTTTTGGATGCTTCATTATGTTTTCAATTTTAGAGAGATTTTTAGGTGTGGAAGTTCGCTAGCCCAATCCTAAATTACTTGGGTTGGGCAAGGGTGACTAGTGGGCTATAAAATGCCACACATTCATCTTTCGAGTCTCACATCATACAAAGGTCATGTCCTGCCCAACTCTAGCCATAAACACCCCGACATCCAAATATAGGGATGGGTGGAACTCGCCCTTCCGACTTCCAAGAGGCAAAAACTACCAACAATGTATTTTTGGGAAGACTTAAGATTATAGTAGTATTCAATTTTGTTAAAATAAATAATAATATTATGATTATTTTTAAGAAGAATTATATTAAATTTTAAAACTAATATTGATTGAAAATATTAAAATAAATATCAATTTTAAATTGTTTAAATATAATGAATTGCTAATATTTGTTTACTTTTGTCTAAAAATAAACAAATAAGAAATTGGTAAAAAATTCCTTTTAAAAATTTTATTGATCAACGATGATTGATATGTTTTTAAACATATTAAGTATGTGCAAGATTTTATACACAGAAAATGTCATGCTATCAGCACTCTAATTCAAGTTCTGACTAAAATTTTTGAGCAAGGGCTTTTCAGGATTTTTCCTTGCTTCTAATTAAGATTTTCTTGCCATATTCTTCTAATTAAGAATATCTTTTATGTTAAGTTAAAAATTTTAAAAAACTAATCGCCACATTAGCTAGAATATTTAGCCCCATCTACGCTGTCCATTCAGTTATCAGCTTGGCTGTCCATTAAACTGGAGAGAAATACGCTTTAACTTTTTGGTAAAAACGAAAATAACCGAAAACCGAATAAAACCAATTTCAAAAACTGAATCGAAACCAATAAACCAAATTAACTAAAATATTTTGGTTCAGTTCGGTTAAGAACTGAATTAATTGATTTTCTTATTTATTATCTACCAAAATAATATATATATAAATTTTTAAAAAAGATTATTGGTTATCCTTAAGATTAGATTTAGGGGGAAATATATAAAATAAATTAATTCTATTTAAAAAATCTATAGATTTACCAACGGGATTGACACAAATGGGCTTAAGCAAGGTCTCGAGTTCGAGCCTTGTAAATGCAGAAAAGCCCCGTTGGGAGACTCACTCACCATAGTCAGGTGCGCAACCTGGGTCGGATATGAATTAGTCAGAGCGAAACTCTGGACACCGGATGAACAACAAAAAAAAATCTATAGATTTTATCTAATATATTTCAAAATCTACACCTATTTTAATTATAAAAACATGTAGTTATCAAATAGTAAATATTAAATATAAATATATCATACATATTTCGATTTTAAATAAAGTATTTTCCCACTAAACGTTGATTTTTTTTTTTAAATAAAAACCAAAATTTTACCGAAAACCGATTAACCGAACTGAAAAACTGAATTGAGTTAGTTTGATTCAGTTTTTTTTTTTTTTTATTTCAACCTACATTAAATGGCAACTATATGAGAAGGTTTGAGTTCTTTCAGAATCTTTTATCTCATTTTCTTTTCAGAATCTCATGACATCTCCAGTCCAAATTTCATATTTTATCATACTATGTTTAACGATTACAATCTTATCCACACAATTTTTTTTGCTCAAGAGTATCACACAATTAATAAAAAAAATTTAAAAATTTAAATTATAAAATATTCTGATAATAGTTTTAGAAAATATTAAATTTACTTATTTATTTTTTAATCAGTGAAAATGAAATTATAAGAAGAAAATGATAAAACAGATTCAAAAATAGCAAAAACTCTCGGGTTTTAGTGGAGCCACCAGTGAGCAGTCTGTGGAACTAGAGAAACTTCCGATATGATGGAGATCCCTGACGGCGTGACCGTGAAGATTCACGCGCGAAGGTGATCGAGGTAGAGGAGCCTCACGGCAAGCTAGTCCATAATTAAGAACAGAAGTTCCATTGAGATCTGTAACTTCCTTGGGGGGAGAAGAAGGTACTTTTCACTTTCCCTCCTCTGAGGAGACGATGAATTATCTATCTAGTCGTATAAAAAAGTATCCGTCAAAGAATGAAATCCTAGTATGTACAATTTATTATAGTCAATGGAATCAATCAATTTGCTTTTTCGTGTCTGATTCTAAGTTTGATTACCGGTACATTTGATTTTCATTCTTGGTTTCACATTGTTCTAGCTGTCCTTCTCTGTTTAATTCTGGCTATGTAGATTTTGCAGTCTGAACTTGTGGTTTGAAGCTCTAATTAAGTTATGAGTCTAGTATTTGTATTTTGGTGTTATGGCCTGTACTGTTTCATTGTTTTGTGGAGGCATTTATATAAGGGTTTTATGTTTCTTATGCAGCAGGAGAAGAATTCTTCTTATGTAAGGGTTGAAACGGTGTCGTTTCTGAATAAACCTGTTTTAATTTCAGTTTCGCAGCAATACTCAATATTTGTCCGACTTGAATTGGCTATGCGTACGAATTCGACGTCGAGATTGATAAGAAGGTTATTCCGTTGAAGCTCTTAGAGGACGTGAACCGGTGGGATTACGTTGATCTTCCGATTTTCCGAGTTGAGGAACCGGTTCAACCCGGCGAAGAAAAGGGTCTGGTTGAGAAGAGGAGTTCGGATAATGAGTTACCAGTTTTGGCTCCGTTCCAGTTGGCTGGACCCATGGAACTGTGGCTTCAGGACGCCAAGGATATGAGGATTTCTCTCCCTGTAAGTTCTTTTATTCCATTCTTAAACCACTTTTGGATACAATTCTGAGGGAAATTGGTGTTTCTATACAATTCCCTACGGGTGTCCTGCTGTGTGAGGGCCAATGCAATTGTATTATTTTGTAATACTCTGAAAATCTCACTTATGAGTATCATATTGAGTAAATAATACCTATTGGAAATAAGTGAATATATGATCTCAAAGACCTTGTGGAGACTTTATCTTATTTTTGGGGTAGTTTCTCTTGAAAAAGAATAATTTGCAATTAGGTCCCTAAAACGTTTGGAAGTTTGCAAACAGGTCCCTAAACAAATTTCCGGGTTATAAAATACCCTGTGAAAATTATAAAGAGACAAGTAAATATTTATTTGAAATAGGGAAGAATATTGTCCCTAATTTAGGTAATTTATTAAATTATTACCTTGGGAAAATAAAGGGGGAAGAGTTAAAAAGTATTATAATGACCAAAATACCCCCGTAAATGTTAATATAATACATGAGACATGAAACACTAATGTCAATGTAAAAGTTGTGAGATAATGAGTTATTCTAATTAATAAAATTAGCAACAAATAGTAAGGGTTTGATTAAGTAATTATTCGCTAATTACTTAAGCATGAACAAAGGAAAATCCAAAGATAATTATGTAAAACCCTAAAATTAGTGGTTTATGGCTAGAATTAGCATGAAATATATTTTCTAATTAATGGAAAAATATGAAGAAAAATTGGTGAGATTAAGTAATTTTAAGCCTAAATACAAGTATGGACCAATAGGAAAAATTTGTAAAAAAATTATGTAAAAAAAATTATTAAATTATATAAAAATTAATTATAAAATAAAATAAAATAAATATATATATATATATATATATATATATATATATATATATATATATATATATATATATATATATATATATATATATATATAATTATGTGTGAGTGCCGACATGGGGGGAGGAAAAAGAAAAAATAATAATGGTGGAGTGTAAAAATAAAACACTTAATTAATTAAAGTAAAAAGTAAATAAACACCGATAGAAATCGGATCCTATCTAGAAAACCATGAACGAAGTTTCTAGAGTCAGAGTATAAAATTAATGAGTGGATTTTTATCTCGAATGGGCCGTCCCAGAAGTCATTTCCGAGATCGGTAGGATACTTTAGTAATAAGACGAAATAGGGTAACTTGTGAAAAAGGCAGATAGTCACAGATTTAGAATTTGAAGAAAATAAATTATAACTCAACATCTGGGGATGAGTTTATGATTATCTGGACATATTTGGAATCAGTAGGTTTTTGTCCAGAAGTTGATGATTC
Organism: Acacia pycnantha; assembly: GCA_025563575.1. Classification (NCBI taxonomy): domain Eukaryota; kingdom Viridiplantae; phylum Streptophyta; class Magnoliopsida; order Fabales; family Fabaceae; genus Acacia; species Acacia pycnantha. Next base: position 168,731 of record JAMWYP010000318.1, on the reverse strand, counting down.
CGGAAGTTCGTTCCGTAACCGAGCACGTTTTTCGAGAAACTTCGGCTGGACCGTTGAAACCCTGAATAGGACCAAAAATTTAGTTAACCTAGATACTTTTGATGAGAAAGAGAAGATCTTCAAAGTTGTGAATCCGAATTTCTGAGATTTTCCAAGATTACGCGATTCGGACACCGATCGGAGAATTTTACCGGGCAAGGCTTCTAGAAGGTGCAAGGTGGCACCTTCTGATTGGCCAAAATGGTGACTCATCATGCCACCTAAGGGGGATGGAGGTCGGCTGCCAAGTGGCATGGAGAGGATCTTGACACCTTGCGAAAGTGCAATCCGACGGTCTATATCTTGTATGATAAAGCAATGAAAAGTGTCACATACTTTCCCTATAAATAGGCTTCAACCCCTTTGGAAATCCTCACACCATTTTCTTTGAGCAAAACCGAAAATAGAGAGAGGTTAGAGAGAAGGAGGAGCCGGGGAAATTTCGTAGCGAAGCTCTGAGTAAGTTTTTCGGTACTTAGTCTTAAGCTTCCGTAGTTCTTTCAGTAGTTAGAGTAGTAATGTTAGATTATTCTTTAATCTTTCAAGTATGCTTAGATATCATATGATAGGGGTATTTAAGTAGGAATTTCGAAAATCATGATTGGGTCGAAGTTCTGGCAAAGTTTTGGAAGAAATCGGAGTCAAAGTAGCGAAGCGCTGGCAAAATTCCGCCAATTAGGGGAATAGGGGCAAAATGGTAATTTTTACCTAAAATGCCCGTTATGATGTCAAGTATTGATAAATATGATATTATCATTATAGGATATCAGTAATCTTGATCTCTTGTCGTTACGTTGTCCGACGTATCATTTGTCGCCTTGTTGTTTCCGTCAAAAGTGCAGTTTCCGTCAAACGTACCAGAAGTACCGTATATTGTCAATGGAGGTACGTTCGCGTACTGTAACACTAGCTCTGATGATTATTGAATGCATATATGTGATGATATGTTGTGTGAATAGTTTGGTGCCGAAGGCAAGGCTAGTCTATGTGGGTGTGCCAATTAGTCGTCGTAAAGTCGGTGAGGCCCCCATGATAGACACTTACCTGGCCATTCTATTCGGTGCTATATGCACCGTGTCTATGGAATCGTACATAGATGCACCGTGTCTATGGAATCGTACATAGATGCACTGTGTCTATGGAACCGTACTTAGATGCACTGTGATTAAGGAATCGTACTTAGATCACTATTACAGTTTTTACGGGTTATAGTCATGTTAATGTTGTATTGTTTTCCTATATGGATCATTGCTGTAATTCTAGAAATATCTAGAGCAGTAGTCCTGGCATGAATTTAACTATGTTATTATGGATAGTTTGGTGCCGAAGGCAAGGCTAGTCTACGTGGGTATGCCAATCAGTCGCCGTATAAGTCGGTGAGGCCCCCATGGTAGACACTTACCTGGCCATTCTGTTCGGATAACGGAGTTATGTTCAAAAGCCTTTTAACATGGAGCATATTTTAAAAATGAGTACTGATATAGCCCTGAGTCAATGTACCACCCTGTTTCGGTATACCAGTTTGAACCGGTGTACCATCCTGAATCGGTGTACCACTTTCTGTGGATGCATCACTCTAACCCAGAGCTTATATGTGAAGCTGGGCCACGCCGGATGAAACTCCGAGATCAATAAAGATAAGTACATGCAGTATTTGACTCATGTAGAGGAACTCCCGATACGTATTTCCGTACCCGTTGTTAAGTATAGAGATCCAACGAGATTCTGACGAAGGAAAAGGAGAAGACCTCTGTGGTTCGAAGTCGATAATCAGATGTTGCTATGAATATCCTTGGTGACTGGTGTCAGTAGAGAACTTCAAAGGTGAACGAATAGTCCGTATTATGACAAACCACCTCCGTGACGTGTTTCTTAGTTGTTACAATCCGACCGCGATCGTGTCATTGAGTAGGAGGTACCTTGTGTTACCATGGTGTGTGGGCGCCATGGAAACGTTTGAAGTATCTTGTGTTGCCATGGTGTATGGGAGCCATGGAGACATTTTGATATTTGTGGTGTTGACCGCAGTGTATGAGAACCACGGGAAACACTATATATCAAAGTACGATATGACAAGATCGTTGCGATCAAACCAAAGCGAATTCTCGATTAGCAGGAGGATCGACTAGCAAACGAAATGAAGATCTGACGCGTATAGTCCGGAGTCTAGATAGTACGAAGTTTAGATGGTAGAGTGCAAATTTCGAGGACGAAATTTTGTTTAACGGGGGGAGAAATGTAATACCCGATTTTCGGTTTACTGAAAATCCTGTATTTTAGAAATATGTTACCATATTAAATTGGTTAACATAAGTGGCTTAGAGACACATAAAATAGTAGCTATTTTAAGAGTAAATAAGCCATGGAAAGATTATAAAAATACTTAATTAAATTAAGTGTTAATTAGCAAATAATGGGCAAATTAGCTTGCAATTAATTAAGATGAATGTCATAATTCTTCTAATTAATTGGAGACAAATTAAAATCATCAAAAGAGGGCTAATTATATTTATAATTAAGCCAAAGAAAGTAAAATGATATTTGTCTAATAGAACACTAATTACCATAGTTAAGCTAATAAATCAATTATGCATTGGCACATGTAATTAGTGGGCATTTAAACACTTGATTAAGGTAATAAATTGAACTTCTTAATCAGCCCCAAAGTCCCCATATTTCGTCCAGCTGCTAGGAGTAAGAGATGAAGTAATAAACTTTGTTAAAGTGATGTTGAAAAGTCAAAGTTTGCAACTAGCCAATTAGATAATTGATTCATTAGTTATTTTGTTAATAAAAAACATCCATTGAATGGATAATAGAAGAAGCATGTCGGCACACAAGAAGGAAGGAAAGAGAATATACTATATAATAACCTACAGCATTTGGCAATTTAAAAGCAACATTAATGGCTATTAGAATGGGAGTGTATGTCGGCCAGCACATGGCTTTTGACTTAATCAATTAGTTGATTACAAACATATCTAATGTCTATTGAACAAGAGGATGTCGGCAGGAAGGGATTTCTTTTTCTTTTTCAATGGGTTAATCATTAACAAAATATGGGATGTTTGAATAAATAAAAAGCACAAACAAAATTTGCTGATTGGATTAGGTATGTCGACCAAGTGCTTGTGGGGCTAAGATGAGGAGTTTCAAAAGGTGTTTTGATCCAATGGTTAAGATAAGTTTTGGTCAAAAATAATTTCCCCTTGTATCCTTAGATTTTCTCTATAAATAGAGGTGCTTGCCCTCTTCAATTCCTCACACCAAAACCATTCCAAATGGTAGAGAGAAGAGGGAGGCAAGAAGGATGAAGGAGTGTTCTTCAAGGGTAAGTTTTCTAGTTCTTAAGCTTTGAGTTTCTAGTTTTAGTTTTGTAGTTTTTAAGGTTCTAGTTTAAGTTCACAGTTAATTTATGCCTTGATCTTAAATATTCAAGAGTAGGGTTGTTATCATGTTTTTATGGTTAGAAATATATTTATTTTGAAAAAATTATGAAGGAAGGGTTATAGCAAAATTTTTGGAAGAGAAACATCAAAGTAACGAAGTTCTGGCAAAAATTTTCGGGTAGGCGATTTCTGGAGTTAGCACCGTTTAAGCTATGAATTTATGTTCAAGATGATCTTCAAAAATCACGAAATTTTTCATGAACAAAGTAGACATCCATGGATTTTTAAATATGTATAATATGTAGCAATATGAGTTCTGTCCAAGGAGATAAAAATTCCTAAAGTTAGGCCACGTTTTTCTGGAGAAATTCTGGGCAGAGATTGAAGAACATTAATCTGGGAATGATACGTTGAATCTGGGTAAAAATTAATATTTTTCCTCAAAATTAGACATCCTAAGGTTTCCAATGAATTTTACGAATCTTCGTTTCAATTTTTTTAGAATTAATTATGATTTTTCAAAGTTAGAGGAAAATCTGTCCAGAAATTCTGAAGTAGCGTTTTCTAAGAAATGTAAGGGCAAAATTGTAATAAGGAATACACCAAGGGTAGAAATGTGAAAATAGGTGGAAATAACCTTTCTGATATTATTTTAAGAGATAGAATATTAGTTGTGATATTATGGGAAAAAGGAAATAATCCGACGATAACATATAGGATATCCGGGATCAAGTCCGGAGTCGGGTTCAGAAGGCCGGACGATTGGCCCTTACACGGTAAAAAGTACGTTCGCGTACTGTAACACTAACTCTGATGGATATAGTATGCATGTATGATATGTGTGTATGGTATGATGTGAGTATGGTATGTGTATATGTGGTGTGTTGTTGGAATGCGTATTATGTTAGAAAATAACTGTATGCATGCTGGGAGCGATATATCTGTAATGCTGGGAGCGATACATCTGTAATGCTGGGAGCGATACATCTGTAATGCTGGGAGCGATATATCTGCATGCTGGGAGTGATACATGTGCATTGGTGTGGTGTGATTTATATGTTGTGTTAATGTTGTTCTGTAACCCATATGTGTGTATGTATACATGAGGTTAACCGTTACCTGAGATCCGGTGCGGATCTCAGCTCTTAACATAGCATCAGGGTCAGGAGGACCGAGGACCGAGGAGAGAGGAAAGCAGCAGGTTCAAGGATCCGGCTGAAGACTTTCCGTTATAGTCCTTTACTTTTGAAAACTCTCGGTTATTGAACCGCTTCTGTAATTAGCCTGTGGGCATTTTGAATATATATATTAGTTACACTTTTACTCCGATGCTCTACTCTGATGAAAAAATTTTATACTACTTTCGGAAAACGGGATGTTACATTTTTGGTATCAGAGCAGTAGTCCTGGCTTGAATCTAGCTAAGTTATTACAAACCTTTTGGTGCCGAAGGTAAGGCTAGTCTATGTGGGTGTGCCAATTAGTCGCCGTAAAGTCGGTGAGGCCCCCATGATAGACACTTACCTGGCCAATTGGTTTGAGTAACGGAGTTAGGCTCTACGCCTTTTTAAAGAGCATGTTTTGAAAATGAGTACTGATATAGCCTAAGTCGGTGTACCACCTTACTTCGGTGTACCAATTTGTACCGGTATACCATCTTGAACCGATGTACCACACTCTGTTGGTGCACCACTCTGATAACCGCCAGTTTGTACTGGACGGTAATACTATTCTAGCACAAGGCTCATACGCGGAGCTAGGTCAAGCCGGATGAAATTCCAAGACCAATAGAGATAAGTACATGCGGTATTTGACTCATGTAGAGGAACTCCTGATATGAAATTCTGTACCCGTTTCTGAGTAGGACGAACCAACGAAACCTTGAATAAGGGGCAATATCACGAGTGTCCGTTCGTTTGTAGTGTGATAAAGTCTGCGATAGACTAATCATTGTCTTCCTAGATCTAACGTTTTCCCTAATGAAGGAAAACAACGAGACATGGCGAATTTGAGAGGAGCCGGAGCTCCCAGAGGCCGGGGCAGAGGCCAAGGGAGGGGCCGAGGCAGAGGACGATGCATACAACCTCGGATGAATCAAATACCAGAACAGCCGGACCAAAACGAAATACAAGAGATGAGGAGAACTCTGCAAGAGCAGAGGGCTCTTATAAATGAACTCCAAGAGAGGCAGAATAGACAAGAGCAACAAGCCGAACGACAATTAGCAGAACGAAATGCTGAAGAAGAAAGACGAAATGCTGAGGAGGAAGAACACACAGAAGAAGAAGAAGAAGAAGAAGGCGAGCACAACGACGAACACGCTGAGGAACCTGAGGGGTCTGATAGATCCCGATCACCACCTCGACGAAGGAGAGTGGAGAAGACCACACAATGCTGGGTCAAACGAAATTAAAGTGCTGAGAAGGCAACTTGAAGAAATAGCCAGAAATGGTAATATAGAGGTGTAGTTTTTGGATCTAGCGGGATAGTACCGCAGATTCATGAAGAATCTTTCATAACTTAAACAAAGTTCACAAGAAGGAAACCAAATCATTAATGTTAAACAAAGACTGTGAGGCAAGATTTCATGGATTGAAAGAGAAGTTGGTCACAGCACCAAGAAATTGGTTATCCCAAATCCAAGTAGATTGTATAATGGTACCAATAGGAATGGATCGGGATATGTCTAGCTGCAGCATGACAGTGTGATGACTTACCACTCTCAAGTCTCTTAAAGTCGAACCAATCCACACATAACATAGTAATAATCATTATCATGTTTCTTAAGTAACTATAAAACAAATCACGATAGTATCATTAAGTATAAGGTATCTTATGTTGCCACGGTGTATGGGAACCATGGGAACATAATATATCGAAGTACGACATGATATCCATGAGTATGAGATATATGGTATTGCCGCGGTGTATGGGAACCACGGGGATACTGTATATCAAAGTACGACATGATGAATGTGTAGTACGCGGTATTATGGGTGCCACGGAAACACTTATGTACGCGGTGTTATGGGCGCCACGAAACGCTAAAACACTAAAGTATGCGGTGTTATGGGCGCCACGAAGCAATATATATATATATATATATATATATATATATATATATATATATATATATATATATATATATATATATATATATATATATAAAGTACGCGGTGTTTTGACGCCACGGAAAACACTATATATCAATTTAAAACATGATAAAACTTTATAATCAAGCTGAAACGAATTCTCGGTCACCGAAAGAAATGATCTAAAAATGTTCTGATAGAATAAGTATCCGGAGCGCATGATCCGGAGTCTGGTTAGTGCAACGGCTAGATAGTACGAAGAATGGACAGGTGAGTCCTGTATTTAACCTAGGAGTACCAGTTGGATAAAACTGATGTTGGAATGTGGGATGCGTGCTAAGTAAGTATGCATGGACAAGGGTTAGACTAAAAGTCTAAGTTATTTCTCCGAGGTGATACGCGCAAATTTCGGGGACGAAATTTTATTTAACGAGGGGAGAAATGTAATACCCTGAAAATCTCACTTATGATAAGTATCATATTGAGTAAATAATACCTATTGGAAATAAGTGAATATATGATCTCAAAGACCTTGTGGAGACTTTATCTTATTTTTGGGGTAGTTTCTCTTGAAAAGGAATAATTTGCAATTAGGTCCCTAAAATGTTTGAAAGTTTGCAAACAGGTCCCTAAACAAATTTCCGGGTTATAAAATACCCTGTGAAAATTATAAAGAGACAAGTAAATATTTATTTGAAATAGGGAAGAATATTGTCCCTAATTTAGGTAATTTATTAAATTATTACCTTGGGAAAATAAAGGGGGAAGAGTTAAAAAGTATTATAATGACCAAAATACCCCCGTAAATGTTAATATAATACATGAGACATGAAACACTAATGTCAATGTAAAAGTTGTGAGATAATGAGTTATTCTAATTAATAAAATTAGCAACAAATAGTAAGGGTTTGATTAAGTAATTATTGGCTAATTACTTAAGCATGAACAAAGGAAAATCCAAAGATAATTATGTAAAACCCTAAAATTAGTGGTTTATGGCTAGAATTAGCATGAAATATATTTTCTAATTAATGGAAAAATATGAAGAAAAATTGGTGAGATTAAGTAATTTTAAGCCTAAATACAAGTATGAACCAATAGGAAAAATTTGTAAGAAAATTATGTAAAAAAAATTATTAAATTCTATAATAATTAATTAAAAAATAAAATAAAAATATATATATATATATATAATTATGTGTGTGTGCCGACATGGGGGAGGAAAAAGAAAAAAATAATGGTGGAGTGTAAAAATAAAACACTTAATTAATTAAAGTAAAAAGTAAAAAGTAAATAAACACCGATAGAAATCGGATCCTATCTAGAAAACCATGAACGAAGTTTCTAGAGTCAGAGTATAAAATTAATGAGTGGATTTTTATCTCGAATTGGGCTGTCCCCGAAGTCATTTCCGAGATCGGTAGGATACTTTAGTAATAAGACGAAATATGGTAACTTGTGAAAAAGGCAGATAGTCACAGATTTAGAATTTAAAGAAAATAAATTATAACTCAACATCTGGGGATGAGTTTATGATTATCTGGACATATTTGGAATCAGTAGGTTTTTGTCCAGAAGTTGATGATTCTGGAAGTTCGTTCCGTAACCTAGATACTTTTGATGAGAAAGAGAAGATCTTCAAAGTTGTGAATCCGGATTTCTGAGATTTTCCAAGATTACGCGATTCGGACACCGATCGGAGAATTTTACCGGGCAAGGCTTCTAGAAGGTGCAAGGTGGCACCTTCTGATTGGCCAAAATGGTGACTCATCATGCCACCTAAGGGGGATGGAGGTCGGCTGCCAAGTGGCATGGAGAGGATCTTGACACCTTGCGAAAGTGCAATCCGACGATCTATATCCTGTATGATAAAGCAATGAATAGTGTCACATACTTTCCCTATAAATAGGCTTCAACCCCTTTGGAAATCCTCACACCATTTTCTTTGAGCAAAACCGAAAATAGAGAGAGGTTAGAGAGAAGGAGGAGCCGGGGAAATTTCGTAGCGAAGCTCTGAGTAAGTTTTTTGATAAATATGATATTATCATTATAGGATATCAGTAATCTTGATCTGCTGTCGTTACGCTGTCCGACGTACCGCTGTCAGCTGTTTCCGTCAAAAGTGCAGTTTCCGTCAAAACGTACCAGAAGTACCGTATATTGTCAACGGAGGTACGTTCGCGTACTGTAACACTAGCTCTGATGATTATTGAATGCATATATGTGATGATATGTTGTGTGAATAGTTTGGTGCCGAAGGTAAGGCTAGTCTATGTGTGTGTGCCAATTAGTCGCCGTAAAGTCGGTGAGGCCCCCATGATAGACACTTACCTGGCCATTCTATTCGGTGCTATATGCACCGTGTCTATGGAATCGTACATAGATGCACCGTGTCTATGGAATCGTACATAGATGCACTTTGTGTCTATGGAACCGTACTTAGATGCACTGTGATTAAGGAATCGTACTTAGATCACTATTACAGTTTTTACGGGTTATAGTCATGTTAATGTTGTATTGTTTTCCTATATGGATCATTGATGTAATTCTAGAAATATACATTACGCATATGTTGTTTATAAGCATGAGGTTAACCGTTACACGAGATCCAATGTGGTAAATTGGATCTCGGCTATAGCTTCAGTCCGGAGGACCGAGGGCCGAGGAGAGAAGCAAGCAGGCCACGTAGAAGATCCGGTTGAAGATTTCTTTCTGTTGTAGTATACTTTTGAACCACACGGTTTTTGTACTGCTGTTGTATCCAGCCAGACTTACGGTATTTTATATATACATATCAGTTACTCAATCGTTCCGATGCTCTACTCTGATTATTTGAAATGATGATTTGATGAAAAAAAAATATACTGCTTTTGAAAATGAGATGTTACATATTTGATTTTAATAGATGCTCTCAAGCTCATTTGTTTGATCCTATTCATTAATCAACGAAGCAGAACCTCTTTTTTATTTTTTTGTTAATCATCATAATTCTTGGTCTTAATCTGGCTATGTAAATGTTGCAGTATGAAAATGTGGTTTGACGCCTATAATTTAATGTCTAGTTATTGCTCTGTTGAGACAGTTATATCAGTGCAGTAGCCCTGAGGAAAATTGCATTTTGTATTTTATTCTCTACTGGTCAGTTTCCTGTTCTATGTTATTGTGTTGTAAGAACATAATTGCTATTGTACTAAATGCTTGCTCCTAAGTTTTCTGGCTTTCTGCTTGTTTATACTATATTTATCTGGTGTCTGTGATGTTGCATTTAATTTTGAGATTACTTGATTGTATCTGATGTTGTATTGGCTTACCCTTTTCTAGGTGAGGGAAGTGGAAATGCTTGAGGGGGTCTCTATTATTCGATCTGAAAAGGTCAAGGATGAGCTTATATTGGATGCGAATGATGTGGAGTTGGTCTCTCGCTCTGCAGCTCTCATTAATCAGAAGTGCCATGTCAAAAATAAGGATATCCTCAAGTTTCTTGACGGCATCTATGTGAGTGAGAAAGGCACTTTCCTACAAGAAGATTAGAGAGAGTATTTGATTGGTTTTCCATAGAGTAAGTGCATTATATTTTCTGCTAGTGATAGATGAAGAATAATCATTAGTTTTGGAGGATTTATTCATTCATATTTAGGTTAATATCTGATAGAAGGCACAAATTATTCACTGCTATTTTTTCATTTTTTTTTATTGGGAAGGAAATTTGTTTAGTTCTCTCGCGTGCATTTTTTGTCGAGCTATAACTTAGAAGTGAATTCAGATGGGTTTTATTTATATCATTTGTAGGGCAATGTTGTTTTGGTTGGTAAGATTTAGTGCAAAAATTAAAGGGTGTATTTGATATGTGCTGGTTTGGGAAGTACAAAAAAGTCGAAATAAAATTTCTTTCATATATTTACTTTGACTATCGTAGAATTCATCCACAAAATATTTTGTCATGGGTACTTCGTACTATAAATTTTTCAATATAAGTTCTAAAATACGCATGATGTTTTTAAAATAGTGCAAAAAGCCATGGCCGTCAAGTGAACTAAGATGACTGTTTGGTAAACATATTAGTGAAAAATAGGGAACATACACATGAAGTTTCTAAAATTGTGTACAAATAATGTTACACCCCTACCGGTCTCGTCCTTTCGGGTGGTGGGTAGTGTGATACCTCTTAATTCTTATATTATATTACTTAACAAAATGTATCAAAGTAAATTACGCAGTAGAACATACATTCGGTTTGGGCGTAGTGTACTGGTAAGATACAAATCTTGGTTACAAATTTAAAACATAAATACATAAAATATCTACAAATCTTCCACGAATAATTTGAAACCAGTTCGGCACCTTCATGTGCTAGCATCCACCACTTTATCTTGGGAGCTGCTTCCATCAAGTTGTAAATACACAGGTAGCAACACAGACTGGAATCCCAAAGGATTCTAGAGTAACCGTTAATCTCATACACAAAATATATTCAAAGTATGTAAGAAAACCATAAATACAAACCATAGCATTCAGTAAATCACACCCAGCAAGGCACAGAGCCTAATCCGGAACAAGTAGTCTTTATAGCACATAGCATAGACTGCAGGGCACAACACACAGCAAGGCCCTAGTCACACACAGCGTGTTGCACACAGGGGGTTTCGGTTCCAAAGCGCTTAGAAAATAACAACATCGAATACATACACAATCATGGTAAAGCATACATACAGAGACATACAAAGCATATGAGGATTAAGGTTACCATCTGGTAATTCTTAGACTGATAATCAACTCCCAAAATTTGTTAAAGCTTCAAATAACGATACTTCTTGTCCTTGATCTTAGCTTTTCCTTGAAATCTTTCCTCTTTGAACTCCCTTGTATTTTCAGTCAAGACTTCAAAATACCACGCAAGAATCATTCATTAAGGTCTTAAGAATGTCTATGAAGATTGAAGGGAGTAGAGAAAGAATCCAAGTTCTACTTACCTTGATTCTGTGATCGGTTTGGAGATCCAACAGCACCTTCACCATGTAAACGACACCAAACACCTCATATCAAGAATCCAAAATCGTAGAAACATTGCTTTCGCCAAAAGGAACAACATTGGAGAAGGCCTCGGGAGCTAAAAACACCAAATCGGAGGCGAAATCGGCCCCACTTCTTCTCCCTCTCTCTCCATTTCGTTTTTCCCTTTCTCTCTCCAGAACGTGCCACATGTCTGGTTTAGAATGTACCACGTGTATGGTTTAGAACGCGCCACGTGTCCTCTTTCCATTGGACTAACATAAAAGTATCTTTATGCCTTATCATGATAATGAGACACGTGTCATGCTCTTGTGGCGTTGACTCAAAAGCTATGTCATAATGATGGTATACGTGTCACATTTCCATTTGACCAACAAAAGTAGCTTTTGACTTGTCATGATGGTGGACACGTGTCATGTTTTTATTGCGCCAACACAAAAGTAGCTTTTTCACTTGTCATGATGAGTCAACACGTGTCACGTTCTCATTGCGTCAACACAAAAGTAGCTTTATGCTTTGTCATGATGAGGGACATGCGTTATGATCTTATGGTGACGACTCAAAAGATGTGTCATCATTAGTCATCATGACCTTACTTTATATTAAAGTCACTTTATTGGCGCCTACTCAGGATTACGACACGTATACCGAGACCCGCCAACTGAAACCAGGTTAGACTCTGTATGTGTCGGCCTCTACATGGCGCCATATATGTTAGTTCTCTGTTTGTTTTGATGATAACTAACAATTGGAAATCAAAAAGATTGATTAACTTAAGCAAATGTGTTGTAAAATTTGAAAAACAAATTGACATTAATTTGACTCGAGTCATATGGTTTATGACTCCAGTCATTTGTCTCTTGATCTTTAGTAAAAACACATTTTGACACAAAATGACTCGAGTCATGCTATGTGTTTCAGTTTCTCAAAATGACTCTTTCGATATCAGTTTCTGATAACTGATATGACTCAAGTCATCCAGAATTTGACTCGAGTCATGAGGTCACAGAGAGCCTTTGCTGATAAACTATACTGATATGACTCCAGTCAACCAAAGGTGACTCGAGTCATCAAATGTCCATTTCGCCTCTGTCTGAGAATGACTCGAGTCATCATAACCTAACTCGAGTCATCAAATTGCCAATTCCTCTATGTTTGAGATTAACTCGGGTCAAGAAAGAATGACTCGAGTCAAGACATGCGAAACTCTTCTCTGATTGAATGTTTTAATTGAATGACTCAAGTCAGTGATAAATGACTCCAGTCATCATACTTGATATTACTCTCTGTTCATACTTGACTCCAGTCATAGAAGGATGACTCGAGTCATGATTGCACATAAGCCTTTCAGGAACTAAAAAGATGACTCGAGTAAGTCATAGATGACTCGAGTCATGTCGACCAGTTCTTAAAAACAACATTCTCGTAATTTGCAATTCACTGATTTAAGGCCTGAGTAGTACTTCATATTGTTATTGATTATTGATTCTAACCAAGTTTAATCAGTTTGCTTATGAGTTTCAGATGAATCTAACATGGTTTAAACTTCAAATCGCTCAAAAGCACTTTGTGTCAGAAGTGCATTAAATGCAAAGCAGAAACGAGACACCATTTGAGCAAATCATACTCTGAGCATACAAAAAGCATTACTACCATTTCCATTCAACATTCCAACTGAGTCTCAACGGACAAAATGAATGAAGAATGTCAACGGAGAATATTCAAACGAATGTGAAGAGACGAAGAAAAACACAACTCAACGGATATATTCCAATGGCTCATTTAATCTCTTCAACGGTCATTAAATGCCTTCAACTATAAATAGAAGAAGTATTGAATTAGTGATTAAGAGCATTTACTGTTCATACTCTTACAGACTATATCTTCTGATATATCAATCTTCAGTGTTTATATATCTGCTCTTTTAGAGAGTTTATCATTGATTACCAATCATTGTAAGAATCTCAAAGTATTGGGACTTTGAGATTGGGATACTTGATTACAACTTGTAAGGGGGAGTAAGTTCTAGTGAGAGAATTACTTCAAGAGTTACAGAGTGTGTAATCATTTGAGTTAGTGAAATCCCAGAGAGTCTAGGGACTGGACGTAGGTCAAGGATTTAGACCGAACCAGTATAAATCGCTTGTGTTCAATCTTTCCTTCCCTTACTCTGTTCATCTCTGTTTCCATTCACGTTTCACAGAGAGTCATAGGAGAAAATTTTATATCCCCAATTCACCCCCCTCTTGGTGATATTTCGTCTTTCAATATATCGGTGCCGTTTTCAAAAAACGCAGGGCATACCCGACTGCCTTGAAAATGTTGTATACTTACTTATACCGGTATATTTTCGCTCAACTAATTGTCTTATACATCAGGACATAGTTGGGTGGCATCTTTTCCAACCGGATTTACACCATATGGGTCTTCTGTGCCCCTTTTCCATTTGCACTTTAATTCCACGGCTTATACATATAACATACTAAGTCCATTAACCCGTATAGCTGAGTTACGTAGTCCCCAGAGAGACTTCCTACCCCTCGACATTCTTGGGACTATGCTCGAACTGGGCTTAGTCGCCTGCCTTTTATAGGCTTATTCCTAAGTTTCTAGGTTCAAAATTCAGGATATTACAAATACCATAATTGTGAAGTCAATCAATGTTAACCATTTAACAAACCGTCCTCACACTTGCCTTTTTGCTCTCGGCCGCCATGTCCTCAACTATTGGGCTTCTGCAAGACACAATGGATGCCCTCCCCTAGGTGCCTCATCCAAGGTCCTTTTCTTTGGTTTTTTTTTTTTGCTGTCAGTGATTTTTCTTTGGAGCTAACGAGCTACTTCCTCTAGTCTTTATTATAAGACATTAACTAACAAGTGTATTTGGTCCTTCTTATAAGGCACTTGCTTGTTCCCAAGGAGCATTAATTATATTTTTCCATGTATGCCCATAATTAATTAGGGTAGTGGGTGAGAGTAATAATTAATATAATATTAGAGTTTAGTGTAATTAGTAGGGGTAATATTGGGGGGGGGAGTGTGTATGTGTGCTGGGTGTGTGTGGGGGGGGGGGAACGTGTGTGTGTGTTGGGGGGTGGGGCCAGCAGGGGACGCGCGTGTGTGTTGGGAGAGGTGGGGGTGGGGGCCAGCAGGGGGGATGTGGGTGTGTGTGGGGGGAAGTGTGTGGGTGTGTGGGTGTGTGTGTTTAGTGATTTTTCCTTTCTTTTAATTAAGATTTTTTTGACAGATTTTTTTAATTGAGAATAGCTTTTATATTAAAGGTTAAAGTATACCTTTAATTCTTTATGTTTGTATCAAGTTTCATTTTAGTCTTTTAAGTTTATAAAATATAGTTCTAGTTCTATCATATTAACACTGGTCACATTTAACAAAAATCGTTAATTCTGCAATTTTAAAGGATAGTTATGCAATTAAATGTTGGTAATGCATACTTGCTTTTTAGTCTTTAAATTATTTTAATACTTTAATCTTTTTGCGGATTTTTCTAGGTTTCATAATCTAGCGAAGAGCAGGAGATGGGGATCCAATATTGATGGTGAGAATGGAGTGTGTTGTGCGACTGGGATGGAGTAAGAATGAGGGTGGATACAGGAGGCACTAGTGGTGGGATTCCGGGAAGCGCCCCCAAATTTTTTTTTTTTAAGGAGAGTTTTAAATGTGTTAAAATATAAAAAAATATAAACAAGAAAAAAAAATGAATATAAAAAAAATTCATTAAATTAAGTAAATACTGATGATGTAATAATAAGAGAGACAATTATTTTACAAACCTGTCATTTAGAAAAGCGAGGCTAAATGTTGTTAGAAACATAGATTACAATAAAGGGTGTACACTCAATAAGTTCAAGTACATATAATTTTATAACAAAAGTATATTATAATAAAAATAATTACAATGTCATCCTTCTAGGCCTTATTTTTTGAAATTCCATTATAATTGTCTTATTATCAATACTTTCAAATACATCTTTATCAATATAAGGTACTAAACAGTCACTCAACTACCATCTGATTACGAAATGCACTCTTGATGTATTAAAAGTACAAACTTAATTTAAGGGGGGACAATAATTCAAAACATGTATTAATTAAAAAAAAAATCTCAAATTCAAGGGAATCTACAATGTAGGTCCGCCCTTGGATATAGTGAGCTTAGACCACGGCCGGTGAGTAAGGATTTTATTTATTTATTATTTACAATGTATAATGTATAATACATTGTAGATAATAAATAAGTAAAATCCTTAGGGTATGTTTGGTTTGACGGAAGAGGATGAGAGGGAAATGTGAAAGATATTTTTTTTATCTTTATAAAATTGTCCATAGATAATTTTCAATATTCCTAAAATCTACTCTAAAAAAAAAAAAATATTCCCTTCATTAATGGCAAAATGATCAATGCCCTCCCAAAAGATTTTTTCCCTCTCCTTCCTTCCCTTCAAACCAAACATACCCTACTCACCAGCCGTGGTCAAAGCTCACCATATCCACCCTCATATATATATATATATATATATATATATATATATATATATATATATATATATATATATATATATATATATATATATATATATATATAATAATTAAATTTTAAAAAATATTATTTATTATCCTTAAGATTAGATTTTATGGGGAAAATATAAAAAATAAATTAATTAGATATAAAATATCTATAGATTTTATCTGATATATTTCAAAATCAACACCTATTTAATTATAAAAACATATATTTATCAAAACATATAGGTTAAATATAAATATATCATACATATTTCAGCTTTTTCCGAAGTATTTTTTCAATGACCGAACTGAAAAGGAACACTGGTTTGTTAATTTTTTTTTTTTTTGGAAAATCATTTTCAGGGCCCTTTTAACACTGACAATCTCAAAAAAAGCCCCAAGATTTTGATAATCCCTTTTTGGGTTTTTCAGAATCTTGGGTGAGTTGTTAGCAATGTTGATATAGTTGTTAACGGAGTACTGATATAGTTGTTAAATGTACTGATTTAGTTGTTAGCAAAAGTGTTGTTAACGTGACTGACTTAGTTGTTAAAAACCTACCCGTTAACAACTATATCAGTGTCGTTAACAACTCACTCAAGATTATAAAATCCTAGAAAAGGCCCTGAAGTCTTTTTTAGGATCATCAGAATCTTGGGGCCTTTTTTAGAATTGTCAGTGTTAAAAGGGCCTTGAAAATGATTTTCCCTTTTTTTTTTACTGAAAACAAAAAAAAAAAATCAAATTGAATTCGGTTTGGTTTAGGTTTTGATTTCGGTTCTAATTTACCTACCTTAAAAAAACAAAAATCTCCGGCTAGTGATACCTATATAAGCAAAACCTCTAGGGTTTCTGCGGAGCCACCAGTGAGTAGTCCGTAGAACTAGGGAAGAAGAAAGACACCGCCGGAAGATGAAGACCATTCTAACTTCCGATATGATGGAGATTCCTGACGGCGTGACCGTCAAGATTCACGCGAAGGTGATCGAGGTAGAGGGGCCTCGTGGCAAGCTAGTCCGTGATTTCAAGCACCTGAACTTGGATTTCCAGCTGATCACCGACGATAATGGCCAGAAGAAGCTGAAGGTTGATGCCTGGTTCGGGTCCCGGAAGACCTCGGCCGCCATCAGAACTGCCCTCAGTCACGTTGGAAATCTCATAACCGGCGTCACCAAAGGGTACCGTTATAAGATGAGATTCGTGTATGCCCATTTCCCAATCAACGCATCCATAACTAAGAACAACGGTTCCATTGAGATCCGTAACTTCCTTGGGGAGAAGAAGGTACTTTTCACTTTCCCGCTTTTGAGGAGACAATGAATTATCTATCTAGTCGTATAAAAAAGTATCCGTCAAAGAATGAAATCCTAGTATTTACAATTTATTATAGTCAATAGAATCGATCAATTTGCTCTTTCGTGTCTGATTCTAAGTTTGATTACCGGTACATTTGATTTTCATTCTTGGTTTTACATTGTTCTAGCTGTCCTTCTCAGTTTAATTCTGGCTATGTAGATTTTGCAGTCTGAACTTGTGTTTTGAAGCTCTAATTAAGTTATGAGTCTAGTATTTGTATTTGGTGTTATTGCTTGGACTATTTCATTGTTTTGTGGAGACATTTATATAAATGCAGTAATTCTGAGGGAAATTTGTGTTTCTATACTTTTTCATATGGGTGTCCTGCTGTTATACTGCTGTGAGGGGGGCAATGCAATTGTATTATTTGATTTTAATACATGCTCTCAAGCTCATTTGTTTGATCCTATTCATTAATCAACCCAGCAGTACCTCTTTTTTATTTGTTGTTAATCATCATAATTCTTGGTCTTAATTCTGGCTATGTAAATGTTGCAGTATGAAAATGTGGTTTGACGCCTATAATTTAGTGTCTTGTTATTGTTCTGTTGAGACAGTTATATCAGTGCAGTAGCCCTGAGGAAAATTGCATTTTCTATATTATTCTCTACTGTTCTGTGTTATTGTGTTGTAAGAACATAATTGCTACTGTACCATTGTATTATTAAATAAATGCATGCTCTTAAGTTTTGTGGCTTTCTGTTTGTTTATATAGATCTATTGTACCATTGTATTATTGTGTTTTGTAGCTTTCTGCTCGTTTATCTATATTTATCTAGTGTCTGTGATGTTGCATTTAATTTTGAGATTACTTGATTGTATCTGATGTTGTATTGGCTTACCCTTTTCTAGGTGAGGAAAGTGGAAATGCTTGAGGGGGTCTCTATTATTCGATCTGAAAAGGTCAAGGATGAGCTTATATTGGATGGGAATGATGTGGAGTTGGTCTCTCGCTCTGCAGCTCTCATTAATCAGAAGTGCCACGTCAAAAATAAGGATATCCGCAAGTTTCTTGACGGCATCTATGTGAGTGAGAAAGGAACTATCGTACAAGAAGATTAGGGAGAGTATTTGATTGGTTTTCCATAGAGTAGGTATGGGTATAGTGCATTATATTTTCTATCAGTGATAGATGAAAAATGATCATTAGTTTCCTGGGATTTATTCATGCTTATTTTGGTTATATCTGTCAAAAGACGCACAAAATATTCACTGCACTTGCTAATTTGAGCATATAAAGAGAATTTGATGATTTTGCCCGAAATTGTTACATCCGGATGATGGTGCCGTGCATTTTTGTTGAGTTATGGTTGAGAAGTGAATTCACATGGTTATTTATTAGATTTTGTAGTGTTTAGCAGATAGTTTGAATAAATTAATGCAGGGAGTTCGTTAAATACTACCTTCGGGAGGTACTATTATATTTGCAAGGCATATTACATGTTAGATTAGAAGAGGCCTTTCTTCGCAGCTAACTTCAACATCATTTATAATATGCGAAGAAGTGATATCGGATATGTATGGAAGTGGGTTGCATGAAAAACTTCAAATTATGTTGATGTATTGGAAAGCTAAAGGCTGATAATGAAACTCTTGAATGGCCTTCTAATTTAAAGGGAAGATTAATCTTTTGTTGGTCTTATTTTGTCGTAGCTTTCCTTTAATTTAAGCTCGTTGTAATTCAGTATTGCTAGTTTTTCTAGCTATGCTCCTTATAGTTTAAGCATTTAAAATAGGGAAAACTAATCTGGAGGTCCCTATATTTTCCTTCAATTTTAAATCAGGTTTGTAGATTTTCTTTTCTTTTTATTGGGTCCTCTAAGTTTCTGGTAGTTCTGCTAAATTCCCCAGTGTTAAAATCCTCTTACCAAGCAAAGACACCTGGAGCTACAATTTGAAATTTGACTCTTTAAATTTGCCACATAAGCAAGTCCAAGCATCTTCATCAACCATATCCTCCCATGTTCCCTCTACCCACACTCTGGCGGTGTGCGACCGGCAGCATTGACTCTTCTATGCCCATCTCACCCCTCTCTTTCCATCTCTTTCTCTTTGCCTCTGCCGATTTCTTGATGCTTGTTTTTGTTTTTATTCAACTTCACTCATAGTCAAAAAAGTCGTGGCATTCCACTTCATTCCAAGATTTTAATAGAATACTGTACTAGTTGGAAGTGGGGAAAACAGAGAAGGTAGAGTTGCAGAACGGCTACGCCTGCGCCTCAATCAGTTTCATTCATAACTAATCAAATCATAGACATTCCACTCGATCCAGGTCTTTCCCTATATATAGGATATGGACACGGTTCATACCTTAGTTCCCAATGGCTATTACCTAACTAACCAACTAATTCATTCTGTCTATTCCGTTACTGACGTGGCCTCATAGTATGAGTGGTGTGACCCGTCATCCTATTCTACTACTTGCGGTCTCACTCGCGGTCTCATAGGATTAGTGGTGTGCCGCCCTAATTTCCCAAATTACTTATACTAATATTAATTATGCCTAAATTAATTATGTTTTCATGCACCTCACTCTAATCCGAGTGAGAGGTTGGACAGAAAATTGATTGCCTATAAATATAGTTTGGAGTGTGGAAAAATTTGAGTTAGGTGTTGAAAGTAAGATTATTCTAAAGTTGAGGTTTGCGCCCACCTATATCAGAGTGCGAAGTTTGGAGGCATTTTTTATTATTCTTCTTTAGGCCTCCAATTTACAACGAGGGAGGAGTGGGAGAGACGGAGATGCTATGAATGGTCTTGCTTATGTGGCAAATTCAATAAGTTAAACTTCAAGTTTTGAATCCAGTGTCTCTACCTAGAACAGAAGGACGAGTGAATTTGACAATATCAACTCAAGTCTACCTATGTTTAATTTTCTTCTTCATAATTTCTTTATTATTCTCTCCTGTCATCCTTTTTCCCTTCTTCTCATGTTCTTTGCTGGTATATATGATCTCTTTTGTTAAATTACTGAATACAGAAATACTCCTGCATAGTTTATATTAACAAGTAAGAGAAGAGGGTTAAGAGTGACTCTACCACTTGTATTAAGAGTGACTCTACCACTTGTATTAAGGTGAATCTACCACTTGTGTTAAGGTGAATCTACCACTCCGCCACTTGTTCTATATTTATCCTTTCTTTCTTTCTGTTTTTTATCTCTCTTGCGAACCATTATAAAGCTTCAAATTCTTGTGTTAAGGTGAATCTACCACTCCGCCACTTGTTCTATATTTATCCTTTCTTTCTTTCTGTTTTTCATCTCTCTTGCGAACCATTATAAAGCTTCAAATTGCTATAACTTCATCAGAGATGTTTATAACCAGAGGCTTGAGGTTTGATAAATTATACAATCTCACAGAAACTATTGTTACTAAAAATTTATAATTAAATTATAATGGGTTTCCTAAAAGTAGATATAGGGTCCTATTTTAGTTTCCAATTTCTGTTCTAATTTACTGACTATTACTTTAACCTAATGTTAATGTTTGACCCAAAGAAAAATCCTCATGCTAATGGTAACTACATAAGCAAAAATTCAAGAGTTTTTGCTAGAAGATTAAAGACCATTCTAACCCATAACATGAAGATTCATGCGAAAGTGAGAGGTAGGGAGGCAACGTGGTCATTTAATTTAATAACATTTAAAAATTCATAATTAAGTCTCTTAACCTCATTAATAATTTTATTAAAAGTATCGGTCTGAATTCTTAGCAATGTAATCCTGATTATATCAAATAATATAATTAAGCCAACCAAACGTGGTAATTATCCTATTACATCAGGATTATATGTAATTCTCTCCTATTTAACTGATGATTATGTTGAGTCAAAATCTGTTAATATATGTGGAGAATATTTATCTGATTAATATTTGTAATTAACATATTTGTTTTTCAATTAGTATAAACATTGGGTAAAATCCTAATTAGATTCAGCTAAAATACTCAAATACAAATTCAGGTCTATACTTTTAAAAAATTCCTAATCACACCAAGAGCCTAATTAGATTTAAGAATCTTTTCAAAAGACAAAAATGCCCTTCTATAATTAAAAATGAAAGTTGAAGATGTCTGGAAGCCTAATTTCGATTTTAATTATTTTAACTATATTTAATTAGAATTTTCCCCAAATTTATTTTATGCTTTTTTTTTTTTTTTTTATGTTTTGTTTTTTTGGTTTTTGTATTTGCACACACCACACATTCGAATATTCTACCATAATAGAGTATACAAATCTATCATAGCACCTCGATCAATTTCAAGCAGATACTAAATCTATATTCACATTTTTTTTTTTGCCGAAATCTATATTCACATTTGAAGACGAAAGTTTAGTCATTAACGATGATTTCTCGCCATATAAAGATTAAAATGTGACTAGCTATAAAAACTTAAATCCCTTAATCACGCCCCATCACTACTCTTTAAAGGGGTTTAGCTCCTGTTTATCTCTTTTCAAGCAGAAGGATCAATGGGTTAAATGGTGGAAACGAGGACTCCATTAAAAGAAACAAATAAATAAAATAAAATATATCGGAAAATACCAATTAACTCTATATGAAATAATCAAAACTGAAATTACACCTGTAACTATCTTTAATTTTTAAATTATTATTATTATTATTATTTTTGTTTTACAACTATAGATGAGCATTCTAGTCTTAAGACAATATTCATAAATATCTAATTAGGCCTCTTGGCTTCATTAAGAATTTGTTAAAAAGTCTATGCCTAAGTTCGAATTTTGGTATTTTAACTTGATTTAATTAATATTTTTCCTAACCATTTCTTACACATAATAATTGAGGTATTTTGTTGGTAAATTTTTTAAGTTATTTATTTACATTCTACCCGGCAAAAATTCTTATATCATTAAAAAATTGATTTGAAAAGATATGGACGGTTTGTTTTTGTATAAATCCAAATTTTAGGGTTAAGGAGCGAAAATACACACGAGCTTTTCCCTCAGGAGCGCCCAGCACCACGAACTTTTTTCTGGAGCAAAAGTACACACGTGGTTACGTTTTGGGAGCAAAAATACCATGGGCGGTTAGTTGACCGTCAACTTGGATGGAACTCTGACGTGGCGCTGATTTGGACTGACAAACAGATTTGGACGCTGATGGTAAGTAAAAAAAAAAGGAGTAAATACCCAGCCGCCGCCGCCGCCGGTCGGCGGCGGCGGCCGGACCGGCCACCCCACTGCCGGTCGCCAACAGCGGCCAACAGCGGCGGTGGGGTGGCCGGTGGTGGGGCCCACCGGCAGGGGGTATTTTAGTTTTTTTTTTTTATAAAAAAACTAAGGGCAAAATGGTAATTTCACCTAAAACTAAGGGCAAAAGTGTAATTTCATCCGCGTTATTGTTCACTTCCATCCAAGTTAACGGTCAACGTCTGGTCAACTAACGGCCCGTGGTATTTTTGCTCCCAAAACGTAACCACATGTGTACATTTGCTCTAGAAAAAAGCTCGTGGTGCTGGGCGCTCCCGGGGTAAAGCACATGTGTAAAATTGCTCCTTTACCCTAAAATTTATATTCCAAAGAGGTTAATAATGGAGGAGAGTTTTTAGCATTCAAATCCTATCTAACTAATTGTGGCATCAAGCATAGGGATGGAAATAGGTCAGGCCAGGCCAGACTTTGGCTAAATAGGCCTGAGCCTGTAATGATGGTAGAAGGCCTGGGCTTGAGTC
This sequence comes from Acacia pycnantha, assembly GCA_025563575.1. NCBI lineage: Eukaryota > Viridiplantae > Streptophyta > Magnoliopsida > Fabales > Fabaceae > Acacia > Acacia pycnantha. The sequence continues at coordinate 145,625 of JAMWYP010000318.1, read as the reverse complement.
TGAACGCAGGCCTTTTTTTAGGCTCAGGCCTGAGCCTTCATAAGGCTTGGTCGAGCCTGAAGCTTTTTTAAAGGCCTACTTACAATGTAGGCCTTTAAAAAGACCTTATATTGTAGGCTTTGGAGGCCGCCATAAATAGGGTTTTGTACATGCTGAGCATATCAAAACTATATAAATATAAGCTTTTAGTAGAATATAAGAATGAAAAATAATAAATATTAGAGTAAATACCCTTTCTGGTCCTTGACAAAAAACACGGACCCCATTTTGGTCCCTAACAAAAAAAGTGACCCTTATTCGTCCTTTTTATGGGACTAAAAAGGACCTTTTGGAAATTTGTGAGGGATCAAAATGTCCACCAATCGACCTTTATTCGTCCTTTTTATGAACTAAAAAGGACATTTTTTTTGTCAGGGACCAAAATGGGGTCCATGTTTTTTGTCAGGGACCAGAAAGGGTATTTACTCTAAATATTATATTATTTATATGATATAAATATAATTATATTTATTTAATGGTAAACAGGTCAGGCCTAAAGACTTACAGGCTAGGCCTTAATAAAATAGGTTTGGCCTATTTACACATTTAGGCCTTTAAATAGGCTTTGGCCTGACCTTTTTATCAAACAGGCCAGGCCTGACCAAGCCCTAAACAGGTCAGGTTGTAGGCCGCCTGATAGGGGCCTGACCTATTTCCACCCCTAATCGAGCACAAATTTTCCTGTCCACACACCTTTGAACATAATGGTCTTGTCGAGCGTCGACATCGCTAAATTGTTGAAACAGGTTTGACTCTACTTGCTCATGCTTCTTTGTCCATGTTTTACTGGAAAGATGCCTTTGCTACTACTGTATTCCTTCTCAACATACTACCTTCTAAGGCTCTTGATGATCATGTCACACATTATGAGAAATTGCACAAAGTTCGACCCAATTACTCTATTCTGCGAGTTTTTGGATGTATATGTTATCCCTATACAAGACCATATAATGCTCATAAACTGAAGTTTAGATCATCTACTTGTGTTTTCCTGGGATATAGCTCTCAACACCAAGGATACAAATGCATTGATATGACCACGGGAAGGATTTATATCTCACGTCATTTGCACTTTGATGAATTTACTTTCCATGCTACAGGGTCTCAACATCGTATCAAGGGCACAATTGAAGGTCAACCATGTACCTATTCCTCTGTAGTCTCCTCTCTTCAACCTTACCTTTCTAACCATAATTCCAACTCAATCATCAGACCCGTGTCCACCCCTTCAACTGATACCTCCTCTTCAGCTGCTTCCTCCAGCTCATTACCATCATCTCATCACTCTGTAGCACCACCTTCTTCATCTCCTTCCCCTTTACTAACTAGATCCTATAATTCCCATTCCACTTCTATATCACCCAACCCTTCCTTACCTCACAATTCAATTTCATCCAGCCCTCCCTTACCTAAAAATGCACACCCTATGATTACTAGGAGCAAAGCTGGAATTCATAAGCCTAGGGTATATTCAGTAACAATTGAAATCACTCCCCCTAGTACCATTGCAGAGGCTTTAGCTGATCCCTCATGGAAATAGGCTACTTTTGATGAGTAAAATGCTCTTCAAAAGTTTCACACCTGGAATGCAGTTCCCTTACCTCCTCACAGACAACCTATTGGGTGTAAATGGATCTGGAAGGCAAAAACAAATGCTGATGGTTCCTTGGCAAAACAAAAAAGCAAGATTAGTGGCTAAGGGTTTTCCTCAAGCAGCTGGGATTGATTATCTTGATAGCTTCAGTCTTGTTATGAAAGCTGTCACAATTCAGATTCTATTGACTGTGGTTGTTTCTTCTCGCTAGCAGTTATGTCAATTGGACTTCAACAATGCTTTTTTAAATGGAGATCTTACAAAGGAATTATACATGGAAGCACCACCCGGTTTCTCACTTGGTTCACCTTCAGATGACAAACCCCTACTATGTAAACTACGGAAAGCTATATACGGCCTAAAACAAGCTCCCCGAGCCTGGTTCCAGAAATTACACTCAGCACTTTATACCTTAGGATTTGTTGCCTCAAAGTCTGATGCATGCTTGTTTATTAGAAAAGATTAGCAACATGTGGTTTATCTGATTCTATATGTCGATGACATTGTCATAACTGGATCCAATGATAAGGAAGTATAGCGTCTAATTGCTGACATGAGTGATCTTTTCTCTCTCAAAGACCTTAGCACTCTCTCTTATTTTTTGGGTATTGAATTTCACTCTACTGAAGTTGGTTTGCTCTTGTCTTAATAGAAATATATGTTTGCCTTGTTTCATGATGTTAATTTTCTAAATGCAAAACCATAGGATACTCCCATGGCAACCAATATTCAACTTGCTTCTACAAATGTTGCTATCCAAACTCCAAACTCTATAAGAGTGTACTTGGCAAGCTCCAGTATTTGTGCTACATACAACCATTTTAGCCTTCTCTATAAATAAGCTCAGTCGATTCCTACAAAACCCTCATGTACCACACTAGATTGGGGTGAAGAGAATCTTACAGTATCTTGTAGGAATTGTCGATTATGGACTTCTCATTCGGCCATTACCTTGGATTCATGTCTAGGCTTTTGCAGATTCAAATTGGGCCACAAATAAGGAAGATAGGCGATCTGTGAGTGGATATTGTACATACTTAGGCAATAATTCAGTCATTTGGGTGTCCAAATGTCAACCTGTTGTCTCTAGGTCAGTCACAGAAACTGAATATAGAAGCCTTGCTGATGCTTCATCTGATGTGGTATGGGTTATGAAGCTATTTCAAGAAATGCATGTTCCAATTGTTGAAGTTCATGTTGTCTGGTGTGATAACTCAGGAGCAATTGCACGTTGCATCAAATCTAGTGCTTCATTAAAAAAACAAAGCATGTGGAAATTGACCTTCACTTCCTTCGAGAAAAGGTTGCAACAGGGAAACTACAAAATGTCTATGTTCCCTTACATGATCAAGTAGCTGATGTTCTTACCAAGCCACTGGGAAAAACCAAGTTCCTTCCTTTTAGAGATTGGTTAAATGTTTTTCCTTTGAAACAAAAACAAGTAGCATAAGGAATATTAGAATATCCTAGAAGACTTTACACTATAGCCATTAAGCTTAGTTGGCACTTATCTGTTTGACTAGTTAGGATCTGTTTTAGAGTTGTTGATACTGTTACACATGTACAGCTCATCACCTGCACATCTGTTACTATTAGAGTCCATATATTGACAGACTCGACTATTAATCAATATAATGATCCAATACTCTTTTCATCTCAAATCTCTCTGTTTAATACTGTGATTTCTAGTACTCTAATGCAGAGACTAAAAGGAAAATCTAGAAATGGTAGCAAAGGGCATATGGTAAGTAGTTCTTCCTCTGAGGAAAGCACGTTGAGCCATCAAGAATTGACCATACTAAGGAAAATATTAGATAAACACACTCCTATATCAAGTGAGAATTCTGCACCTTCTACTCCTTCTGTCACCATGGCTCGTGTGGGTACTGCTTTTACATATGCCCTTAGCAATAAAACAACATCTAAAAACCTATGCATAATAGACTCTGGTGCAACTGATCATATTACTGGTTTTAAGGAGTTATTTTATGAATTTAGTAATTATTTTGAACATGAGCATCTAGAAGTGGCAAATGGTCAATATGCAAAAGTGTTAGGATCAGGAACTATTATTATCTTTGAAGAGATAGTTTTCAAACATGATCTCTATGTTCCTAACATTGAGTGCAGTTTATTATCAGTTAAACAAGTTGTCGAAAAAATTACAGTGTCTTGTCACTTTTGATAATCTTGGCTGTATTTTTCAGAACTCGGGATTAGAGGAAGATGATTGGTGTTGCTATGTTGTGGACTGGCCTTTATTATATCCAGAGTTCCTCTCCAAAAATTCTCATTTCCTGTTCTACTTTAACTACTATAACGACCAATGAAATAATGTTGTGGCACTCTAGGTTAGGCCACCCTAATCTCAATTATATGAGAATTTTATTTCCTAATATAAATAAAGAAGCCATTATAGATTTTCATTGTGATACATGTTATTTTGCAAAACAACTTCGCAATTCCTAACCCCTCAAAACCATATTCACACTCTCATCCCTTTAATCTTATTCACAGTGACTTTTGGGGGCCCTCTAAATTTGAAATGAACGTTTGTCACATTCCCCGATGACCGCACAAGATTGACTTGGGGTTTTCTATTAAATGACAAAACCGAGGTTTTTTCTGTCTTTCAAAATTTCTATATTTTTATCAAAAATATTTTTCATACTTCCATAAAAATATTGTGAACTGATAATTGAAAGGAATATTTAAATTCTTCCATCCCAAATTTCTTGACCACGAACGATATTATGCATCAAACTTCTTGTGTTTACTCTCCACAGCAAAATGGAGTTTTTGAGAGGAAAGATGGGCACCTTCTAGTGGTTGCTAGAGTTTTGATGATTAAGACAAATGTCCCCAATAAATTATGGGGTGATGGTCCTTATTGCCACCCATTTAATAAACAGGATGCCTTCAAAAATACCAAACTTTCAAAAACCTCTTCAAAAACTTCTTGATGTTATTCCAAATTCCTCCTTGGTATTTTCACTTCCTCCAAGGATTTTTGGGTGTACTGTTTTTGCTTACAATGAACATGGTGGGAAATTAGATCCTAGAGCGATAAAATTGATTTATCTTGGTCTTCAAATCAGAAAGATATAAATATTTCTCTCCACTCACTAACAAGATTTATGTTACTATGAATGTTAAGTTTGTTGAGAACCAACCCTACTATCCCAAATTATCTGAAAGGACCCCATTCATAGGGAAAACCTATGTAAGACAACCTAGGAAGCTATCAACAAGTCAAACAGAAGGAAAGGGTGCATTTTAAGGTTGCAGGGTTGACTTTCCTATTTTGGGGTAATTGTTAGACATGTAGCCGCTGCATAGAGTTGGCTCTAGTATTTAGCACTGTAGCATTTTGAATACTATGCACAAATGCTTTTTGACTATATTAGCCATCGGAAGGAATAGTATTGGTAAGCAGTTTTTTGAGTGGGTTATAAGGGAGGGGAATAAGTTTGATATCTCATATTTGCTTCTACTTTGGCTATGGGAGTCACTGAACTCTTGATAGATTTAATATATTACAGTGTATTTCTGTTGTTGTGCTTGAGTAAGCTATTGTTCAGGTTCCTAATTTGTTGGTTCCTAAAAAATTGGTATCAGAGCACGTGAGATCTTAGGGAGATGTCGGACGAGGTCAAAGTCTTAAGAGAGTCTGTGGCGAGCTTGGCACAGAAGGTGGAAGAACTCTCTGGGCTAACGAGACAAGTATGCAAACTTGCAGAGGGAATGAGTTTGATGCGTGAAGTGTTGTTATGTATAGAGAAGAATTCGAGTAAGAAGGGTAAGAACTAGAAGAATACAGAGGATTCTCAATCAGACAATGAAACAGAGAGCAGTATAGAGGCTTAAAAGGAACAACAAAGTTCAGAAAATTGGAACTACCTGTCTTCGATGGCGATGATCCCGTTGGATGGTTTTGTAGGGTGGAACAATGTTTCCACATTAATGGGGTGCCGAAAGCTGAGAAACTCAAAGCGGCAATGGTTTTTTTAGAAGGTCGAGCTCTTCATTGGTACCAATGGAAATAAACTTGGAGTGCATTGAAAAATTGGTCGGAGTTCAAGCTGAAGGTGTTGGAATGATTCCCTACAGCTTAGCGAGGCGGCGACTGCAAAATCCTTTTCTCCAATCAATAGGAGGGAACAATCTTGGAGTATGTAAAAGAGTTTGAAAGACTCTCTTTTTTGCTGACAAACGCACCGAAGGAGTGTTTGATGGGAGCCTTCCTTTATGGCCTCAAAAAACAGATACAAGCAGAGTTGGAAATTGCTTATAAGAGTAACCTAGAAGGATTGATTAGAATGGCACTGCGTGTTGACAGTTGAAATCGACTCCTAGAAACCGAGAAGGGAAACTGAGCGTATAAGGTGTTGTTAAACCCAGGATTGAAGAGATACCCGACCCAGCCCTTGTACTCACAGGTTACTCACAACCCGAATCCGAATCCGACCCGGTCCGTACCCGCCCCGACTTCAATCAACCACAGGTCCAAAATTGACTCGAAAATGTTGTAACCAAAATCAAGCAACACGTCGATGATGGCATCTTCTTTGTAGAAAATTGCATGGAGCCACGACTACTTGATTCGGAAATGGCTCGCCGGCAAGAATTAGGACTCTGCTTCAAATGTGGAGAAAAATATAGCCCCACCCACACATGTAAAGAGAAGCATCTGCAAGTGTTTCTCATAGACTTCGAGGCCAACTATGGCGACATGAAGACTATTTTGACGTTGAAGATAAGACAACCAGAATGGAATTATCTCTAAATTCTACCGCTAGGTTCAAAGGTAACCACACCATGAAGGTCCGAGGAGAATTGGCGGGGGAAGCTGTGATTATATTGATTGACAGTGGAGCCTCCCATAATTTCATCGCTGAGGATTTAATTAATCAACCAGGGTTAAGAGTAGATGAGATCGTAGAATACACCATCACGGTGGGAGATGGGCATTCCATTAGAAGGAAACAACGATGCCAAGGCTTGGAGATAAAAATGCATGGGCTTACCATTGTGCAATCCTTTTTTCCATTCCCATTAAGGGGAAATGATGCGATATTAGGCATTAAATGGCTGAAGACTCTTGGGGATGTTAAAGTGAATTGGAGTCAGATGACGATGAAGATAGGAAAGAAAAGTAACCAAGATTGCTTGAATGGAGGTCCTACCGGGGCTTATTTTAGCCAGAAATTATCTAAACGAGCTCAACTGTGTTCGGTTTATGAAAGGGAGCTGATGGAAATAGTTTTAGCTGTCAAAAATAGAGGCACTACTTACGGGGGAAAAGTTTCACCATCAGGACTGATAAAAAAAGCTCTCAAATACTTGCTGGAACAACGGATTTTAGAGGAAAACTAGCAAAAATGGGTGTCAAAACTGATGGGCTACAAATTTGAAATACTTTATAAACCAGGGAAGGAAAATAGAGTTGTTGATGCTCTGTCCCGGCAAGAAGAATCCTTGAGTCTGATGGAATTTCTGTGTGGCATAATCATGATTTTGAGGAATGGGAGAAAGAGATCCAAGCTGATATGAAACTAAAGTGCAAAATGCAGTAATTGCTCACATGCGAAGGGGGAACTGAAGGGTACTCTTTGTTTAAAGGTTGTTTGCATTATAAGGGCATATTAGTATTACCCAAAGGTTCCACAAGAATTCCTTTGATAATGAAGGAATATCACAACTCCCCTGTTGGAGGACATTCTGGGTATTTGAGAACTTATAATAGGCTGTCCAACACAATGTATTGGGAAGGAATGAAATGAAAGATACAGCGGTTTATGGCTGAATGTGAAAAATGTCAGAGAAATAAGCATCAAGCACTGTCACAAGTAGGGTTGTTGCAGCCCTTCCCAATTCCACAAGCCATATGGGAAGATATCAGCATAGACTTCATTACAAGGCTGCCTAAATCCCAACGCTATGATACTATTTTAGTTATTGTGGATCGCCTCTCCAAGTACGCACACTTCCTATCGCTGCACCACCCTTTTAGTGCTAAGGATGTGGCAGCATTGTTTATAAAGGAGATTGTTCAATTGCGTGGTTTTCTAAAGACCATTGTTTTAGATAGAGATTAAGTGTTTGTGAGCCATTTTTGGCGAGAGCTATTTAAGCAGGCGGGTACTCGGCTTTGTTTAAGTTCAACATATCACCCAGAGACCGATGGGCAAACAGAGGTGCTAAATAAAGGAGTAGAGACCTACCTATGGTGCTTCACTAGTAAGATACCAAATCAGTGGGCTCAATGGTTGCCATGGGCCAAATATTGGTACAATATTACTCACTAAGATTCAGCCAGCATGACTCCTTTCCGAGCGGTGTATGGGAGGGATTCCCCTACTTTTCTCAATCTCACAAATGAGCCCTCGATGGTGGAAAAAGTGGATGATTAGATCAAATCAAGGAATGCAATCATTGCCACTTTAAAAGAAAACTTGATCAAGGCTCAAGAAGAGATGAAGAAACAAGCAAATAAACATTGGTGGGATGTCCAATTTGAAGTAGGCAACTTGGTTTATGTCAAAATTCAGCCATACTGATTGAGAACATTAGCAAAATGGGTCAATGAGAAACTAAGTCCACGGTATTATTGACCATTCAAGGTCATAGAAAGGGTAGGAGCTATAGCCTATCGACTTGACCTCCCTCCTACAACCCGAGTACAAACAGTCTTTCACATATTTGTCCTTAAGAAGTCGGTACAGTCATGGATAGTAGCTCCAACCATACCTCCTATCTTATTGGAACAGCTGGAGCTTATGAACGAGAAGATTGAAGTTCTTGTGAAATGGAGGGACATGCCAGCCTATGAGAACTCTTGGGAGGATCCTGAAACAATAGCAGCACAATTTCCCTCTTTTCTCCTTAAGGACAAGGTGAAGCTTTTAGGGGGACGTAATGAAAGGACCCCGTTCACAAGGAAAACCTATGTAAGACAACCTAGGAAGCTATCAACAAAGAAAATAGAAGGAAAGGGTGCCTTTTAAGGTTGCAGGGCTGACTTTCCTATTTTGGTGTAATTGTTAGACATGTAGCCGCTACATAAAGTTGGCTCTAGTATTTAGCACTATAGCATTTTGAATATTGTGCATAGATGCTTTTTGACTATATTAGCCGTAGGAAGGAATAGTATGGGTAAGCTGTTTTTTGAGTGAGTTGTAAGGGAGGGGAACAAGTCTAACATCTCAAATTTTCTTTTGCTTTAGTTGTGGGAGTCGCTTAACTCTTGACATATTTAATATATTACAGTGTATTTTTGTTGTTGTTCCTGAGTAAGCTATTGTTCAGGTTCCTAATTTGTTGGTTCCTAACATTATCCATTCAAGGGGAGAATGAAGGGTGTGAATGGATAATTTGTAATTATATGGATCCTCAAACAGACTAGAAACAAAGAAATGAGAATAATGATTGATCTTTATTACTGGACATGTCCCTTAACTCTCCCACCTACACCAAATCTACAAACAACCTTACAACTTCAACCCATGATCCTCAAAATGACCAAAACAGACTCAACCAAGTGCCAAATCATATTGAAAGTACTTCAAACAGATCCACTTTTCAGGATAACAATCTATTTGAACCTTTAAATGATCTTCCTGGTAATTCTATAACTGGAACTATATCAGAACAACAACATGATAGTGGCAACACTAGTTCCACAGCTATACAACCTATGATTCTGCACCAGATCCTAGCCTTGAAGAGCTTCACTGGCCTATAGCCCTAAGAAAGGGCAAGAGGAGTTGTACTCAGCACCCAATCAGTAAGTATGTCTCTTGCAATAAGATTTCTTCTAACCTAAAAGGTTTTGTAGCAAACATAAACAGAGTGAAAATACCCAAGAATTACGAGGCAATGATGGATCCACATTGGAAAGGCAGTAGAAGAACTAAGAGCCCTTCTCAAAAATGAAACATGGAGAATAACCAATCTCCCATTAGGTAAATCGGCGGTAATTAGCAAATGGGTATTTACAATAAAATATAATTTTGATGGCAGTATAAATAAATATAAGGCACTTTTGGTTGCTAGAAGTTTCACACAAACCTATTGGATAGATTATCAAGAATCTTTTGCTCTTGTAGCTAAATTAAACACTATAAATTTTTTCTTGTACCTTGTTGTAAATCTAGACTAGTCTCTTCACCAACTTGATATAAAAAATGCTTTTCTAAACGGGGATTTAGAAAAAGAGGTTTATATGGAAATTCCATTAGGAATGAGAACATCTGAAAATCTGAGAAAATTATAGCACTTTTGAAACCACAACTAAGTAGATTCAGGAATTTGAAAAAATTGGCGTCAAAAAATTTGTAGTGGTTATGAAACCACTACTAATATTGGATGAATTTTCAAAATTTGCGTCAAAAAATTAATCGAAATTTGGGTTTAACTTTAAATTTGTAGTGGTTTGGAAACTGCTACTAAATATTGCATAAATAAAAAAAACAAGAGAATAATTTGAGTCCATTATTGTTCCAATATTATGTTGAATTTTTATTATTTAAGTAACAATTCAAATTATAGTAATTAATATTTGAGAAGAATGATTAAATTAAGTTTGATAAGTATAAATATTATGTAGGTTTAATATTGAGAATGTTTAGGTAATAAGGACCTATGTTGTCCACTAGATGTTATTTAATTATGAAAGAAATGTTGAACATGTTGGGGAAAAGTCTTTAAATTTCTGCAGAAGAAGAAAAATTTAATAGTATAAGAATTATAAGAAGGAAAAAAAAAATGTTGAAATCAAAGATTTAAAGAAAATTTAGCATATTTGATCAGCTCTTCCGGAAATCTCACTAGATGAGAGAAAACGAGATAGGAAAGGGGTGGGAAGAGATGGAAGATGGTTTGAAATGAGTTGTAGTGGGGGTATATATCCTGCATAAAGCTTGTAGAGGTTAAGGTAACATGTTTAGGAGCAGTTTATATTTCTAACGGTTAAGGTGATAATTCTATAACAGTTGTACATTTGTAGCGGTTTTTGTTTAGTTTGTGGGAATTTATAAACCACTACAACTATTGGTTGGATTTTTTTTTTTAAAATAAAAAATAAATTGAGGTTGCAATATCCTAAAAAAAAGGTGTTGCCACCGTTTAAGGAGAGCATGCTGGGCTTTTTTCCCAATTTGCCCCTTATTAAATAGCTATTTACTAAAATGCCCCTGTTTGGAAACTATTTCCCAATGTGCCCCTGTCTGAAAACTATTTCCCAATGTGCCTCTGTTTAGTCGACTAAATCATGGTTTAGTCGACTAAAACGCGGGGCAAATTTTTTTTTTGAAGACCCCCACGATTTAGTCGACTAAAAAATCCATTTAGTCGACTAAATCATAAAAAAAAACAGGTTAAAACTTCGGAAGGCCATAACTTCTAACTCGGGAGTCCGAATTGTAATACCCTAAAAATCCCACTTATGATAAGTATCATAATTTGGTGAATAATACCTATTGGAAATAGGTGAATATGTGGTCTCAAACCTTAAGATATAATTATCTTATTTTCTAGGGTAATTTCTATTGAAATTAGAGGAATAAAGTGCTAAAATCCTTAAGTGAGATTATGGGCCATAAAATGCCCTGAAAATATTATGATAAATCCTAAATGGTAATAAAATATTTGTTAAAAATTAGAGAGTATGTTGTCTCTAATTTAGGGAATTTTTGGGATTATTTTCCTTGGAAAATAATAAAGCAAAATTAAATATTATTTTGGGGGACATAACTTGTCCAATGATTTTTAATATTTTACATGGAGGATAAAATACCAATGTCATTCCAATAGTTGTGAGAAAATGATTATTCTTAAATAAGAAAATTGTCAACAATTAGTAAGTGATTAATTAAATAATTATTGGCTAATTGTTTGAGTATGAGAAAATGAGATATTCAAAGTTAATTATCTAAAACCCCTAATTGAAGATTAGTGACCAATAAAGGGTCAAGATTAGCAAGAGAATAATTGTTAATCAATTGGAGATGAATAAGAAAAATAAGATGAATTGTTTATGATTCCTAAAACCTAATTAACCATAAAGAAAATCCTTATGAGATAAAGGAACCAATGAGAGAATTTCTTCCTAAACTAATATAAGATAATTAAAGCATATTGGAAATAAATTAACAAAATAAAAAGATGAATAAAGAGGGAGAGGGAGCAGCCGAATAGAAAGAATGAAGGAAGGAGAAAGGAGTTGAAGTAGTAAACTTAACTAGGAAGTTGTTGAAAAGTCAAATTTACAAATAGCCAATAGAAACACATGCACATGGGATAAGGAGTGCAAGTGGATGAGGAAAGATAAAGAGAGGGGAAAGCAACATCTTTTGTTGCCACGGCATGAAGATTTCTAGGGAGACATTTTTGTTGTTATTTTAAAAACTCTCGATTATCGTACCATCTCTGTAATTAGCCAGTGGGCATTTTGAATATATATATCAGTTACACTCTTGCTCCGATGCTCTACTCTGATGAAAAAAAAATTTACACTGCTTTTGAAAAACGGGATGTTACACGAATCAAGTGATTCTTTTTTTGATTCCACATAACTTTTTGAGATCTATGCACTGACATAAAAATTAACTTCTGAATTTAATGAAGAGAAATGAGAAAAAACAAGTGATTCTTTATTGTGCAGGAAATACTAACAATTCATTAAATATAATCAAGTGATTCTTTAATATATATATTCTATATATTTTTCTCTTTCTAATGAGAGTAATATAGTACTGATTAGTAAACAATTTGGGGTTAGAATCTTGGCAAAGTTTTGAGTTTTTATAATAGATGACTGTATATATGTAGAGCATGGTGAATAAATAATTTTAGTTGGTTTAGATTTATTAGTTAGTTGTTGTAGGAATTTAAATTTTATTTTCTATTTAAAAGAATTGAGGATTTATGTCTTATAGGATATTTCTACCGATTAAATGAAGTCTAAGGAATTTATTTGGATTACTAGAGGTATTATTGTAGGTTTAACCGGTTTAGTTTTGTTAAATCTTGAACTACATGAAATTATGACTTGGGATTTGGAATTAAAATTAGAGTTTGATATGATTTTGATTATGTGGAGGTTTGAAGATTTTTTTAATACATTGAGTTATGCTTTTATAGGTTAGTATTAGGTTGGAAAATTGAGGTTTGTGATAATAGGTCTCTTATATCCAAATTTATAATTCATTTTAATTTATTGGAGGTTAAATTGATGATTAAATGGATTGGATTTGAGGTTTATAAATGAATGTGAATATTTGAAAATTTTGAGTGAAACTTTTATGGTAGGAAATTGGATATTTTAGTTAAATTAAGGATATGGTGATATTTTAATGATCCTAATAAGTAAGAAATAATTTATGAAAGAAGGAAATGAGATTGTAATGATGATTTGAGGAATAGATAAATTGTCATTTTTCTAAGAAATCTAAAGTGAGACAATTATAGTTTAATTAATTATTTTTTATTGTATTAGTTGTTATTTATGTTAATTTTTTTAATGTGTAATTATATATTTATTTTTCGAGTAGACTTGATTTCTTTCAAGCTTGATTCTTGTGTCAAAAACTTAAGGTAACCACTTTTTAATTTATCTTGTATACTTGTTGAGGTGATTATAAGTATATGTTCATATTTGCAAATGATATGTATATATATGTTATAGTATTTTATATATGAAAAATGTATGTTAGAGGGTAAACTTTTTAGTTAAGTGGGCTTACATTGTTTATATTGTGATTGTGATAGATTATGCATGGTATTGAACAATGAATATAAATTATTAATGTTGAAGTTGTGATATTACACTGCATATTGAAGTGTACGGAATGGTGACGAGGTTTGATTATGGGAGGTTGATTTTTATACCACATGGTATAGCCGCTACTGAGCACACAATGGCTGGGTTTGACATTCTTAGGGCCTTTGATATCACCCTTTCCTTTGGTTGGGATAAATGTCATCTCAAGAGACATGACACCTTTCTCTATTTGAAGGAAAGGGAACCCATGGTCCAATATGAATCTGTAGCCTTTGGCTGAGCTACACCTCATTATTGGAGAGTTTAGTGCAATTTTGTCAAAGAGACTAATCCTATTATGTTTATAGCCCATAGGTTCTATCAGCAGTTATAAGGATGGTTGGGAACTTTATACATATTGAATGATTTTGAAATATTAAATGTTTTGGAAAACTACTCAGACTTTATGTTATACAAAGCTATATTGTTCCCGCTTAACTATCTTGTAATCATTCCAAGCATACTCGTTAAATTGAATTTGTGGTTATGGGGTCCTTGTAACTCACCTCGTCGTTGTTTATTTTTTTCAGGCAAGAATTTAGGCGGTGTTACCAAGGGAAAGACATCCAAGACTTGATCTGAGCTATCAATCTTGTATATCTCATTTTGTTACTTGAGTATAGTCTAACATATATTGCTAAACTTTAGAGCCTTTTTGTACATTGCATATCTTGATTATCCTGTTGGATACTAGAGTTTGTACTATGGATAGAGCCCTTTGATATGTTGTACTACCTCTGGTCCTAATTATAGGAACACTTTTGTAGTGCAAATTGCACTACAAAAGTGTTCCTATAATTAGAACCGGAGGGAGTATATTGTGGGCTAATTTACTTTGGCCGGCCCTAGATATGTTTGGGAATAAAATGATTAATTATACGGTAATTATGGAAGGTCATTTCAGAGGTTTACAAGAACAAAAGTATAATTTGTTTAATCATTCGTTATCGTCATCCCTACCAAGAATGTGTGAAGAAAATGTTAGTGGTTATTTTTTACAAAAATTAAAGTTAAATTAAGTGATAATAAAGCGTAATTTATAAAAATGCAAAGAACTATAAGTAAATTGTCATCGCCTTCGAGGATGAAGTTTTCAAAATTGGCGGGCTGGAATGACTCACTCTCATAAGCGATGTTATCTCCATCACCCATGTTGTAAAGGTCTCGAGGCTTTAAGTGAACCACCATATTCTAATCTTTATTCCTCTTATCCTCAACATAATAATCCTTGTTTGGCTCTAAGGCAAGAATATATGGCTCATTATCTTTAGATTGACCAGTGCGAATCGACCAAGAGAAATTTACTAATGTGATGTCTGTCATCAGTTGTGAGTCCCCAGGAAACTTTTGTATTTGCCCACAAACACTTGAATAACGTCACGGTGAAACGGCTTTGGTAATTTAGTTCGACGACATCAAGAAGCTTTTCAATACTAAGGGACGCCTTCGATCCGCATGTTGCCATCATTGCTATTCCCATAACTCCTTGTCCCAAAGGTGCCATAAACACTTGAATTTTGTGTTAGCAATCCTTGATCTCGTGAAACCAAGCAAAACTTGAAACCATAGAAATTATATGTCATAAACCTTTTTACATGGTCAAGAGGGCCAATTGCAAGAGCTCTGAAATCTGGTGTGTGAGTTGTGGTCATTTAATATTATGCGCACAAACCAACTTAGGAATTCTCTGTAGACCTTTTTATCAATTTTGAAGAATGTTTGTATATGGATCCTAAGTTGACACTTCACATGACCTTTGAATTCCTTCTAATTAATCATGAGATAGTGAAAATGAAATGTAAGGAAATATATAGAATAACATATGAGTGTACAATTCTTACTGAATGAAGGGTTCAACTTAAGTGAAATTAATCAAGACATGTCTATGTGCTTGCAATTTCTTAGTTGCTATTAGTTTGAAGTTCTCACTTCCTCCAATTGGTTTAGCAACACGAGAGATTAACAACTCTTTTGATGATGGTTCAGGTTTAGGACAATCGTCTATACGAGGTCGTTGGTTGAAATACATCTTATTGTAATCAAAGTACCTTGTACAGAAATATAGGACCTCATCCCCTACATAATCTTTAGCTATAAAACTTTCTGGTCACACCTTATTCCTTACGTAATATTTCAATTCATAATCAAGGAGGAGAGGTAATGAGGGGATTAAGGGAGATGATTAGGATGTTCTGGAAAATACATATTATATTAACTCACTTCCTTAATCTAATCAAATTAGCTAAATATGTCTTATATTAAGGACCAGATGAGTATAAATTTGTTTTTAACAAAAAAACTAATGTGAATTACATCAAGAAAAATAAAGATAATGGCAATAAATCTAGAGAAAAACTAATGTGAAATACATATTATAATTAATGTGAATAAAGCTTCCTAGAAGACAATAGTAGTTTAGTCAGTATTAAATTTTGACTTTTCTTAAGTCTTTGTGGGCGAGGAACCTCTGCTAGGGTTCCGATCTGGAAATCGTAAACTCCGCCATCCACTGTGATGGAGAAATGAGTGTCCCCTCTGGTCGCTCTTTGCGAGGAGGGGGAGGTGAGGAATTAATGGAGGAGGATCGGGAGGGAAGACGAAGGAAACGCAAGGTGAGCTCTACATCAGGGGAATTTACTGGAGACGAAGCAGTGAAAGCTCGCGAGGATGGCTGGATGAAATCGGACGGTAAGACTCAACAACCAATGTCGTATAGGGAGTCCCTGCTAAACAATGTGAATCCGAGTGTATGCTGGTGGGAGTGGTCTAAGAACGAGGAGGAAGAAGCGATTGAAGATTATGGAGCTGGCCCTGACTTCGCCAAAGTCTTGAATCCGTGCGAAGGTGTTATGGTTGATTTCTCGAATCCTCTTTGCCCTACGTTCCTGTTTGAGGAAAAAGAAAGGGAGCGTCTGATGAAGCCGTTCCGGCGGACATTGGTAGTAAAACTAATGGGAAGACAGTCGTCTTACGGCTTCATGGTGAAGAAATTGCGACAGCTTTGGGAAAGAAAGGGTAAGATAGACGTATTCAACCTTGAAAATGACTTTTATCTAATCAATTTCCAGAATAACGAAGATTATATGGGGGCTCTAACAGGGGGTCCATGGGTTGTAATGGATGCTTACCTGAATGTGGCCCGTTGGCGGCCTGATTTCTGCCCTAAGAATGCAAAGATAAATTCTGTTGTAGCATGGGTGCGTTTCCCTGATTTACCTGCTCCTCTATTCGATAAGAAATTTTTATTGAATTTGGGAAATGCCATTGGCAAAGCAATTAGGTTAGACATTCATACCGCCCAAAGAGCCAGAGCCAGGTTTGCAAGAATGTGTGTTGAGTTGGACTTAACTAAACCATTAGTACCGAAATTTAATGTTGAAGGTCAAGCACTCAGCGTCGTATATGAGAGCTTGGGAATGCTATGCAACAAATGTGGGTGGTTTGGTCATACTAAGGAGGGTTGCTCTGAGTTTCATAGGAAGAAAATGGAGGTGGCAATGGAGGTAGAGGCTACGGAGGACACACTGAGGAATGGTGTTACCAAAGTAGTAGAAAAAGATTTATGGAAAACGGTTCAAAGAGTCAGAAGACAGAATAGGAACACACTACCAGCGCAAAACCATCAGATGGCTCCAGATTCTCAGTTTTGAATACAGAGACTGGGGGTGAGGGGAGCTCAAAGGCTGCGTTTTCTTTTCAGGCGAGAGCAGGCCAAGATGTGCCCTCTGTGAAGGAGCATAGAGATGAGCAGCATACTCAATACAGGAAGAAGGGGCTGAATGAAAAAAAGAAGGAGGTAAACAGAGCCCCAGAGATAAGGAAAGAGAGTGTTTTGGGACTGGTGCATAATGGGGGTAAAAAGGAAAGAGTGAGGCAGGAGAGGTGTGATGTTGTGTTTAACAAGGGAGAGGAAGATAGGGGCGGTACAAAGGGAGTTTTGCAGGGGCTGAGGAAGAATACAGTATGTGCTACAGAAATTAAGGTAGATAGGAGTAATGGGCATGAGATTAACTTGTCTGGGAAAGAAAATTTAAATCCTAGAGAAGATTGTGCCAACTTAAAGAAAGGCGTGGCTATAAGCAAAGTAGACATGGTGATGATGGGAGCTGATGAGGATCCGATTGTGGCCTTTGGGATGAGCGTGGATGAAGGGCATGTGCCCCCCAACCTCGCGAATGACAAGTAAGTGTGCCCTGGCTCTCTCTAGCATCATTGTCATCATGATGAACATCCTTGTATGGAATAGTAAAGGCGCAGCCAGTAAAGGCTTTGCTGCTGTGCTTAGAGACATGAAATGTAGGTATAAGCTGGATATTGTTGTCATTCTAGAGCCTAGGGTCAGTGGGGCTTTGGCTAACAGAATTATAAAGAATTGGGGATTTAAACACTCAGTGAAGAGGGAAGCGGAGGGGTTTTCAGGTGGGATCTGGATACTTTGGAACCTGGATGATTTAATAGTGGACATTTGGGGGTGGATAAATAGTTTATCCATTGTCATCTATGTCTAAATAATAAGAAGATGTTCTTCACAGCTGTGTATGCCAGTCCATCTGAACAACAAAGACATAGGACTTGGGACTTGCTGTTGAATCTGTCTCAAGAGATGGTTGAACCATGGCTTTTGGCAGGGGACTTTAATGAAATCAAGACACCGATGGAGCAAAAAGGGGGTGGAAGAGTAAATGAAACTCGATGTCGAAAGTTCAACGAATGGATTCAAGAATGTAGTTTAATTGACTTAGAGGCTAATGGACCTTTTTACACTTGGAAAGGTCCTAAGTGGGATGGACTAGAGAGGGTCTATAAGTGTTTGGATAGGTGCTTATGTAATGTGTTATGGCAAGCTCAGTTTGTGAATGTTGTAATCAAAGTTATCCCTAGGGTGTGTTCTGACCACCACCCAATTGTTGTGTGTTTAGAAGCAGAAAATAGGTGTTGTAGGGTTAGACCTTTCCGATACGAAGTGGCGTGGCAGTTGCATGAGAATTTTGAAGAGATAGTTAGGGAAAGCTGGGAGGGTGATGCAGAAGTAATTTTAAAGCTCTCATGCCTACAACAAAATCTAATGCAATGGAACAAAGATACTTTTGGCAAAATTGAGGGCAGGAAGAGGCGGATTTTGAACAGATTGTATGGGATCCAAAAGGAAAATAGCAGAAGGGATAACCTGTTCCTTGTTAACTTGGAAATGGATTTGGAAATTGAGCTTTTGCAGATTATTAGGCAAGAGGAAGTGCTATGGTTTCAGAAATCTAGGGGGCAATGGTTGGAGGAGGGTGATCGAAATACTAGGTACTATCAAACCAAAACACTGATTAGAAGGAGGAGGAACAGAATAAAAATGTTAAAAAATAATGAAGGGCTGTGGGTTGAGGAAGAAGAAGAAATTGTTTATATGTTTCAAGCCTTCTATGATAACCTGTTCAAAGAAGAGCTGTTTGAGAGAGATTGGCTTCAAACGAACCAAGGTTGGGGGGCGGTGGTTGATGAGAACCTAAGGAAATTGAGTAGGGAGGTTAATGGTGAGGAGATTAGGAGAGCTTTCTTCCAAATGGGAGGATTTAAAGCCCCCGGAAATAATGGTTACCCTGTTGCATTCTATCAACATAATTGGAGGATGGTGGGCACTTCGGTAATAGGGTTCATAAAGGAGCTTTGGAAAAATCCTGAGAAGATTGGAGATATAAACGACACTCTTGTGGTTCTTATCCCAAAAATAGATGTTCCGGGGTGGTTAGCCAATTCCGCCCTATAGCATTGTGCAATGTCCTCTACAAAGGACTTTCTAAAGTGATTGTGAATAGGTTGAAACCGCTGATGAATAAGCTGGTTTCTCCCTACCAAACGAGCTTCTGGAGCCCATTTGGGTTAGCCGTAAGAGAAGTGACTTACTCCCTTTGGTCTTTATTATAAGACTTCAACTAACAATTCACACAAACCAATACAAGTAGTTAAAGTCAATAAAGTTTTCCTACAATTTAAGTAACTTCCAATATTACCTCTACTAATTGCAATAAACTCTAATATTATATTAATTATTACTCTCACCCACTACCTTATTAATTATGGGCATTCATGGAAAAAAATAATTAATGTGTTTTGGAAACAAGCAAATGCCTTATAAAAAAGATCAAATACAATTGTTAGTTGGTGCCTTATAATAAGGACTAGAGGGGTATTTTCTATTTGACTTTTACAGAAGTAAGATAAGAAAAAAAGTTAGATTGTAAATGTGATTTGTGTTTGGATTGACGGTGACAGAAGTGACTTTTTTGCTAACAGAAACATGTTTGTATTATTATTTGAAAAGTCAGTGGAGATGAAAAATGACTAAAAAATGCTTAAATCTTATTAAATAATATATATATATATATATATTGCGATAATTGAAGATAAAAATATAAATTTGAAAAAATATATTATTAAAAATAAATAAACAATAAAGTTTGAATTAGATGACTTTGGAGAAGTCTTAAATTATTAATAAAACCAATAAAAATTTAAAATTTATAAAAGTTTGAATTAAAAAAATTAATTTTATAATTGTGATTTATAAAAGGGTTAAGGTGTAAAAATACACATGTGATTTTTTTAAAAGTGTGTCCAACACCAAGTGTTTTTTTTATGTGCAAAAATAACTATGTGATTATAAAAATGAGGCAAAATTCCCAGATTCTGTTAAATATAGATGACGTTCTTTAGATTAAAGTTAACTCTGTCATCAACATTTAACAGAATCTGTAACTTTTACTCTACTTTTGTGACCATGTAGTCATTTTTTCACCTAAAAAAAACATTTGATGTTGGACACACTTTTAAAAAAACCAGGTATGTATTTTTGCATCATTACCCTCTATAAAATTATTTTTCCTTCACCTCTAGTTCGTCTCTGTTACCAAGGTCGCCACCAATATATCCCTTCGGGAAAACATACAATAATAATGATGCTTCCCTCAAATTTTTCACGATCTCCACCACAGAATCTGTAACAATAGAGAAGATGGTGTGGAAGATATCTGGGAGGAGAGTGTTAACGATGATGAAGAAGACGAGGAGGATGACACCGGCTCCAACGATTAGATTTTTCTTCTCCGTCAATGGTGAGACTGAGAGCCGGTATATCAAAAAAGAAATTTTCAGATCAGACTCCAGCGCTCGAATTGTTAGATTTTTCTTCTCTGTCAAGGTGTGAGAGGATGATGAAAGTAAAAAAGCCAACGCTCCCAACGCCGGCTTCAGCGGCACCGAGATTTTTTGGAAAAAGCGCAATCACCTCAAAGCTTACCTAAACACCTCTTTACTGGACTTTTTTTCTGTTGAGCTTTTTTCCTACCAAACTCAGCTTTAACGCTCTCCAAACGCTTTCCCAAACATAGCAATCTTCCTAACCAAAGAAAAAGAAAACCAACCGTTGAAGCACATCATCGGTAATGGTTCATATCTTACAATAAGGTCTACTTATAGGAGCAAATGCTTAAATGTAATCTTTAAGTTCTAGCTCCTCTTTTTTTCCATGCTTAGCAGCTGCACACTAGCAATCCACGTACATGTATAATTGAAACCACCACACACACAAATCAAATAATAGTAAATACTAATTAATCCCTGTTACCTCAACTTCAAGCTTAACCTTATAAGTTTTGAGAATATGGAAACATTGTGCCAAGAAGAAAATCAAGGCCTTGGCCCCCTTCACTGTTCCAAAAGAGCTGACATGAATGGAGGTGATGTGGTATATTATGGGTTTAATGTTTTTGTTTTTGCCGTAGAAATATTTTTTTTACCACTCACATAAAAGTGAATGGGTAATTCCATTAATATTTTCTCTTTACAATGTGATCTATTCACTTTTATGTGAGTGTGGTCGAAAAAAAAAATTTCTACAGTAAAAGCAAAAACATTAAACCCGGCCTATTATCCTAAACCCCATTCATCTATTTTTTTTACTTTTATTTATATATATATATATAAATTCTTATTCATTTCCCTTTTGTTTGTTATTTCATTTTCATTTTTATTATTTTCTTTATTCACTATTGTTGTTGTTGTTTTTTTCCATAATTTCTTCTTATTCTCTCTGTTTTTTCAACTATTCCATAATTTCTTTTACAATCAAAAATCATTTTTTGATGAATTATTTTTATTCCAATAATTACACGATAAATTTCATTATCATGAAATAATTATTTTTTGATTATAGTTAAATCCTAGAAATAAAAAATCAGGATGTTACACTCTACAGGTCAGTAGAACGTCAGCTAATCTCTTAGAAAATTTTGGTTCTGCTCAATAGATCTCTTTTGCAAATCCTTGGATGGCTTAATCTTTTGTCAATGATTTGACCATCTCTCAAACTTCTAAAGATGTTTATGATTTGATTCAGTTCAAACTTTGAAGCGCTATGCATTCTTCATGCAGATAAACCTCAACACTCCCCTCAGATTCACTTCACACAGCTTCTTTTATGTCTACTTCATCCTCACCATCTGAAATAGATCACACTCTCTAATCAGGACATCTCTCAACACTCCCCTTGGATTCACCTGATCACTTCTATGTCTGCTTCATCCACACTATTTGAAACAGGTCACACTCATTAAAGTACCCACGTGAAACCAAAGCACCGATTCAGACCCTGATTACATTGCATAGCAAATTCACCATAGACGAAAGAAGGATAAGATAATATATTTCATAAGAAGAGAGAATAGACATGTGTGTATTATGTTATATAACCTTGAACCTTTATGCAATCACATATATATCACAATCACCCATCCGAGTGATGATAGAAATTATAATTATTGGTGAATATATATCACAATCACCCATCCGAGTTTTTCTATTATTTATATTTTGATTCAATGCAATAACCAAAAAAAAAAAAACACTCAATTTCTGATGGAATTATCCACATAATTGTTTCCCAAGAAAATCGTAAGGAATCCTATCTAAAAAGCTCCAACGGAAATTTTTCATGGAAAAATTAACCACGAAATTGTTCCATGGTTAGCTTCCATGGCAAATTCCATCAGTAATTATTATATTGTTATTAAATTTAATATTTAAAATAGAGTTAAGGTGCAAAAATTCTCATGGTCTTTTCCCATAGGGCATCTAACATCATATACATTACTTGGTCACAAAAAGGCCCATAAACATCTCTAAATGAGTAAAAATGTCAGCTCCGTTAACTAAGTCAAACGTCCATTAACTTTTGATATTCTGAGCCCCACGCTAATTATTTTTAAGGGTTAAGATGCAAAAATACCCATATACTTTTTTCCAAACATGTATTTGACACTATTTTCATTTCTTGGGTACAAAAATACCCACAAAATTTTTCAAATAGAGCAAAAATTCCATATCAAAAGTAACCAGCTCTAACTAACATACATGTCTGTTAACACTAATTAATTCATTTTCACATTCACTAATTGAGAGAAGAAACAATGAAGATATTTTTATCCTGTTAACATTCTAAGAAACCTAGTTAATAGGTTTGAATTTGATTTAAGTTTTTAGTATTTTTGAATAATTAATGTCTCTTCAAGTTAATATTTTTAAAAAATATTTAAAGATAACTAGCTCTAACCACTATACACTAGTGCAAAAAAGGGATTTAAGACCGCCTCATTTAGAGCGGATCATCGACGCCCCGCTCTTAAAGGTGTGACCGGTGGCAGTTTTGTAAATAAAAAGAACTTCTTATACGCTAAAGTGCTTTAAGACTGCCTCATTAAGATCGGACTAACGAAGGACCGCTCCTAAAACTATGACCGGTGGCAGATTTGTAAATATAAAGAACTTCTTACACTGGATCATTTTTTCATAGGTCTTATCCGCACTGTTAAAATAACAACCGGTCTTAAAAAATGTTATTAAAAAAATTGAAATATCAATTACTTTTGGAGAAATCTCATACAACCGAGACTTATATTTTCTACACTCCAAAATTAATACGGAAAAATTAAAATATAAATGTATTAAAGTTTTAAGACCGAACATTTATAAAAGACGGTATTAAAAGTTAGACCTTTAAGACCGGACATAAATCACGGCCGGTACTAAAGTTTGAATAAAAAATTAATTAATGTTAAGACCAGAGTTACAGAATGACCGGTCTTAAAAGTTAGACTTTTAAGACCGGACGAAAAATCAGGTCGGTACTAAAGTTTAAATAAAAAATAATTAATTTTAAGACCGGAGTTTTAGTAAGTCCGGTCTTAAAGGTTAACCTTTAAGACCGTATATACTCATTTGTCCGGTCTTAAAAATGAAGCGCCAAATATAGTTTCTTCGGGCGGAAGCTTTTGACACTGTCACCGAAGAACGAACCCCTGTTCACGTTGCGAAACCCTTCTGTTGCATTACCTCTCTTCCTCGCCCCACGTACTGTTAGCCTCTGTTACTCCCTCATTTGCTCAGGCATTCCTATCACTTTCTTGAAAATGAACGGTGAAAATGATTCCACTCGTGTTCCTGGAACTCCAGATACTGCTTTGACTGGTGTGGATCAGTCGAACGAACCCTCTTCATCTCACATTGAGCCTCCTCAGCGCCGTGCACGCCGTGGTAGAAGCGGCATACGAATGAGGGAGGTTTCCCTTAGTCGTAATTCGGGACGAAGCTCCGATTCGGTTTGATGAAAATTTGCAACCTTTCGGTCCTAATAAAACCACATATACTAGTTTTGTCGGCGCTCTAGTACGCAGCAAGGTTAGCATCTTGATTGATGAGTGGAAAAATGTGGACCAAAGCACAATAAAGGATCCTATTTGGGACACTATCCGGCTTACATGCGCCGTCCCTGACTCGAGAAGTTGAAAGACTCAACATTGTCTTATTGTCTTTGAGCGGTTCAGGAAGTTTAAGACCTTTCTTGCTAACACGTATATTTTTGCCGAGGTGAAGCGACCATAAACCCCGGCACAAGTACAAATTTCTTGATGAACAAACTTGGCAACAATTTGTTCAGCTGTGGACCACTCCTGAAGATCTGGTGAGTTTATATTTAGTTGTGTTTGCACTTTTGTTTGCTTATTAACTGTGCGGATATGTGAATGTTATTGTGTACATCTAATCCTGTTGGTTAAATGGTTTGGTGTGTGAATAGAAGTAAACATTTCCTGCCTTTGTCCTACATCAGAGGAGCATGTCCTAATTCCATGCAAGTCTGATATGTAAACTGTGTAATATGGTTAGACGTTGTTTGTTAGTTAGTTAGTATGTTAAGCGTGTAATGGTTTCGGTGCAAGTAGTTAGTTAGTTATTCTAATATGTGTGTAGGAACCAATTATGATGAATGAATGAATTGACCGAGTTGGCAGCAATTACGCAACTCCCTTTCCTTTTGTTCTCCCAATTTCTTCTACAATGCTACATCTTCCTTAAGTAAAATGTTTAAACTTGATGAAGTGAATTTGACTAATGTTTGACGTTCATATCAAGCAGAAGTTCTCTAATTTATGTTAGTGACATGTCTGGAATTCATAATTGATAGTTGTTTTCAATCTTGATTCACAGAAAAAAAGGGAAAAATACCAAGAGATCGGGAGAAAGAATGATTGCCCACACAGGGCTTCTCGCGGAGGATATGAAAAGGCCGAAAAAGATTTGATGGCAGCCAAGCGGAAGAGATTGGAAGATGAAGCTGAATCCAATCCTTCTACGGTAGTTGACCAGCCGCCATCTCCAATACGTCGACAAAACTAGAGAAGCAACATTGGCGGTAGTTGCCAAATTAAATGAGGAATCAGCGGCCAGAGAAGCTACATTGAGAGAAATGTTTCAAGCTCAGTTGAAACAGATGAAGGAGGAGATGGATCAGAAAATGCAGTGTCTCCTGAGCTCTCGGCCAGAGACCATTGTGGATCCCTTGACACCTTCACTGCACCTATGCAAAGCAGCAGAGCACTAGAGGAGCTGCATTGTTGGACGATCGAGCAACCTTGTCATCTATATGTGGAGGATCATGATAGTCTTAGACAATTGGTTGCTAAAGGGACTGTCCACAACTTGGGATCAACTGTACACCATGAACAAATGGATGATGATGAAGTCAGAGTGTCAGTTGAAGAGGTGATCACTGATGCACCTGTCCCTCTCCCAACCGATGAGCTGAAGCTTGTGAGTGATGTCAAGGGAACCTTCATCTCTTGGCCAGTGAAGCTTGTAGATGTCTCATCCCCTCGTCAAGCTCCATCCCCTCATCAAGCTTCACCCCCTCCTCAAGTTCCATCCCCTCATCAAGCTTCGTCCCCTCCTCAAGTTGCACCCCCTCCTCAAGTGCCATCCCCTACTGCTAACTTGACGGCCAAGGAAAAAATATCCGATTTGGTAGCCAACAAATGGTTTAAAGATAAATCGTGGTCTCTCAATGAAGTATTAGGCCTCGCTCATCCTCAACCGCTTTACATTGATAATGTCGATGTAGAGTCCATGCTGCACTGAGTACTTTACTGATGTATTGAAATTTCAGCAACCACTATCAGTTGGTCGTCATGAACATGGAGTCGCATCATGTTATCTTCTTATGCTCCATTCACATGGATCCATCGCCTACGTTGAAGCAGATCATCAACAAGTAAGAATGTCATTTTGATTGTCTTGTCTGAAATCTCTGTTGTGAATTTTCAGTGAACATTACTGATAAATTTGTGATTTTGATGATAGTGGCATGAAGACCTTCCAAAGAACGGTAAAAAAAAGGCGTGGGGTTGATCTCAACCTAAATGGTACCAACCAAAGGTTAGTACATATTTGGACATGGCATAACTGTCTTGTGAACTTGGTCGATAAGCTATATATGCTCTTATATATTTCTTGTTCTTTTTAGACCCGTCGGCAACCGCTTGAATCGAACTTATGTGGCCCTTACGTCATGAAACACATATATGATATTGTGACGGAGGAAAGACTAAATTCCCGCAAAGGTAAAATGTTATGGCTGAATTCGATCCACTGATGGCTTAATGTTAAATATGAAATATGCACGTAATATGTTATTTCTGTTTCTGTCTTTGATGTTACAAAGGTTTGCCTGTGAAGAGCCATTTGATGATGATGAAGTGGAGCACATACGCGATGTGTTTTGTGAATATCTGTATAAACTAGTCTTAGAAAATCAAAGTCTAGACAATAATTAATGTCCTAAATTAATTCATTTGTAAATAATATATGCTGTAGCAACAATAGCCTTCTGTACATACATTTGTTTATTTTTTCGACTAGCTAATTCATTCTTTTGTAAATATAATGCAATGCCATTCAATAATAAATTTATTTATTTTTTCGAACAATTTGTGTGTGTCCATTTTGGGTTTCTGAATGAATGGATGGGTGGATAAAGCTATTTAATTAGTGCTTGAAATTTGAGATACAGGCGGATGTTGTAAATGAGCCATAAGAGTTTCTGAAAAGTATTCGCGACTTTTAGGACCGTACATTTGTTAAAAGAACGGTCCTAAAGGTATTCGTCCATTTTGAGACCGTATATTTAACAAATATCCGGTCCTAAAAGTCTTCGTCTAATTCTAAAAAGTATGGGTAGACTTTTAGGATCGTATATTGTTTATTTGTCCGCTCCTAACTTCAAATTTTTAAAATAAGGCTTAATTTTTAGGACCGTATATTTGTTAAAAGCACGGTCCTAAAGGTCTTCGTCCATTTTAAGACCGTATATTTAACAAATATCCGGTCCTAAAAGTCTTCGTCTAATTCTAAAAAGTGGGTAGACTTTTAGGACCGTATATTTTTTATTTGTCCGCTCCTAACTTCAAATTTTTTAAAATAAGGCTTAACTTTTAGGACCTTGGATTGTTATATGTCCGGTCCTAATATTCTTCCTTTGAATAGAGTTCCTGACTCGGTTTTCAGACAAATCGTTAGGGTTCAAGACAACCAAGTTTCTGGCGTTCTTCTCAGGTTTTGTGCTTCGTTGTCCTCATTTTTACTTGACCTGGTTGTGAAGATCATCATCGGTGTCCCTTTTCTTTTTGTCGGAAAAAGAAAGAAGATAACGAAAAGGACACTGAAAATGTTCACATCAGGTTAAGTAAGGAGGACGACAACGATGGTCCAAACTTGAGAAGAATCGTCACTCTGTTTGTTTTTGTTCGAATAAGGTAAACATTGTTTTTGTTTTGTTTTGTATGGTCGTAACTGTTAACTTTATTCTGCAAATTTTTAATGTTGATCACCACGAAGAGGACAATGTTTTGTTTGTTCCCTTTTTGTCGGAAAAAAGAAAAGAACATCACGATAAAGGAAGTACAAGGAAAGCGATTGGGATCTAAAAATTTTTATTTATTTTTTTTTTTTGCTGTCGTGTGAGGCAGCAGTAGTACAAAAAAAAAACATAAAAATTTCAAATCCTCCCCATCGTTGTCGGAGGGGAGGGAAGGGTCGGAGACG
This sequence comes from Acacia pycnantha, assembly GCA_025563575.1. Lineage (NCBI taxonomy): Eukaryota > Viridiplantae > Streptophyta > Magnoliopsida > Fabales > Fabaceae > Acacia > Acacia pycnantha. Next base: position 117,756 of record JAMWYP010000318.1, on the reverse strand, counting down.
TTGTCATCAGAGGTATGGTACTCAACGTCATTGGTGTCGAGTACCGCGTTCAGCTTGTTGTTGACGGCGTGATAGACTTGAAACAGTTGGCCCAAGCGTCGGTCTATATGATCGACGCGGGCTATCAAGTGCTGTAGCAGCTGCCAGAAGTTCGGGTTCGGAGGCAACGGAGGAGGATATGGAGGTGCCTCTGGCTTTCGCCCAGCACGAGGACCTCGTCGTGGTAGAGGAGCCATTACGGTGGAGGTTGTAGGAGGAGATGGAGATGAATGTGAAGAAAGTAAAGTAACAACGGGTTTAAATAGAGAACCCATCCTGAACAATGTGAAACGCCGGAAGCATTAACGAGGAGACGCATAGTTACTCAGAATACGAGGAGACGCCTAGTTGGGAAGTTTATGTGGAAGCCGAAGAGACTCAATCATTCATTTCAACATAGGGAAGGGGACTCTGCAATCTGAGGATTTTGAAAAGAATGAACTTTTAATACCGGATACCGTAAAAGATCCGTTCCTAAAAGTAATTTTTTAGCCAAAAATTCTTACTTGAAAAAATAAATTTGAAAATATAAAATAAATGAGATTTAGGACCGGATATAGTACAAAAGACGGTCTTAAAAGTGTTTTAGGACCGGATACAAGATAAAAGGTCGGTCTTAAAAGTAATTGTTAAAAATAATTGACTATTAGGACCGGATATTTAAACAAATACGCTCTTAAAGTAGAAACATCATTTATACCAATTGACTTAATCATCATCGATGTTTATCTCTCCCGCTCTCTGTCCTTATTAACTCCACACACTACCTCTTTGTCCTTGTTAACTCCTCACTACCTATCTCTCTGCCCCAACCTCTCAAAGCCTCAAACCATGGTTAGATACAAGCAAACTGCTCGTAGGGGTGCATACACACCTCAAGCTCGTGCCATGGTTAGAACGTTGTACGGTGCGCCTCCTCCATCGAGAGTGCGTCCAATTGTTTCTGAAGACTCTCGGGTCGTTGGACCCGTTGTTATTTCTTCGGATGATGAAGAGATTGCGCATGCCGCACCCCCTGATGTTCGTGCTCCCCACCAACCTTCACAACATGCAGATGTTCGTGCTCCCCCTACCCAACCTGTTGGCCCCAACGCGCCTACCTCTGACCCCTCTCCGCTTTGCTGTAATGATCCATTAATATTGCGGGTGGAGCAAATAAAACAAGAAGTTGCTGATCTCCGGCGGGAAATTAATGCTCTTCACGCCGAAATCGCTGAGGTTGTTCAGTCAAAGTCTTGTGGATGATAATATTCAGCTTCTTTTTCTTTTGTTTTTTTTCTTGTGTATGCATATTCTGAAAGTAATGTAAGACATTAAGAACTCCGTATGATTTTTTTGGTTGTTCTCCAGTAATTAATGAAAGAAGCTTATTCTCCAATTTTCCTTTATTTTTTGTCCAAAAAAATATCCTTTATATTATTGATTCATTCTAATGCAATCACCAAGGCCATTAAGACCTGACATTTTATAAGTAACGGTACTAAAGAGTATTTTGTATTTTAGGACCGGACGTTTGATAAACCTCCGGTCTTAAAACTTAAATGACTAATAAAAGTTTAGGACCGGATACTTTTAAAACTCCGGTCTTAAAATGTTATTTGTATCTTTAGGACCGGACATTTAATAGATAACCGGTATTAATAAAATCCAAAAAGCTAAATAAGGTATCTTTGTCGCGCGGAAAATTAAATTTCCCTTTCTTCACCGTTCGTTCTTGGGAGAAGTAAGACTCAGCAATCGCATTTGAATTTATATGCTTCAGGTGAGTCCACAAGACCTTCATCCCATGCATTTAATTTCCTCGTCTTGCATTTATTTTGGTTCTTAGATTCACTGTGATGCATTTATGACAAAAAGTGATTCTTTGTTATGCATTTAATGTGCAAGTTCCTCCGTAAAAGTGATTCTTTGAGCACATATATTTGCATTTGGATGTTGGCTTATTTTATATGCAAGTTTCTATTTTTTCGGATTATGAATGATCAATGATTTTCGTCTATATATAGGAATTCTACTATGGATCACAGTTGGATAAATGCTTTACGAACGAGTGTTGAATATCAGAATGGGGTGAGGGAATTTATAGAATTTGCTAAACAAAATGCCCATGATGATAGGGGAAGTTTTATTGTCCTTGTGTAGAATGTTTGAATGAGAGTCGACTAAGTCCTGAAGTTATACACACACATTTAATTTGTCACGGATTTTGTAAGACTTATATAAGTATGGGTATGGCATGGTGAAAAAATGTCAAGCGGGTCTCAACATGGGGAAGTGGCCTTTGATGATTATGACACGGATATGGATGATCGCATAGAGGACATTATCCGTGATGTAGGAGAAGAGGCTTTTGAGCGATCACGCACATATGTGCAGTGATGCAGAGACGCCACTATACACTGGGTGTAAAAAATACCAATTGTTGAACGCTGTATTGAAATTGGTAAGCTTGAAGGCACGTCATGGATGGAGCGACAAGAGTTTTTCAGAATTGCTTGATGCTTTGAAGGAAATGCTTCCGGATGGTAATGTGTTGCCGCATCGCTACTATGATGCTAAGAAAATACTTTGTCCACTGAGATGGAGTACAAAAAGATCCATGCATGCCCGAATGATTGCGTACTGTATAGAAAAGAGTTTGAAGAGAAGCAGAGTTGTCCGATATGTGAAACCCCACGGTACAAGTTAGATAAGGGGCCTGCAAAAGTGTTGTGGTATCTTCCAATCATACCAAGGTTCAAGTGGTTGTTTGCGAATGTAAATTACGCAAAAAATCTGAGGTGGCATGCAGATGAGAGGATTTCGGATGGACAGCTTCGACATCCGGCTGATTCTTCTCAATGGAATAAAATCGATCAATTATTTCCGAACTTCGGTGAAGAACCTAGGAACCTCAGGCTTGCCCTTAGCACGGATGGCATGAATCCATATGGAAGCCTTAGCAGCATACATAGCTCATGGCCTGTACTCCTGATTGTTTACAACTTATCTCCTATGTTATGCATGAAACGAAAGTACATCATGTTGTCTATGTTGATTTCGGGACCAAAACAACCCGGAAATGACATAGATGTTTACCTTGAGCCCTTGATCGAAGACTTGAAGGAGCTGTGGGAAGAAGGTGTCGATGTTTTTGACTCTTTCAAGAAGGAGGTCTTTAGAATGAGAGCCATGATATTTTGTACTATAAACGACTTCCCAGGCATATGGGAACTTGTCAGGGTATAGTGTAAAAGGCCATAAAGCATGTCCGGTTTGTGAAGAAGGCACACGCTACCATCAACTTCAACATGGAAGAAAGACGATATATCTAGGTCATAGGAGATTTCTTAGACGGGGCCACCCATATCGTCAATTAAAGAAGGCATTTTTTGGTGGCCAAGAGTATGAAGAAGCTCCGGTGGCATTGACTGGGGATCAAGTGTATGAAAAGGTTAAAAATATCAGTGTCATCTTCGGTAAGACTGGAAATAATAGAAAAGAAACAAATATATGGAAGAAGAGATCTGTATTCTTCGATCTTCCATATTGGCGCAATCTTGATGTGAGACACTGTATTGATGTCATGCATGTGGAGAAGAACGTATGTGATAGTATTGTTGGCACGCTTCTCAACATACAAGGTAGTTCCAAGGATGGTGTGAAGGCAAGATTGGATTTGCAAGCAATGGGAATACGCGAAGACTTGTAACCAAGGCCATATGGGAAGAGAACTTATTGTCCCCCGGCTTCTCATACTTTGTCTAAGGATGAGAAACGAAGCTTTTGTGAGTGTTTACATGGTACAAAAGTTCCCTCGGGGTATTCTTCAAATTTTAAAAGGCTTGTCTCGATGAAGGACTTGAAATTAGTAGGCCAAAAGTCTCATGATTGTCATGTCTTGATGCAACAGCTACTACCAGTAGCTATTCGAGGCATCGCCGAATATGATCTTCGGGTCGTTTTGACTAGACTTTGTTTCTTCTTCAATGCGGTTTGTAGTAAAGTCTTCAAGATTGAAAAGTTGGATGAATTGGAGAATGAAGGATATCTTATCTTGTGCCAGCTTGAGAAGCTATTTGTTCCTACATTTTTGACATCATGGTTCATCTGATTGTTCATCTAGTGAGGGGTGAAGAACGCGTCACGCCGGAAGCATCAATTGTTCGAAATATGTTTCAAGAGGCCATGGAATTCTGTCAAAATTATTTGGCCAAAGTAAGACATATTGGGCTTCCAAAACGTCAGCATGCTCAAGGGGGTAGACGAGGGGCTTCGGTAAAGAGTGTGCATCCTGATGAATTGTCACAAGTCCACTTATACATCTTGAATAATGTTGATGAAGTTCAAGCCAGCATATCTGCACATAAAGAAGCTGTAAGGAAAGAGAACCATCGAATGAACGAACAAATGTTGATTAGGTAACATAACAGAACTTTTGCAAACTGATTCAAACAAAAGGTCGAGGGATCTGAATGTGTTTCTGATACAATGAAATGGTTAGCACGTGGTCCTGAGGTTGATGTCATAAGTTGGAATTCGTACGTGATCAATGGTTATACATTTTACACGAAGTCCCTAGATGATAGGAGCACGGTCGAACAGGTGGTGTTATGTTAGAGGTGAATCTATGCACTTCTCCGATTCGAAAGACAAGAGGCCTAAATTGGCAGTCATGCCATATTATGGGGTTATTGAAGAGATTTGGGAAGTGGACTATGTCAAAGTTAGATTTCCCATCTTCAAATGCAAGTGGGTTAATGTCAATAATGGTGTTCGGATCGATCGACTAGGATTCACTTTAGTCGATGTCAATAGTAGAAGTTTTGGAGATGAACCTTTTATTATGGCAGATCATGCAAAACAAGTGTTCTATATCACCGATCAAGAAAATAAAATGTGGTCTGTAGCTCTCCAAGGAAAGAGGGTCATTGATATTGATGAGGAAAGTCATTCAAATTATAGTCTTCCTGAGAGTACTCCTTTTACAACGGGTCTACTAGGACATGAGCGAAGAAGATGAAGCGGATAATGAACCCGGCATAAGAAATGATCATCAAGAAGGGATATGGGAGGATATCACTTTATAAAAGAGTCAATTCATCATAAGGTAATATTCATATGCGAAATTCTTAGAAAACTTTAAGGTTTTAACTATATTATATTCCTTCTATGTTCTTAATTAAACAATGTCATCATTGACTATATGAATTTGTTCTTGTTTTGTTTTTGTGGCAGGATCCGATTCAAATGGGCATGTTATAAAAGATTATGCATGTTACGGTGTTGGGTGGGAATCAGATGAAGGCATGGTGAATAATATATTATATTGGACTACATATATGTTGATTTACGTCCTGCATGTTTTGTAACTCATTGTGATTGTAATTAGTTATATCTTAGCTTATTGTATAAATTACTTTAATTGTTGTTGACTTAAGAGGCCACATAACTCATGGTGGATAATATTTGTATTCTTTTTCCAAATTCAATCTATTCATGTTCATAGCTTGTAGCTTAAAGTATATCGACTTTTATGTGCATTGATATTTGTCCGGTGTTAATATTTGGATCTTTTAAGAGCGGTCGAGTTTATGTCCGGTCTTAAAGTTTGAGTTTTAGGACCGAACCAAAAATATTTCAGATCTATTTAGTACGACTTTTAAGACCGAAGGTTTAAAATGTCCGGTCTGAAAGAAACTCTTTAAGACCGTTTAAAAGTCTGGTCTTAAAGGTAGACTTTTAATACCGCTTGAAACAAAACTGGTCGCTGGTCCGGTCCTAATGTACCTGTTTTGTTCGGTCTTAAAAGCCTTTTTTTTCCACCCGTGATACATGCCAAATCATTACATGCAGCTTGCATTAAAGTTTGTAAATCCTCACTCGTAGTCGATATCACCTTTAAACAATGTTATGATTCTAAAACCTAGTGAGTTTGATGGTTCGCAACAGTATTTACTTAAATAATACAAATCCCAGTCTCGTCTTAAGAGACCCCTGATTCCTAAGATTATTAACTTACCTATGTGAAGAGAGATGTCTCCCTCCTTTACCAGCGAGATCACATCATATGTGTTCGATTTAGAAATAATCTTACGGCAACCAAAGCAAAAACCAAAATAATCTGGTGACTCAAACGAGAGAGTGAAAGAGACGGCAAAGAGAGAGATAGAGGAAGGTTGGGTAAGAGGAAAGAGAATTGATAGAGATAAGAGAACATGTTAGAATGAGGAATTGACACGTAGATAAGTGGAGGGCCCTAAGACAAAAAGCAAGATAATGATGATGAAAATATATCATAGGCTTCAGCAATCAGCACCTTAGATTTTGCGCACCTTTTAGCTGGCATTCTAAGTACTATTGTTGTGCAATTACGGAGATTTAAACTTTTAAAGGTGGATTAGGTATATACTAATATGTTCTGTTCATTAAATGTTTCTTTTTCGTTTTCTTATATATATATATATATATATATATTTATATATATATATATATATATATATATATATATATATATATTTTTTATTTATTTATTTATTTTTTTTTTTGGAAGACTCTACATTACTTTATCTATTCTCTTCATTTCATTGGCACATCAAATTACCTTATTGACACTTTGCTATTTCAAATAATTTCGATCGCATTTCTCAATTCAAGACCCCTCAGCTATAATTATGTTATTGCCATTCACATCAATTTCACCATATATTAGTATAATTCCAAATTTCTAACCTTGGTCACTTATGAAATTATTTGATTTCACATTTTAAGCTCCAAAATCAATGCAATAAAAGGCTAAAATCTTTTTGATTTTTCAAAAAAATGAAGGCATGTGTATTGGAAAAAGAATGAGACTGAGAAAAAAGTTTTAATACAACAAATATTTAAATAAAAGTCTTTTTAAAATCTTATTTGAAATGAAGGAATGTTCAAAAAATACAATTAATCGTAATTTTAGTTCCATGCTGTACTTCAAGCATAAGTGACAAGGGGATGCTTTTGCATTAAAAAAATCTCGTGGAAATTTAAGTAATAAAAATTTCTGACATATACATATACACCCTCCGGCTCCCTTCATTTTTATTTATTTCTTAATAAATATATGATATCTTTAATTTAAAATTTGCACTTCACATAAAGTTTTAAATTATTTTTAATAACAATAATTAAATGAAAGTTACATTTAAATAATCATGTTCATTTACCAAATTATATTTAATAACAATAATAATTAAAATAATTATTGAAGTGTAAACAACTGGTTAACATTCATACCTTTTGTAATTATACATCTATAATAATTTTAATAAGAAAGGCAATAATACCTTTATGGCATAAATTAAATTTGTGAAATAATCATGTTCATTTACCTTTATTGAAATCAAATTTCTTAAAATTTGTGAATTTCCCCAAGCCACAATTTGTGTACAAGAATTTAATATAAACAAAATTTAAAAGTTGAAGAAAATGATAGAATTAATGTGCAAATTTTTTCTAGAAGTTTTCGCTAAAAAATAATGTTTTCGATTTTTTTTTTTTAAGTTTAATGTTGCTCAGAAAATATTAAAATAGAATAATATTACTTTTTACTGTTAAAAAAATTAACTTGACGTTAATTTTTTAATAAAATAGAATAACATTTTCAATATTAAACTTGAAATTATTTTTTGAAGTATGAAAAAGGCAATAATACCTTTACGGCATAAATTAATTTCGACCCGTGCCTCCCCAAACTCACTGATGAGCAGTGACTAGCGAATCCCTTGTTCTTCATCGACTAACCCGCATTGCACACCCCGTGAGATCTCGTCCACTGTTTTCAGCCCTGCTTGGGTTTTCTCAGGCAAGTAGTGAAGAAGCCCTAGGGCTTTTTCTACTCTCAAAATCCGGTGACGTTGGTTTGTTCAATCGGGCTTTGAATCTAGGTTTGAATTTCTTCGCCACGTCTTCCCTGCGTGGTTGTTCTTGCTTTGTTTTAAACTTTTCATCTTAATTTGGGCCTTTGGATCTGTTCGCGCTTTTGCATTTGGAATATTTACAGATTTTTTTGACCCAAGGAATATTTACAGATCAATAACTTTTTTATTAGTTGTTGTTGTTTTTTTTTTTTTTGCTTGAATGGTGCGTAATACTGCAATATTGGACTTGTTGTGTATTGGCATTCTGTTTATTAATCTTTTTAGGTTATCATTAATTTAGAAAATTCTCAAGTTATTTGTGATGTATGGTCTTGTAAGTGAGGGCAGATGCCTCCACTGAGTGTAATATAGGTTCGCCTATGGTTTGAACCACTGACTCAACTCCACCTCTGTGACATATGAGCTTGATAAACTCTGAATTTGTTTTGGGAGGCATTGGTTGAAGAGACAATTGCAAAATGAATTTCTAATGTCATTTATACAGGTACTACTTATGTTTAATCAGCAGTTCAATCACGTGGTGCAAGTATAGCACTTAGAGTAGGTATATTTATCTATTGACATTCCTTCTTATCATCACAACGTAAACATCAACACGAGCATCAATATCCTAATCAATATAAAACATGAAAAGTATAGGAAGCCTAATGTTCATAAGTTTTGAATGGTGCAACTCATCCTAGCTCTGAACAATTGTAAGGGGCCCACACTAGTTGTTGGTAGTTGTATTAGTATCAAATTTTGATCTTAATTTATTTTATGTATTGACTATGCAGGCCATCAATGTTCTCCTCAACTCCAATGGGATGATCTTTTTAAGAGCAAAGGCTATTAATCCGATCTGTTTTTCCAACCAAACCTTGTCTCAGCTATTTTGCGCTCTGCATACCAAAAATTTGCGAGCCAAACCTTGCCATGAACGACCACGAATCGTGAATTCCAAGAGCCACAAGCGCATACCTTTCATCACCCAAGTCAAAGAGTTGCATGACCCAGAAGAAGCTCTTTGTCTTTTTCACGAGTACAAGAAGCAGGGAGTCAAGCATGACTACCCCTCCTATGCTGCATTACTTTACAAACTGGCTCGGTCAAGAAGCTTTGAAGCTGTTGAAACTGTCCTTGCTTACGTTCAAAGCAGAGGCATACACTGCAAAGAAACCATTTTTATTGCTCTATTTCAGCATTACAGTAAGGCCAAGCTTCCAGAAGAAGCTGTCAAACTTTTCAATAGAATGCCTCAGTTCAATTGCATCCGTACGTTGCAATCCTTCAATGCACTTCTTAATACTTTAATTGATAATGATTGCTTTATTGAAGCAAATGATACTTTCCAAGGATCATATAAAATGGGGTTTCGTCCAAACACAGTTTCGTTTAATTTAATGATCAAGGGATGGTTGGCAAAAGATGAGTTTGATAAAGCATGTGATGTGTTTGATGAAATGCTGGAGAAGAAAATACAGCCAAGTGTTGTGACATATAATAGCCTCATTGGGTTCTTGTCTAGAAAGGGTGAGATAACTAAATCAATGGCATTACTTGAGGATATGACTAAGAAAGGAAAATACCCAAATAAAGTAACTTATGCATTGTTGATGGAGAGCTTTTGCTCCATGGGCAAGTATGAGGAAGCCAAGAAGCTGATGTTTGATATGGCATATCGAGGGTGCAAACCTCAGCTAATCAATTTCTCTGTTTTGATGAATGATTTGGGAAAGAAAGGGAAGATTGAGGAGGCAAAATCCTTACTTCAGGAGATGAGAAAGAGGAGGTTGAAGCCAGATGTTGTAATCTACAATATATTGATAAATTATCTATGCAAGGAAGGTAAGACCACAGAAGCTTACAAAGTCTTGTTTGAGATGCAGATTAAGGGTTGTGAGCCAAATGCCGCTACCTACCGGATGATGGTTGATGGTTTCTGCAAGACTGGGGATTTTGAGGGAGGTCTGAATGTTTTGAATGTAATGCTAGCAAGCAAACATTATCCTCGTTCTGAAACATTTGATCAGTTAGTTGTGGGCCTGCTAAACCGTGGGAAGATTGATGGTGGTTGCTTTGTCTTGGAAGAGATGGAGAAGAGAAAGGTGGAATTTGATTTAAAGAGTTGGGAAAGTCTTGTGAACATTGCTTGTGCTGAAGATAATAATGCTAGTGAACTTATAGATGACCTTACATCTGTTCATCATCATCTAAATTAGATAAGGGATCAGTTGTGGGTTATATTTTCTGTGTCAACTATTCTGCTGTGTCTTGAACATCCTTATTGCTTTAAAATGGTGGATTATTTTGGCACAGGAGCTCCTGGATAGGAGTTAAAATTCTAATTTCAATCTTTTGACAGGAGCAAGTTGGAGGTGAGTGCATTAGGCAATGGCCCTTTTTAGCTGGGCAAAGTTTAATATAGAATCTTGGGAGTCTATTGATAATGATGCAATTATCTGAAGTCTGAATCTGATTCCTACAGTTTGCTTGAAGAATGCTTTCCTGAAAATTGAAAAATTAAGTATAGCATAACTGCAACCTAAAATTTCAACAGCCTAGATAAGTTTTCTTACTCCTTTATGTTGGCAAAATCCCCATATATCAATATTCGTTGGGGCAAAAGTAACTATTGGTAATGGTAAGCACAGTATTCTCTTTTTTTTCTTCAGTTTCTTTCTTTACCATTTTTTTAACCGTTTTTTCAGTTTTCCAGATTTTTATTATTTTAAATCTCTCACTGTTCTTTTTAAATTTCATATTTTATAACCCTATCTATTATCCTAACTTTCTCATTTTCCCTCTTAAATTTAAAATCTCCACCTTTTCCTCTATATTTTTTTATAAATAATTATGTATAACAATCAATTTTGAATATAATATCATATCTCTAACTGCCATGTTAACTCCTTAATTTTCTCTTCTCGGTTGTCAAACGAATTCATTGCATTGGCCTACTTCTCGGCTGTCAAACGAATTCATTGCATTGGCCTACTTCTCGGCTCTTGCTGACCTCCAATTTTTTTAAGGCCTTCGACTACCAGTGATTTTCACAATGTTTTCTCTGATTGTTAATTATTGGGGTAGTTGTTCATATCCTTCATTTGAGATTTTATTAATATTCCTTCCCCCCAATTACATTCATATTAATCTTTTGCTTCCGTTGTGATTGATACAAATTTCAGTATGTAACTTTTTTTTTTCTTGCAGCCATATTCATGATTTTCTCAGGTTCAGACTTCAGGTGCCATTTTTTGTTCCCCTTTCTCTGCTTGAGATCTGCTGCGAAAAGCAAAGCGAGACCCATGTCACATGTAACACAACTGCTAATACATAACCTAAACAACCTTTCATTAACCTTTCACTCTGTTTCTCAGCAAAATTCTAGTCATGAAAGATCTGGTTGTATGTAATTATGTTCTTCTACTCTGTTTTTCAACCGACAAATTTATGTGTCAGTAGTGTTTTTGAATTGCTTAGTATTACTATGGGATCTGTGAAGTACATGAAGATGCTCCTTTTTTTACCTTCTTCCCACCACCCTTTTTGTCTCTTTTTATAATTAAAATTTATTGAATTATGTATTTAATATTATATATTTATTTAATTAAAGAACAACGACATGCTTTTTGTGTTTTTCAGTAAGAAATGAAGTGGATCTAAGAAGATTATCGGCAGTTTTTAATGTGAAAATTACGTCCAAGTTGGGCCTGTTGCTTGGAGATCCAATGGCTGGGGAAGTATGTAATAACGTGGGAGACTTAAGGGGAATTGGGCCTTCTTCGATGGGCCGTTATTTTGTGGAGGAGAGGTCTATAAAAAATGCTGTGATGAATAATGGGCTTGAGGATTTTAGTTGTGATGAGGCCATTTCAGCCCATGTACTCAATCCTTCTAATTTTTCAGTTGAGTGTCCCTTTTGAGCCACCCAGGAGCCCATCCATCATTGAAATTTTATGTCCCAGTGCTCCCATGGCCAGTCCCTTAATTCTTGATGTGGTATGCCTGAACTCCCCAAATATCTCCCAACCATATAGCGTCAACTTCCCTAGTGATGATGAGTCTAAAATTAAGTCTATTATTCCTTTTAATGGTTTGTCTCCTATATCTGATGTATCTGCTGGTTTGAAAGGAATACACATAAAGAGAGTGCATGATGATGACTCTGATCCTGCATAGCATTCTAAATATAAGAGACTTGATTTTAGGTCCCCTGTGGAAGCAACCTATGAGAAAACTGTAGGGGGCAAGAACCAAAAAGAGTGCAAGAGGAATTTTTGATTTGTTAAAAAACATCTTAGACGACATGGGTTTCCGGATCAAGTGGATTCATCCAGGGGCGGATTACCTTCTATAGAGATTGATTTTCTTGCGAGCTGGCTGAATGCTGATAGTAGTATGAGTGTGGATCAAGAGTCTCCTTTGTCGGATAAAGCCGGTGGCTGGATGGGACCAACCACTGGTTCGCCATGAATCTATTGGCCTGGAACTGTTAAGGTCTTGGGGTTTCCTTGACAGCTAGAAATCTGAAGGAAGAACGTTTCCGTAAAAACCCCCCAATTAGTCTTCTTAATGGAGACTAAGCAAAAAGCAAGAGTAGTACGAAAAGTTAGAAGGCGCTATGGACTTAATGAAGAATGGCTGGTTGATCCAATAGGCAGAAGTGGAGGTCTAGCACTATGGTGGTCTGAAGATATCTCGGTTAATATTCTCTTTTCATCCCTCTAATATTATTCATACCAAAGTTTCATCTGATGTCTTTACTACTCCTTGTTATATCACTTTCATTTATGGCCACCTAATGGAGAGGAAAGACTGTTGTGTTGGCAAGAGGTTCGAAGGATTGGTAATAATATTAATGATTTTTGGTTGTGTCGTGGGGACTTTAATGATATCTTAGCTCAACATAAAAAGGATGGTGGTAGACCTAAAGCGTGGAGGAAAATACTTAATTTTAAATGTTTTTGTAGATGACTCTAATCTTGAGGATATGGGTTTTAATGGGTCTAGCTTTACTTGGTGTAATAACAGAGAAAGCCCAGATACCATTCGAGAATGTATTGACAAGGCTTTTGGCAATTCTTTATTAAGGGGGAAATTTCCAACTCTTCAAGTTTTCAACGTGGATCCTGTTGGGTCTGATCATCATCTTATTTTCATTCGAAGTCAAGCTGAGATCCATCAGAATACTCAGGTTTTTAGATTTGAATCAATTTGGGTGTCTCATGGAAGTTTATGAAGTGATCAGAGAAAGCTGACTGGCAATGTCTTCTTGTGACCAGACAGATCTTGAGGCCTTTATTGGCAAATTGATGCGTTGCAGGAAAGATTTAATTAATTGGAGCAAAAATAAATTTCCCAATAATGCCAAGTTTATTGATCAGTTGAAGTCTTAGTTGGCTAACCTTACCTAAGGTGATCTGAATCCAAGTAACTCTCGGGCTATATTGAATGTTAAAGGGGCAATTGAGAAAGCTTTTGACTTAGAAGAGCAATATTGGTGGCAACGTTCTCGTATTCAGTGGCTAGAAGCTGGGAATAAAAATTCTCGATTCTTCCATCTCTCAACTATCAAAAGGAGACAGAGGAATAGGATTTCATGCGTTAAATATGACTCTGGCAACTGGTTAATGGAAAAGGATGCTATTTCCAAGAATATTGCTAGCTTTTTTTAGGATCTTTTTGCTACCTCTAGTTCACACTCAATGGAGGTTGTCTTGAGCTATATTGACCCTAAAATCTTTGAGGAAATGAATCAAAGTCTTATGTTACCCGTCTCAAGGGAGGAGATTAAAGTTGCAGCTTTTTGTCTTGGTAGGACAAAGGCGCTTGGACCTGACGGTTTTTTTGGAAAATGTTATCATTCTGTGATATAGAATATCTAGTAATGTACTTAGGGACCTATGTGTAAACTTTCATTAGGAGCTTAAGTGAACAAAATATCATTAGTAGGATAATTAGTAAATTATCCTACTAATCATTTTGAGGGAGGCTATCATTTATAAATAGCCTACCCTCTATTGTAAGAGATCAGTTTTGACAAGTGCAATATACAGTTCTGTTGTGTGAGAGCCATAGGAGCTCTCCTCTTCTATTCTAATCCCTTTCTTGTGTCTCTTCTACTTTTAATCTTGTGTCTTTCTGTCATATGCTTTATTTTGGATCATAAACCATATCAGTGGTATTAGAGCCGTCCCTCCTTGGCCGTTTCTGTCTGCTGTTCTGTCTCATCTCTCTGTTCTGATTTGGAAACAAACGAAGAAAACTCAAAAATACAGAATTGGCTCAGTTCTTGTTACTTGATGCCTGAATACGAGAAACGAAAGAAGAAGGAAGGTGGCAGCAAGAACCCATCAAGACTGTTCAAGCAGTCATCAAGATTGGTGGTGAATGGTACATACCCGATTGGCGTTAGCAAGAATCATGGAAGAACGCGTGACAGCAATCGAACAACAAATGCAGAAACTCAACAAGATTGAAGAGGTTGACGAAAAAATGGACAAGAATAACAATGACTTACTCGATATGATCGCTGTATTGCGCCAAGAACTAGGACCAGTAATACAAGCTGCGGCTACCGATGACTAACACGTCGTCAACGACAGTCGGGTCTGGGTAATGGCAGAGTGAACGCCGATCAACCAAACCGGGCAACTCAATATACAAAATGGAATTCCCAAAATTTCAGGGCCAAGATATTGAAACGTGGATTCTCAAATGTGAACCTTTCTTTAATCTTGACGGCACACCCGATAATGAAAAGGTAACAATGGCGTCCATGGGGCTTGACGATGCCAGCTTCGTATGGCACGTGGCGACAGAACGATGATGGAGACGCCAACCATACTGGGATGACTATGCGACAATGCTGCGAGACACCTTCGGCTTACCCGTCGACAAGCCCATGTGAGAATTAACCAGATTGAGGCAAACAGGTACTGTGGCAGAATTTAATACTAAATTCGATTCACTATCAGCCAAGTTGGAGTTGATCGAGGAGTACCTGGTTCAAATGTATGTCTTCGGCTTAAAGGAAGAAATCTCAGTCTCGGTATTAATGTTTGACCCATCGACGCTGAGTGGGGCACGTCGACTCACGCGATTACAAGAGGTGTCAATCAATTACACGGCGAAGGCAGGTGGCGATGGGACTGGACGACATGCATCGACTGGTTTTGCCTCAGCGATGCCTTCAAATATGGGTGCCACGACAAGTCTTAGTAGGCAAGGGGGTCAACGCAGTGGGTCCCAACAAAAAAGTGTGGGCAATGAGGGAAGTGGATCCAATAAAACAACACACCAGCTGCCCAAGCCCAATAGTTCCATCGAGAAACCAGTGAGTAAATCTTGGCAAACTTCCAAGCTCCTGTCAGCAGAAGATGAAGCCGACCACCAAGCTAAAAACTTGTGTTTTTATTGCCATGAGGCATTCTCACGCAACCATAGTTGTCCCCAAAGACAGAAAATGAGATTGCAGTTTATGGAACTTGTTGAACACACTGATAACAACACCGAAATTGAAGCTGAACCTGAACAAGAAGATGAGTATGCTCCATTGATTTCCCTTCATGCCATAAATGGAATTGATACAAATGACTCTATGAGAATTCAAGGGAATGTGGGCAAGAAATTGATCCAGGTATTGATTGATAATGGAAGTACACATGATTTCATGGATTATGACTTTGCTGTTAAAATGGGTTGGAAAAATACAGCACCCCCTCTTGCTGCAGTTCAAGTTGCCGGGGGTCAGAAATTGCAGGTTTTTGGCGTATGGCATGGGTTTAGGTGGAAGATGCAAGGTCTGGACTTTGTGTGTGATCTCAGAATTATCAAACTTAATACATTTGATATCGTCTTGGGCTTGACTTGGCTGAAAACGATTAAGAGTGCACTATGGGACTATGAAAAGTTATCAATGCAATTCTGGTATAGGGGAAAATTGTGGGAATTGCAAGCTAGCCCCACAAACTCCCTTCAGGTGGTTTCTTCTACGAAACTAGGGGGTAAGAAGCAACATGGTCCCCAAATGTATTTGGTACAACTCTTGCAACCTCTACCTCAAATTTCAGATGGTAGTACTCTTCATGTTGCTGAAATTTCAGGAAAGTCAGACTTGCCATTTGAAATCCAGCGATCATTAGGAAGGTTTGCAGGGTTATTTGATGAACCTAGAGGCCTCCCTCCACTCAGGCCTGGCCATAATCACCCAATTATTCTTCATGAAGGTACAAATCCTATAAGTCTCAAACCTTATCGTTATTTAGCTGCGCAAAAGGATGTTATTGAGAAACAGGTGGCCGATTTACTACAAACGGGAGTACTCCAGGAAAGCTCTTCTCCCTTTTCAGCCCCTATTGTGTTGGTGAAGAAGAAAGATGGGACTTGGAGGATGTGTATTGATTTTCGTGAACTTAATAGGAAAACTGTGAAGAATCAATATCCTATTCCTTTAGTTGAAGACCTATTGGATGAGCTACATTCAGCTAGGTGGTTCACTAAGCTTGATCTGAGAGCTGGTTATCACCAAATCCGGATGCAACCGGAGGATTGTTACAAGACGGCATTCAAGACTCATTATGGGCACTTTGAGTGGCTAGTTATGCCGTTTGGGTTGACTAATGCACCGACCACTTTTCAAGGTGCGATGAATGCTATTTTTCGCCCTTGGTTAAGGAAGTTTGTTCTTGTGTTTTTTGATGATATTCTGATATATAGTGCGGATATATATGAACATGCTCATCATCTCGAGGAGGTAATGACTATTTTGCAAAAGCATCACTATTTTGTTAAGAGAAGTAAGTGTACATTTGCTGCACAAAGTGTTGAGTATTTGGGGCACATCATTAGCAAGGGTACAGTGGCTACAGATCCTCAAAAGATTCAAGCGGTGGCTGATTGGCCTGAACCAAAATCAGCTAAACAATTAAGGGCTTTCCTTGGCTTAACGGGGTACTATCGAAAGTTTATTCAAGGGTATGGCTCTATTGCTAAACCCCTTACACTTTTATTGCGAAAAGAGGGTTTTAAATGGTCAGAAATAGCAGCTGCATCCTTTCGAGAATTGCAATCTGTCCTTACTTCAGCACATGTTTTGGCTTTACCGGACTTCTCCAAAGACTTTGTGGTGGGAACCGATGCTTGTGGAGGTGGTATAGGTGTTGTTTTGATGCAACTAGGTCAGCCCTTAGCCTATTTCAGTAAGGCTCTTGCTCCTAAACATGTAAGCCTTTCTATCTATGAAAAGGAATTGTTGGCTGTTGTATAAGTAGTGGAATATTGACATCAATACTTGGAAAGAGGTAAATTCGTTATTAAGACTGATCAGCAAAGTCTTAAATACCTCTTAGGACAGAAATTAAAAAATCCATTTCAAATGTATTAGATAGCAAAAACTCCTAGGGTATGATTATGAAATTCAGTGCAAGAAGGGTAACGATAATACAGTGGCTGACGCATTATCTAGATTGCATGGTTCTCAGATTTTGCAGATTTCTTTGGACACTACATCGCCTGAATTAGTGGAGGAAATCAAGCAAAGTTGGGTTGTGGATTTGGAGATAGCAGCTGCCCTTGCACGAGTGAAGGAGGAAGGTGGTGTATTTCACAAATATACGTGGGATGGCTCTTATTTAAGGAAGAGTAACCGGTTGGTTGTGGGAAACGTTGCTGCCCTCAAGTCAAAGCTGCTGGAATGGCTGCACTCTAGTCCTCAAGGAGGCCATTTAGGTATCCAAGGGACTTATTATAAAGTCAAGGGGTTGTTTTGGTGGAAACACTTGCACAAGGATGTGGAGGATTTTGTTAAAGGGTGTGACACATGTGCTAGATGCAAATATGAAACGGTTGCAACTCCCGGTTTGTTAAAGCCACTTCCAATTCCAAGTAAGGTTTGGGAAAGTATTTCCATGGATTTCATTGAAGGCTTGCCTAAATCAAGGGGTAAGGAAGTAATATGGGTTATTGTTGATCGAATGACCAAATATGGCCATTTCATTGCACTTTCTCACCCTTATTCAGCTTCTGCATTGGCACAAGCATTTTTGGATCAGATTTATAAATTGCATGGTGCCCCGGCTGAAATTATGAGTGATCGTGATCCTTTATTCCTTAGTAATTTTTGGAAGGAATTTTTGAAGATCCTAAAGGTTCAACAAAGCCTATCTTCAGCTGCCAGCGCCTTGGGTAGCACAGTGGCACCTCAGCTGGCCTTGGGCTAGTGTCTAGCTTTGTGCCCCTGAATCAGGGTTCGACCCTGCCTGGGACCATTAGGTCCCCAACTAAAAAAAAAGCCTATCTTCAGCTTATCATCCTCAAAGTGATGGTCAAACCAAAGTCCTCAATAGGTGTCTAGAGTCCTATTTGAGATGCATGTGTTGGGAAGTTCCCAAGGAATGGAACCAATGGTTGGCATTAGCCGAGTGGTGGTACAATACAACGTTTCATACATCCACCAAGGCCACTCCACATGAGCTATTATATGGCCAAAAACTAGCTGTTTACATCCCATATGTGCCTAGAATAGCGGTGGTAGAGGCAATTGACAAAAGTTTTACAGCAAGAGAAAAGATGCTTGCTGTCCTAAAATACCACTTGCATCGATCAGCTAATACTATGAAACAAAAGGATGATCTAAAACGTTCGGATAGAGAATTTTAGGTGGGGCAATGAGTTTTTCTAAAGTTACAACCCTATCGTCAGTTTTCAGCTGCTACTAGAAGCAATCAGAAGCATGCTCCTCGCTTCTTTGGCCCGTACAAGGTGCTGGACAAAATCGGTCCAGTCGCATATAGGCTGGAATTGCCTCCGGAAACGAGGATTCATGCCACCTTTCATGTGTCCTTGCTGAAAATTTGTCCTGATCCAAGTGTGAGGCAAAGGCATCCGCCAATAGAGTGACCAACAGTCCCAAATTCATTATACCCTCAGCACATCCTATCTCAATGTGTTGGTAGGAAGAAAAGAAGGATTATTACTGAAGTCTTGGTGCAATGACAAGGTTACCCAGAAGAAGAAGCTACATGGGTTTCATTGTTCAGCTTGAAGCACCAATTTCCAGAATTTCCATTGCCCAACCCTTGAGGACAAGGGCAGTTTTAAGGGGGGCATTGATATAGAATATCTAGTAATGTACTTAGGGACATATGTGTAAACTTTCATTAGGGACTTAAGTGAACAAAATATCATAGGATAATTAGTAAATTATCCTACTAATCATTTTGAGGGAGGCTATCATTTATAAATAGCCTCCCCTCTATTGTAAGAGATCAGTTTTGACAAGTGCAATATACAGTTCTGTTGTGTGAGAGCCATAGGAGCTCTCCTATTCTATTCTAATCCCTTTCTTGTGTCTCTTCTACTTCTACTCTTGTGTCTTTCTGTCATATGCTTTATTCTGGATCATAAACCATATCATTCTGCATGGTCTGAAATTGGTGATTCTGTGTGTTCTATGGTGCATGAATTTTTTGCAGGTCATTCTATTTTAGATGGGATTAATACAACTAATATCACATTTATCCCCAAGATTCATAAACCGGAACATGTTTCTCATTTTCGCCCTAGTGTCCTGTGTAAATTTTCTTATAAAATTATTTCAAAAATCATGGCCAATAGGATGCGACCATTGCTTGATGATTGTATCTCCAAAAATCAGAGTGCCTTTGTCCCTGGTCGCTGTATTCACGACAATACCATTATAGTGCTTGAGGTTTACCATTATCTCCGTCGCAAGAAATCTGGAGGTAAGTATGAGTTCTCTCTTAAGATGGATATGAGTAAGGTGTATCACCGGGTTAAGTGGGACTTCCTTGAGAATGTCCTACTATGATTTGGTTTTTGTATGGAGTGGGTTTCTCTTGTTATGAAATGTGTGCGTTCAATTAGTTTAAATATTTGTTTATCTGGTGAAAATGTGAAATGATTTAGCCCTAGTAGAGGTATTCGCCAGGTAGACCCCCTTTCTTCTTATCTATTCATTATTGTCGCTGAGGTACTCTCTGTTATGATTAGTAAGAGCCAAGATGACAAGAGGATTAAAGGTATTAAGTTGAGTAATGGGTGTCCAGTTCTTACTAATAGTTTTTTTTGCTGATGATGCCTTATTATACATGCATGCTAGTCATCGTAATTATATTTCTTTGGCTAATATTTTGGATTTGTATTGCGCAGCCTCAGGTCTGGTCATTAATCTTGATAAGTCCAGTATTTTTTTCTCCTCTAACACTCCAATTGTAGTGAGAAGTATGGTGGGCGACCTGTTGGGTATCCCCGCAATAGAGGACCTGGGAAAATATCTTGGTATACCAAGCATTGGGGTAAAACAAAGCACTAGGCATTGGCTTATATCAGAGAGCGAGTAATGAGTAAAATTCAAGAATTGAGTCAGTCTCTTCTATCTTTTGCCGACTGAGAAGTAATGATTAAAGCTGTTATCTAGGTGATCCAATCTATCCGATGAATTGCTTCAAATTCCCTTTCAAGACTTGTAAGGAGATTAATAGCCTCATAGCTAACTTCTGGTGGGATGGTAGTGCCTTTGGAGGCAAGACTCATTGGAAAGCGTGGGATGCTATAATCAATAGGAAAAGCACTGGTGGTATGGGATTCTAGGATCAATCTATTATGAATGATGCTCTCCTGGCTAAGACGGCGTGGAGGCTTATTTCACGACCTAATGATCTATGGCCAAAGGTGCTAAAAAGTGTATACTTTCCTAAGCATGACTTTATTGATGCGAAAAAAGCCTATAAGACCTCATGGTGTTGGTCTAGTATCTTGGATGACAGAAATTTCCTTAGGAAAGGTCTAAGTGAGATATTGGTAATGGTACTGCGATCAGAATATGGGGTGACCGTTGGGTCCCACAAGTTAACTTCCTGAAGAGACCTAGCAACACCGATGACTCGATTACCTTTGAAGGTAAAGTCTGTGACATGATAATTAACAGGCAATGGGATCTTACGCCTATTAACTAATATTTGTCTTCTGAAGTCAAAGATGCAATATATAAAATCCCTTATCCCCACTAATGGGCTGGAAGACAAGCTGTTATGGACAAGTGCTGTAATACCTTAAAAATCCCACATATGATAAGTATCATAATGTAGTGAATAATACCTATTGGAAATAGGTGAATATGTGGTCTCAAATAATAAATTATAATTATCTTATTTTCTAAGGTAATTTCTATGGAAATTAGAAGAGATAAAATGCCAAACAAGCCCTAAGTGGATCTATGAGTCATAAAATACTATGATAAATCCTTAGAGGCAGTAAAATATTTGTTAAAAATTAGAAAGTATGTTGTCTCTAATTTAAATAATTTTTGGGACTATTTTCCTTGGAAAATATTAAGGCAAAATTAAATATGATTTTGGGGGACATAAGTTGTCCAATGATTTTTAATATTTTATGTGGAGCATAAAATACCAATGTCAGTAAAATAGTTGTGAGAAAATAATTTATCTTAAATAAGAAAATTATCAACAATTAGTAAGTGATTAAATAAATAATTAATGGCTAATTGTTTAAGTATCAGTAAATGAAGTATTCAAAGTTAATTATTTAAAACCTCTAAATTGGGATTAATGACCTATAAAGGATCAAGATTGGTATAAAGAATATTGCTAAGTGATTTGGCATAATTAAGAAGTATATAAGGTGAATTACATAGAATCCCTAAGGCTTAATTAACCAACAAAGGATTAAGCAATAAGATAATTATCTAATTAGATAATTAAAGCATAATTAGTTAATTAAGTAAAATGTTGAAAAGTCAAAAAATTGGGGGAGTAAATCCATAAAGTTGAACACTGAACAAGGGATTTTATCGGGTAAATCCATAAAGTAAAGGATAGGATGATGTCATCAATGACATCATCAACTTGTTGAAGAAGTTGTAGATGATGTCATCAATGACATCATCAACTTGTTGAAGAAGTTGTAGAAAAGTTCAAAACAATTACCAAAATGTCACACAAAAACTCTATAAATAGCCTTCTCCTTCCATTTGAATTTTCACACCAAATCCTCTTAAGGATTTCGAAATATTAGAGAGAAGTTAGAGAGAGGAGCTCTGGAGAAGTGAGAGCTAGAAGGAAGAGGAGGTTCTGCAAGGGTAAGTTCTTCGGTTCTTAGTTTTTGTTCGGTAGTTCTTGAAGTTCTAGGGTAGAGGTTGTTTTGATCTTTAATCTTCCAGTATATTGTAGATATCACGTTTTAGGGTTAAATATGATATATATTTCGAAAATTATGATGGAGATAGAGATATGTCAAAATTTTGGAAGATTAGAGTCAAAGTAACGAAGTTCTGGCGAAATTCCGCCGATTAGGGGAGTCAGGGGTAAAATGGTCATTTTTGACTAAAATGACTGTTATGATGATTGTTTAGTAACAAATACGCTATTTTCCTTATATGATACCTGTGATCATGTTCCGATCGTCACACGTACCGTATATCGTCAGCGAAGGTACGTTCGCGTACTGTAACACTAACACTGATATTTATGGTATGCGTATATGTGGTATAAGTATTGTATGCAAATTGTGGTTGATGGTCTGTTGATATGTTGTGAGTATTGTTATGTGCTTTTGGATACATGCACTCCGTGTGGTACATCTATATGCACTCCGTGTGGTACATCTACATGCACTTCATGTGGTACATCTACGTGCACTCCGTGTGGTACATCTAGATGCATTCCGTGTGACACATATGTTATATTGTTAATGTGGTGATTGACTGTGATCCATATACTGTATATGTGAATATGAGGTTAACCATTACCTGGGGTCCGTATGCATTGGACCTCAGCTCTTAACATAGCGTCAGGGTCAGGAGGACCGAGGATCGAGGAGAGAGGAAAGCTGCAAGCTTAGAGGTCCGGCTGAAGACTATCTTTTGTTGCCAGTGAGACACTTCTGTTGTTATTTAATTCAAAGAAACTCTCGGTTATCGTACTGTCTCTGTAACTAGCCAGTTGGCATTTTGAATACATATCAGTTACTCTTATGCTCCGATGCTCTACTCTGATGGAAAAAAAATATACTGCTTTTGAAAACGGGATGTTACACTTTGGTATCAGAGCTAGTTTTTCTGATGGCAAATTCGATTCATGATCGGGGGTTCTCACAGTGTGATCTGTGGCGAAGCATTGGCTTTTACCCCGACATGGCCAGACGGCTAGCCACCGTCTTGGTTGTATCCATCGTGAGGCGGTGCGTAAAAATAGCGGCTGAGGTACATTTTGTTGCCACGGCATATGTTGCCAGAGAGACATTTTTGGTATCAGAGTTGTTGTCCTGGCATGAATCTAACTAAGTTATTCCAAAACCTTTTGGTGCAAAAGGCAATGCTAGTCTATGTGGGTGCGCCAATTAGTCGCCGTGAACTCGGTGAGGCCCCCATGAAGACACTTACCTGGCCAATTGGTTTGGCTAACGGAGTTAGGCTCTACGCCTTTTTAAAGATCATGTTTTGAAAACGAGTACTGATATAGCCCTAGGTCAGTGTACCACCCTATTTCGGTATACCAGTCTGAATCGGTATATCATCCTGAACCGGTGTACCACCCTCTGTCGGTGCATCATTCTAAACCAGAGACGGTGTATCCATCGTCTGTATTTTTATCAATTCCAGTCTCTAATAATTCTGATAACTCTGATAATTCTGATAATCTCCAGTTTGTACTAGACGATGATTCTATCCTAACACAGATCTCATATGGGAAGTTGGGCCATGCCGAACGAAACTCTATGACCGACAAAGATAAATGCATGCGGTATTTGACCCATGTTGAGAACTTCTATCAGAGGACCTTCTGTTACATATTTCCGTACCCGTTTTTGAGTGGAGAGAACCAACGAAATTCTGAACAAGGGAGATGAAAAGGGAAGACCTATGTGGTTTAAAGTCGATGATCAAATGTTTCTACGAATATCCTTGGTGACCGGTGTCAGTAGAACACTTCAAAGGCGAACGAATAGTCCGTATTACGAAAGACCATTCGAAATTTTAGATAGTATTACCGCCAAACTTGACTAAATTCTCCATAACGCGTTCCACGTTTCTTAGTTGTTACAATTTGACCGCGATCGTGTCATTGAGTAGGAGGTACCTTGTGTTACCAGGGTGTGTGGGCGCCATGGAAGCATTTAAAGTATCTTGTGTTGCAATGGTGTATGGGAGCCATGGAGACATTTTGGTATCTGTGGTGTTGACGGTGTATGGGAGCCACAGAAAACACTATATATCAAAGTTTGATATGACAAGATCTTTGTAGTCGAACTTGAGATAGAGTAAATATCCGGAATTTATGATCCGAAGTCTAGATAGTACGGAGTTTAGATGATAGAATGCAAATTTCGAGGACGAAATTTTATTTAACGGAGGGGGAAATGTAATACCTTAAAAATCCCACATATGATAAGTATCATAATGTAGTGAATAATACCTATTGGAAATAGGTGAATATGTGGTCTCAAATAATAAATTATAATTATCTTATTTTCTAAGGTAATTTCTATGGAAATTAGAAGAGATAAAATGCCAAACAAGCCCTAAGTGGATCTATGAGTCATAAAATACTATGATAAATCCTTAGAGGCCGTAAAATATTTGTTAAAAATTAGAAAGTATGTTGTCTCTAATTTAGATAATTTTTGGGACTATTTTCCTTGGAAAATATTAAGGCAAAATTAAATATGATTTTGGGGGGCATAAGTTGTCCAATGATTTTTAATATTTTATGTGGAGCATAAAATACCAATGTCAGTAAAATAGTTGTGAGAAAATAATTTATCTTAAATAAGAAAATTATCAACAATTAGTAAGTGATTAAATAAATAATTAATGGCTAATTGTTTAAGTAAGAGTAAATGAAGTATTCAAAGTTAATTATTTAAAACCACAAAAGCCACCCAATAATGCCAGATTAACCAAACAACAACTGGTTTAAACACTTTTAAGCAAACATCGTCACTCAACATAGTAACATCAACATCAAGAGAATCCATCTTACTATTCTCAACTCAATATCAAAACAACATCAGCATAGAAGTATTGAATCTTGAATAAATCTCTAACCTCTCAATCTTATTAGAGTAAATACCCTTTCTAGTCCCTGACAAAAAACACGGACCCCATTTTGGTCCCTGACAAAAAAAGGTTCTTTTTAGTCCATAAAAAGGACGAATAAGGGTCGATTGGTGGACATTTTGATCCCTCACAAATTTCCAAAAGATCCTTTTTAGTCCCATAAAAAGGACGAATAAGGGTCGGTTTTTTTGTCAAGGACCAAAATGGGGTCCGTGTTTTTTGTCAAGGACCAGAAAGGGTATTTACTCATGTTATTATTTACCACTACCATTGCCTTTGATTTACCTCTAGCCTCCCTAGACGCTTCAAGAGTTGTCACCATACAAGGACTATTCATGAACCCCAAGAGCTCCAAATTTGAATCGCTCTTCATCCACACTGAAGCAGGAGGTACCCAGATCGCAGCGGTCACCATTTTTGAGCCTGATGCTGCCAAATTTTTTGAAAGGCGGCATGTAGATTATGTCCTAATAAGAAGCTAACTGATTGTCCATAACTCTATCATATCTTTCCATTTTTGTTGAAATGAAGGTCATGTTGGAAATTATGCCCTAGGGGCAAGTCATTGTAGTTTAGACGTTTATGTTATTTAAAGTATTCTCCTTTAGTTATCATTTCATTTGCATGTTTATAGTGATAACTGATCCTTGGATATATCTTATAGATTATCCTAAATGTCCCTGGTCAGTCATATGCGCGGGAGTGAAGATGAAATGAGACCAGTATGACTTTGATGAGTATGGAGATACGAGTCAAAGTCATAGGCACTTGTAAGAGTAAAAGGTGCTGGAACGACCCACTATGAGAAAGCTGCATGGATTAAGTCATAAGCTTTTCTCAGGTATAACAGCGTCACAACGCCCGTTGACCTGAGATCATCATGGATTCCTACATGATGAGTCACTGATCTTTGACCTAGTCAAAAGTCACCTTTGACCGGGTGATGATAAAGGTTATGATCGGGATCAATGGTTTTCATGCAGAGGAATGTGAATGGTCAAGATGGAATTTGTCCCTCACATTTGTAGAGAGATAACACTGGGCCCCTCAATGAGTGAGTTTGAGAAATGTATGGCCATACTACGATGGAAAGGAGTTTCCATTTCAATTGTTATACTACTCAAAAACGAGAAAGTAATGGTCAAGAACAGGAAGTTGACATTATCCATGCCTCATCATTGACCAAATTATCGCGTGACAAAGGGGACGTGACATGGTTGTACGAAAGGCTGTATTGTATCATCGATCCCCATATGAATTGGGTAGTCGCAATGTCTTGCTAGAGGCCGTTTGCGACTTGTGGGCCGGTACAACATTGGCCCACTAGCAATCTCATGTGGGCTTGCAGTGTCGCACACAAGAATAGCCCAACACGAGCAAAAGTGTCTAGATTCATTGAATCTTATATATGTCTAAGATTTAATGAATACTGTATTTAATCTAGGATGAGAATATATATATATATATATATATATATATATATATATATATATATATATATATATATATATATATATATATATATATATATATATATATATATATATATATATATATGGGGTTATCGTTTGTCATGTCACTTGACATAAGGTTATGTCAAGTGAGCCCAAAACTACGTCGTTTTGAGGTTAGAGGAATTAATGAACTCTCAAAACGACGTAGTTTTGGGTCGAGAATTAATAAAGGATCTTTTAGTAAAATTCTTATAATAAATACTAAAACAAAAATACAAAAACACCCTTCATTAATTTCCTTAACTCCTAAAACGACGTAGTTTTGGGCTCACTTGACATAATCTTATGTCAAGTGACATGACAAACGATAAACCCTATATATATATATTATTAAATTTGAAATAATAATAATAATATTATATATAATTTTTGATTTATTTGATAAATTAAATAACTATAATAAATTGAGATATTGTATCTCAGCTTTAATTTTTGAATAAATGATATCATATATATGATTTAATTTAAATTCATATATATCTCAGATTTAATTAAATAGATAGATATCATATCTCAGATTTAATTTATAGAGACAAATTAAATCAGAAGGCTTTTAATTTAGATTAAATAAATAGATTAGATTAGATCTATAAGATAGATTTAATTAATATATTATTTTAATCCAAATTCAAATCTCAAAATTAATAAGGATTAATTTTGAATTTAATACGCATATAAGGTTTAGAAAAAACCTAAGACAGAGAGTCAGTCGTATTAGAAAAGCCGCGAGAAACCCTAGAGACAAAAAGAATATAGAGACGCACAGTTCAAAGGTGCTAGCACGCTTCCGTCCGTGTTTGAAGGCGGTTCGTGTGGATACTGGTAGAGGGATGAGACTCGCAAAGTCAGCTCCTATTTGATCGAACGAGATGGCACCACGTTCGAGATGTATGACGGTCGAGACTTACGACGTTCGAGATTTGCACCAGGACGAGTTGAACAAAACGCTCAATCCTTCGCATAGGTACGGTTCCTTTTCTAAACTTGATTTGAACGCCGTTGATGGATCCTCCGATGGGATTTGTAAGTTTTAATTCTGCTGCGTGTACGGATCCTAACAGGTTGTAACATCCCATTTTCAAAAGCAGTAATTTTTTTTTCCATATATCAGAGTAGAGCATCGGAGCAAATCAAATGTTGAGTAACTGATACAACAATAACAGTGGCGTAAACGCCTGTTCATAAAGAACATTACATTATCTGTTCAAATCTTAGATGTCCTCGATCGGTTCTTTATGCGTTTTTCATATGTGGTGCTTACACAGCTTACGCTCATCCTCCGTCCTCGAGTCTCCGGACCCTGAAGCTATAATAAGAGCTGAGGTCCAATGCCCACCGGACCTCAGGTAACGGTTAAACTCATGCTTATATAAACAATACATGCACAATGATATCTCTAGTATACGCATAGATCCATACAGTACATCGTATGATCAAAAGATAACAACTACACTATCATGCAAAGTTATCCCTGGTTTGCAACATCCGTGCCACGATGTACAGTCGTGTCCTCGCCGCTAGGAAACATAACGGTATTATTATGACTATAACCCGTAAAGCCGTAAGTAGTGATCTAAGTCTACCTTAGTCACTGTGCATATCCAGGACAGAGTCCCGTTCATGGCTTTATGAAATCATCCACAACATATATAAGCATATAAACATCAGTGTCATTGTTACAGTACGCGTCCGTACCTTCGTTGACGAGCGTTTGGTACGTTGATGAAAAACTGTACTTTTGACGGAAAACAGCAGTACGTCTTAACAGCGGCACGTTAGATAGCGGAACGACTGCGGTATGACGGCGGTTCGTGATCAACGATTTCCTATAGGGATAATATCACATTTTTCAATATTTGACATCATAACAGGCATTTTAGGTACAAATTACCATTTTGCCCCTATTCCCTTAATTGCCGTAATTTCGCCAGCGCTTCGCTACTTTAACTCTATTTCTCCAAAATTTCAACATACCTCTTTCTCCAACATATTTTTGAAATAAATATCATATCTACCCCTAAAACATGATATCTAAATCATACCTGAAAAACTAAAGATCTAACACTCCTACTATAACTACCGAAAGAACTTAAGGCTAAAGACCGAAGAACTTACTCAGAGCTTCGCTACAAAATTCCCCGGACTCCTTCCTCCTCCTTGCTGCTCCAAGTTTCGGCCTTGGAAAGCTTCTTTGGTGTGAAAAATTATGAAGGAAGTGAAGGCTATTTATAGAGTTTTTGCAAGGGTATTTCGGGAATTTTTGCTTCTTTCTGGACCACACAAATTAGGGTTTTCTAGAAGGTGAATTCTTGGCCACAAAACTCACTTGGCCGACCAGCCCCTTGCCCAAGCCAAGGATGAGTCTTCAAATTTTCTTTTGCTTTTTGCCTCTGACCCGATAAAATTCCCCGATCGGTGTCCTAATGGCGTAATCTTGGAAAATCTCAAAATTCCGGGGATATACCACTGAAGATCACAAATTAGGGTTTTCTAGAAGGTGAATTCTTGGCCACAAAACTCACTTGGCCGACCAGCCCCTTGCCCAAGCCAAGGACGAGTCTTCAAATTTGCTTTTTCTTTTTGCCTCTGACCCGATAAAATTCCCCGATCGGTGTCCTCATGGCGTAATCTTGGAAAATCTCAAAATTCCGGGGATATACCACTGAAGATCACTTTTTCCTCTTTCAAAATACTTGGGTCAACTAAAATTTTGACCTCATTCAGGGTGTCATCGGTTCCGCGGAAGATTTTGGATATCCGCCTTCGGTTGCAGAAATCACTTCGGGTAACAACATCTTCAGGACAAAAATCCACTGATTCATAAAATGCCTAGATGTTTACCAACTCAATCTTGGATTTCAAGTTATGGCTTGGTTTCTATAGATTTTCATTTATCTAATTTACTTTTTGAACATCAGATAGATTCTCAGCCAGTGCAGGATAACCCTTTTCGGTTACGGAAATAACTTCGGAGGTAACCAACTCCGAGCTAAAAATTCACTTGTTTCTAATATACTCTGGTTTTAGAAACCTTGTTCATGGTTTTCTAGATAGAATTTAATTTCTATCGGTGGTCAATTATCCTATTTGTTTTTTCACAAATTTTATTATTATTTTAATACAACTTGCACAAAAAGATATCATGATATTTTTTCTTCATTCTTATCCCTATTTTCTTGCAAAATTTCGGCTGCCATGTTTTTATTTTTATTTATATTATTTTTTAATTAATATTATATATTTTAATTATTTAAAAATTATTTTATATAATTTTTTTCACAAAATTTCCCTATTGGTCGATACATGTTTTTAGGCTTAAAATTACTTAATCTCAAATATTTTTCTTAATATTTTTCCAATAATTAGCAAATATATTTTATGCTAATTTTAGCCATAAACCACTAATTATAGGGTTTTACATAATTATCTTTGGATTTTCCTTTGTTTAAGCTCAACTAATTAGCCAATAATTATTTAATTAAATACCCAATAATTGTTGATAATTTTCTTAATTTGAATAACTCATTACCTCACAACTTTTGCACTGACATTAGTATTTTATGTCTTATGCATTATATTAAAATTCACGGGGGCATTTTGGTCATTATAATACTTTTTGATTTTTCTCCCTTTATTTTTTCAAGGTTATATTTTATTAAATTACCAAAATTAGAGACAATATACTCTCTAAATTTTAATAATTATTTTACTGCCTGCTAGGATTTTTCATAATTCCCTTAGGTCATTATATGCTCCACAAGGGCATTTTAGTAATTTTGACTCCTTATTCTTTTTCCCTAATTTCCAAGAGATTTTTCCCTTATAAATACAATATTTATAACACAGAAATTGAAACCACATATTCACCTATCAGAAATAGACATTTTTTTATCCGGGTATTACATTTCTCCTCCCCTTAAACAAAATTTCGTCCTCGAAATTTGCACTTTACCCCCTAAACTTCGTACTATCTACACTTCGAACTATTAACCTCGGATCTTTTCTCTATCTTAGGTTCGACTACAAAGATCTTATCATGTCGTACTTTGATATATAGTGTCTCCCAAAGCGCCCATACACCGCGGTTAACACCACAGATACCAAAATGTCTCCATGGCGCCCATACACCATGGCAACACAAGATATCATACATGTCACCATGGCGCCCATACACCATGGCAACACAAGATACCTTCTACGCAATGACACGATCACGGTCGAATTGTAATAACGACAAAACATGGAAACGTTATGGAAGTTTAATCAAGTTCGGGGATAAGGTTATCTAGTAGTGACTGGTTCGTTTTTAACGAATACTTCGAATGATTTCACGTAATGCGGACTTCATGTTTGCCTTCGAGGTGTTCTATCGACAGGATTCAGTTTATGGTTTCGCGGAGAATTTCCTTTGACAGGATTCAGTTTCCGTCATACTCAAGCAGTTTTCGTTCCTTGAAACGTCATGTGAGATACTGGTACAAATTTCCTGCGGAAAGTACCAACTCAATATTTTCTTTATCCGATTGATTCTTATTTTCTACATCGTAGCCCTATAGTAACTTCATATAGCGATACTATATATATCATCGAGTTCTTAAGGTTTTTCAAGCACTTGTGGTAGCAGTACTCTTCTATGATCATATCTTAGAGGCATAGCCTTTACTTTCTTAAATTAAACACGATAATCACTAACTCTAAGTCGTGTGTAGATTAGATTGACTTGAGAGGCTCCCACTGACGAGAGGTGTAAGTCATTATGCTGTCCTGCTGCAGCAAGACATATCCCAAACCATACCTACTGGTACCACTACAGACTACTTGGATTTGAGATAACCAATTTCTTGGTGCTATAACCAACTTTCCCCTAAATCTATGGAAACACATCTCACAGTCCTTGTTCCACACAAAAGTTTTGATTTTTACTCGTGAACCTTGTCATTGGCAAGTTACGAGAAATTTTTCATGAATCTGCGGTACTATCCCGCTAGACCCAAAACTACATATCTATGTTACTATTTCTGGTTGTTTCTATTCCAGAACTGCTTCCACTTTGCTTAAATAAGTTAACAACGTCGTTGCGTCATAGAACATGGCCAAGAAAGTTATTTCTGACAGCCAACACTCGTAATTACTTAGTAAGGAGTTGTGTCTTCCTCTAGCATTCTTGCTACTGATAGTCCTCGTTCTTTGTATTTTTTTTTTAATGTCTGAATAGTTGAGGACATCGTCAAACAACGCCTTTATTACCCTACCTATTTGTTTAAGAGAAAATTTTGTTCCGGCATTCTATGAACAAGATAGGTGCATTCAGTTTGGAAAATTACCAGAGATTCCAAATTACTCGTACTTAGTCCTGAAACTATTTTCAGAACAATACTAGTTTCGATTTGCCGCTAGTTTGACACAATTGCGCATGTCGTGGACATTGTGAAGTAGTAAGAAAATATATATTATACTCGTAACTTGGTTTCATATATGCTTCATAAGCAAAAGAGTTTACACCTAATCACACCTAATGGTGTAGCTAATACATATGCATGAATCCCAAAAGGATCCGTACAAGCATCAAAAGTACATGATCGATTTACCACTCGGATCGATTTATATTTGTCACAGATTTCTACTGAGTGTTAGTATCTTGGACCGTTCCCGAAGATTCTCCGGCCTCCTCTTCAATCATCGCCATCATCTGGCCTGAATTCGGTAGCCCCAACTTTGCAGCTTTTAGGGGACAGTGCACGCTGATGTGTCCAGGCTGTTGACACTTGAAGCATATCAGCCTTCCATCGCAGTCAGTATGTCGATGATGATAACTCCCACATTTCGGACATGATCGAGGTCCCGTCACTCTAGGGTTGTACTGTTGCCCATTGTATCTAGTACCTTGGTGGTGACTTCCGTGCTCAAAACAGTCCTTGATAATGTGCCCCGACTCCAGACATTTGTAACAAACCCGTTTCCCCATACAGCTAATACCAGGATGGTACCTCCCGCATTTCCAACATGGTAGGGGGCTCGGCATTTTTGGATAGCTCTGCTGCCTAGTCTGGACTGTCTTCTTGCCTTTTCCTCAGTGGTTGACCCCAGGAAACTTCCTTTTCAGTGTGGGGCTTTTGTGACTAAATTTGGCATGAGTTGCCTTACGACTATTGACCTTCCTTGATTTACGCAGCTCTTCTAAGTTGCACTTCATCAGACGGCAGGATTCCAATTGTCTCTCAATCTGTCTTTCTTGTCTCTCAGCTTGCTTTTCTGCCAGAAGTTCCTTCATCATCTCTCCTTGTTCATGAATTACAGCCATTGCCTCTTGCAAAGCAATCTGTTGATCTGGTTCTTGAGCTGGCTGCGCAGGATGTTGTACTAGAACTGGTATCACCTGTGGTTGTCCACCTTTATTTCCACCTCGGCCTCGATTTCAGCTTCTACGGGCTCTGATTCCTTGCAAATTTTCCATCCTATCTTTCTACTAGAAATTTTAAGGGATAATTTAGTCTTTCTAAGCAAACAGATATTACACGTAGTGTTTATGGCAAAAGATGTCATATTATGTAGCTGGTTTTAACTAGTAGTTACGTCTTATATCCCACGTTATAGTTACTTACTCATATATTTGGTTAGAACTAGTCTTTACAGATGATTTAGAAAGAAATAGAAGTTGGTTGTATGTTTTTTATCTAAAAGTTTATCCGTCTGCCCCATCCAGAATTGGTCTTGAAAAGAGATTTAAAGATACTGAGAAAAAGTGGTACTTTGAAAACATATATATTAAACATATGTTTAAGTTGTTACAGTCGTCTGCGCTTCCCGTCAAACTAGTCTATACGTCACAAACCCTTATTTCATCAGCTATCTTACAACTTCTCAGAGGTTTTTGGAAAAGTGTCAACATATTAGCACGACAAACAGGTTCCGCTATTCCCTTCTAACTTCTTTAGATTATTCTTGTTTCTGTTTCTGTAGATATCATGAATCACCCGGCACTTGAGACGACGAATGAATGTATGAAAACTTTGGATAGGGCCTTCTCCTAAGAGCTCGTTTGTGCTTTCCATCCAGAAACGATTTTGAGGAAAATGGTACAAGGTAGATTTTGCCCAATCTTCTCGGGAGTAGGACGGAATGAAGTACATGTTCCTTTGATCATACGTCGTCACCATATTCTGCAAGTATTGATAATATTCGTCCTTTATTGTTGTCGCATGCTGAGCGGCATCTCCATAGTCGAGGCTTAGGATGTCCACTAGCATCCCGTTTTGATCTAGAACATAGTTCAGGAAAATAGGTTTATAACTGGTATGAGATTCATTATCTAAAATTTCCTGGTTACTAGATTGGGAATCATCAGAGTTGTCTCCATCAAACGAATGGTCCGATGAATCTGGTTCTTCTGGCTTTGGTGAAGGTTGTGCTATATTCGGGAGTGCATGGTGTATGAGTACAGGTTCATAATTAAGGTCAAGTGGGTACTCTAGTCCAGAATAATACACGGGTTCTGGTGCAAAAATACATGTAGGGGAGTTTAGATTCAAGAATTCAGGATTAGGGTTATGCTCCGGTAGAAATTGATTTTCGGGTTCAGGAAAGTATGCTGGTTTAGGATCGTAGTTCGGTTCAGAGTTACTGTTGATCCTTATGTGCCTAGGGTTTGCTGATTTCCGCGCAGTACGTCTCATGGTCCCATGACAATCCACGTGGAAAGGTCCTTCTGCATCCATCTTTACTGTATCCCATGGAAAACGTTAGACATGAGAAAAACAACGACTAACAGATTTTTATTTTACTAGTATCCATATTACTAACAATTAGGCACCCTTAATATCCCTGTTCAAAATTTCGTTGGTTCATTTTTCGCAGAAATGAGTACAGAAGTACGTATCAGGAGTTCTTCTACATGAGTCAAATACTGCATGTACTTATCTTTGTTGGTCTCAGAATTTCATCTGGTGTGACCCAGCTCCATATATGAGCTCCATGTCAGGATAGATTTACCGTTTAGTACCATCTGGCGATTATCAGAGTTATCAGGTACTAATATCAGGGTTATCAGATACTGATATCAGCATAGGTTCAGGCGGTGGACAAACCGGCCCTGGGTTCAGTCTTAACCCTATTGTCTCGGAAACTATGGATATACGCGCAGTACGTCTTACTTGTTTTAGTGTAGTTTATGTCTGGGGATTTATTCCCATCTATCACTACAACGTCACAGCAGAGTTATACCAGTACTTTTTTTTTCAAAATATACTCCAAGTTTTAAAAAGGCTTTGAACCTAACTCCGTTAACCGAACAGAATGGCCAGGTAAGTGTCTACCATGGGGGCCTCGCCGAGTTCACGGCGACTAATTGGCACACCCACGTAGACTAGCCTTGCCTTCGACACCAAACTGTCCGTAATAACATCGTTAAATTTATGCCAGGACTACTGCTCTGATATCAAAAATGTAACATCCCATTTTCAAAAGCAGTAAATTTTTTTTCCATATATCAGAGTAGAGCATCGGAGCAAATCAAATGTTGAGTAACTGATACAACAATAACAGTGGTGTAAACGCCTTTTCATAAAGAACATTACATTATCTGTTCAAATCTTAGATGTCCTCGATCGGTTCTTTATGCGTTTTTCATATGTGCTGCTTACACAGCTTACGCTCATCCTCCGTCCTCGAGTCTCCGGACCCTGAAGCTATAATAAGAGCTGAGGTCCAATGCCCACCGGACCTCAGGTAACGGTTAAACTCATGCTTATATAAACAATACATGCACAACAGATATCTCTAGTATACAGCATAGATCCATACAGTACATCGTATGATCAAAAGATAACAACTACACTATCATGCAAAGTTATCCCTGGTTTGCAACATCCGTGCCACGATGTACAGTCGTGTCCTCAGCGCTAGGAAAACATAACGGTATTATTATGACTATAACCCGTAAAGCTGTAAGTAGTGATCTAAGTCTACCTTAGTCACAGTGCATATCCAGGACAGAGTCCCGTTCATGGCTTTATGAAATCATCCACAACATATATAAGCATATAAACATCAGTGTCATTGTTACAGTACGCGTCCGTACCTTCGTTGACGAGCGTTTGGTACGTTGATGAAAAACTGTATTTTTGACGGAAAACAGCGGTATGTCTTAACAGCGGCACGTTAGATAGCGGAACGACTGCGGTATGACGGTGGTTCGTGATCAACGATTTCCTATAGGGATAATATCACATTTTTCAATATTTGACATCATAACAGGCATTTTAGGTACAAATTACCATTTTGCCCATATTCCCCTAATGGCCGTAATTTCGCCAGCGCTTCGCTACTTTAACTCTATTTCTCCAAAATTTCAACATACCTCTTTCTCCAACATATTTTTGAAATAAATATCATATCTACCCCTAAAACATGATATCTAAATCATACCTGAAAAACTAAAGATCTAACACTCCTACTATAACTACCGAAAGAACTTAAGGCTAAAGACCGAAGAACTTACTCAGAGCTTTGCTACAAAATTCCCCGAACTCCTTCCTCCTCCTTGCTGCTCCAAGTTTCGGCCTTGGAAAGCTTCTTTGGTGTGAAAAATTATGAAGGAAGTGAAGGCTATTTATAGAGTTTTTGCAAGGGTATTTCGGGAATTTTTGCTTCTTTCTGGACCACACAAATTAGGGTTTTCTACAAGGTGAATTCTTGGCCACAAAACTCACTTGGCTGACTAGCCCCTTGCCCAAGCCAAGGATGAGTCTTCAAATTTGCTTTTGCTTTTTGCCTGTGACCCGATAAAATTCCCCGATCGGTGTCCTGATGGCGTAATCTTGGAAAATCTCAAAATTCCGGGGATATACCACTGAAGATCACTTTTTCCTCTTTCAAAATACTTGGGTCAACTAAATTTTTGACCTCATTCAGGGTGTCATCGGTTCCGCGGAAGATTTTGGATATCCGCCTTCGATTGCAGAAATCACTTCGGGTAACAACATCTTCGGGACAAAAATCCACTGATTTCAAGTTATGGCTTGGTTTCTATAGATTTTCATTTATCTGATTTACTTTTTGAACATCAGATAGATTCTCAGCCAGCCCAGGATAACCCTTTTCGGTTACGGAAATAACTTCGGAGGTAACTGATAATTGAATATTTTATACACTTATTTTTGTCTCTTGAATAATAATTTAGGACCCTTTAGCTAATAAATAATGGCTCTTATGTTTATTTGGGCCTTGGGCCTTTTATTGCATTTTAGCTATTTTTAATAATAAAATTCCAGTTTTGTGTTGCTTCACTATTTCTACCATAACTCTTGAACCAGACATCGGATTTGCCTCATTTTTGTCTCATATTTCAGATGATTCAGAGAGCTACAATTGTTATGAAGACATCAAGAGCAAATTCGGTCAAGAAGGAGGTCAATTTTGGAGCCAAAGTCGGATGTACAATTCTGGATTTATTTTGGACCCGAATTTTGTAATTTAAGTCCAGTTATATTTTATTTCATTTTGGGCTAAAACTATGAGAGCCCATTTCGTTTTAGGTTATTTTTAAGTATGGCAGCTGCCACAAACATATTCATTCACGTTTTTAACATTAGAGTGGATCAAAATACAAGTTTTCATTTTCTCTCATCTCGTTCTTCATGTTCTTCGCGCGTTCTTCGTGTTCTTCGTTCGTTCTTCGATTTTCCCAGCCATGATCGGCTAAACTCTTGTGATTAACCCAACGATGAGGATTCCATGATTCATCCAGAGAACTCGTGCCTAATCGGTAACTACTCGATTCTGTTTTCATCTTATCGGATTCGATTTCTGAAAATAGTTCGAATATTAGATTTAATATTCGGTTTGGTTCATCCCAAGGACTTAGTTCGGACTAGGTTACGGTGTTGCTGTGCGATTGCACGGTGAGACGCCACTGTCCGGACAGATTCTAGGCGATCGTCTAGGCGAGGAATCTCGGATGAATGCGAGATTTCGATTCATCCGAACCAAACGTGGGTTAGTTGTATTTTCGTTCAATGATGGAGGTTTCGGGTTTATTGGATTCTGTTTGACTCTGTTTATTGCATTTTGATTATGTTATTTCGTTTTGTTCTATTTTGTTAAACCAAACCCCCCATTTTATCATTCTGTTTCACTATTGTTATTGAACAAGCCCGCTGCAAATTCGTTGGGAAACGACCCAGGTTCCCTAATTCTGCAAATTGTTTTCGAACTTGGTTTATTTTGGAAGACACGGCAAAATCTCTTTCCAGTAACCAACTCCGAGCTAAAAATTCACTTGTTTCTAATATACTCTGGTTTTAGAAACCTTGTTCATGGTTTTCTAGATAGAATTTAATTTCTATCGGTGGTCAATTATCCTATTTGTTTTTTCACAAATTTTATTATTATTTTAATACAACTTGCACAAAAAGATATCATGATATTTTTTCTTCATTCTTATCCCTATTTTCTTGCAAAATTTCGGCTGCCATGTTTTTATTTTTATTTTATTTACTTTTTAATTAATATTATATATTTTAATTATTTAAAAATTATTTTATATAATTTTTTTCACAAAATTTCCCTATTGGTCCATACATGTTTTTAGGCTTAAAATTACTTAATCTCAAATATTTTTCTTAATATTTTTCCAATAATTAGAAAATATATTTTATGCTAATGTTAGCCATAAACCACTAATTATAGGGTTTTATATAATTATCTTTGGATTTTCCTTTGTTTAATCTCAACTAATTAGCCAATAATTATTTAATTAATTATCCACTAATTGTTGATAATTTTCTTAATTTGAATAACTCATTACCTCACAACTTTTGCACTGACATTAGTATTTTATGTCTTATGCATTATATTAAAATTCACGGGGGCATTTTGGTCTTTATAATACTTTTTTGATTTTCCCCCTTTATTTTTTCAAGGTTATATTTTATTAAATTACCAAAATTAGAGAAAATATACTCTCTAAATTTTAATAATTATTTTACTGCCTCCTAAGATTTTTCATAATTCCCTTAGGTCATTATATGCTCCACAAGGGCATTTTAGTAATTTTGACTCCTTATTATTTTTCCCTAATTTTCAAGAGATTTTTCCCTTATAAATACAATATTTATAACACAGAAATTGAAACCACATATTCACCTATCAGAAATAGCCATTTTATTTATCCGGGTATTACACAGGTCATATTCATAAAACTAATTAAATGAAGCCATTATCTTCATCAAACTAAATTTATTAATTTTTCGTCCATACATTATTAATTTCCAGCTTCTTTGAGCCAATTTTTCATTTTGTATACATAAGTCAAACATGAAATTTGACAATCCTCAAGCAATTTATTTAAACATTAAGCATAAAATTAACAGAGGATCATATGTATTATTTTCCTCACTTTAATATTTTTATCAACATAATACATTTTTCCTTCATATTTGACGTTACATCAAAGGTTTTTCGATGAAAAATACATAGCCCGGGTCATAAGACCAGGCTTTATCTGTTTCTGCTACATTTAAAAAAAAAATATTTTTAATTCTTTCAAATTTAATTTTAAAATTTTATAACTTTCCTCATTTCCTTTACCATAGCTTGATTTTATCGCATTTTTAAATAATCTTATAAATTTTTATAACTAATATTTCTTGTAATAAATTTCATTTAATATTCTAACCCTATGCTCACCCATCAAACAATCATATTAATACTTATATCTTTTGAGTAAAATAATATGACTACCCTTTTGTCTTTACTAATTTGCCCTTCATCATATCAAATCCCTAATTTATTTTTAAACGTTTGCAAACTTTAGGAAAAAAAGTCAATCGTATTATTTATATAAGGGGTTTATACTTCTCATGTTGCATGAGAAGAAGAAGATTCCTAAACACACATGAAATGGTAGGACCCACACATATATATAATACTAATTATATATATATATATATGAGTGTTTTTCCCTTTATATAATATCTTAAACTTACATTATTTAGACTATTTGATAACAAATATGTGTGTGTTAAATATGTTTTTATCTATTTAAAAAACCCAAATAATCATGTTTCAATAAGTATGATGTGAAGTTAAAACTATGGAATTTTATATACAATCAAAATTAATAAATTTTATAACATATTAGAAATTTTGAAAATATATATTATAATTATTTTTATAAATAGAGACTCATTCAAGACAGAAAGAGAATGAATGACTAGACGAAGCCAATGATGAGAGCTTATACCTTCACTATCAAAATGTCAATATTCTGATGTCTATATCACTTACTCTCCATTATGTCAATAATCATATAGTTTACCATAGAGAGTGTGATTATCTACAATATGTTTCAGTATTCATCTTATTCACTTCTGACAGAGAAGATTCATTGTACGTAATCATTTTATCTGAGAGATACTTAAGATTGAGTGATCTTGAGTGGGAAACAGATTGTATCCTTATGGTGTATAAGGGGGAGTATCTTGGTGAGAGATTTGTGAACGGTTTCACAAGTGCCTAGCTAAACTTGTGAGATTGTAGTGGTTCTGAAGTACCCAGTTAAAACTTGAGGAAGATGGTAGATTTGAAATCTCAGAAGGAGCTTGGGAACTAGACGTAGGTCATCGCGGATTGAGTCGAACCAAAATAACTCACAGTTTGCATATTCTCTTTCCTAAACTCTTATATTTCCAATATATATGTTTGAATGACTGACTATTGGTTTAAAACTCATTACTGGCATACGTACTGCTTTTACTAAGATGTGAAAAGATTTTCAAAGTTCATAAGTTTTTATTTTACACCCAATTCACCCCCTTTTGGGTGTCAGCCGTTTCTTACACTTTTGGGTGTCAGCCGATTCTTACTATATGTGTGTATGTGTACACATACGTACGTACGTATATGTATGTATGTGTACACACACACGTATATATAAAAGCGTAATGGTATTTGACTAAATGAGTAATGGAAATGACTAAAGGCATAACAATATTGACTAGTGCCATAAAAGTATTAACTAAGTCAGTAATGATATTAACTAATGGTGTAAACATATTGATTAAAAGCGTAATGGTATTAACTAAATGAGCAAACATATTTACTAAAGGCATAAACGTATTGGCCAAAAGCATAATGATATTGACTAAATGAGTAATAGTGTTGACAAAAGGCATAAATATATTTACTAAATGAGTAATGATATTAACTAAAGGCGTAATAGTGTTGGCTAAATGAGTAATGATATTGACTAAAGGCATAAATGTATTGATGACCAAATGACTAGTGGAAATGACTAAAGGTATAATGATATTCCGCCTTTAGTCAATATCATTACTCATTTGGTGAATAAATTTACACCTTTAATCAATACTGTTAATCATTTAATCATTATCATTACGCCTTTAGTCAATATATTTACACCTTTAGTTAATATCATTACTCATTAAGTGAATATACCTTTACGTTTTTAGTCAATATCATTACTCATTTAATTAATATCATTACATTTTTAGTCAATAGATTTATGGCTTTAGTTAATATCATTTTTGATTTAGTTACTACTATTAACAAACTTAGAATTGGAGAAAATATGCTAATCTCCTCTTGAGAATTACAAGCCATAATGACATTACAACTATCAATCATTCTTAGGTGAATCTACTATTAACCCTAAACCTTAGGATTAATGAGAGGTGGAGACCAAGTTCACCTCCCTCATTTGGTTAGAATCATACCATCCTTCAAACTTTGATCCATACAATTAGACCTCTATTTATAGGGTCTTAAAATAATTAACTACATCATTAAGGTCTTAACTAACTAATGAGGATCTCAACTAACTAATGAGTTCATATATAACACGCCCCTCAAGTTGACACTTCTTATACTCATGAAAGTGTCAACTTACCAATACAATAAATAGGATTTCATGGAGTGGGATTAAACCAATCATTTTGTTCTTGTGAACAATACTTTTGGAGACATCTTCCTCTTTGCCTTCATGGAGTCATCTTCTTCTTGGTCTTAGGAATATTATTCTTCAACACTACATTATTCTTCAGTTATTACAAGAACATATATGACTTTGATGAACCCATAGTTTCTTCATTCACCTATTTACATGACAATGTTCTTGACTTAACTATTTTTTCCTTTTTCCAAGCTTTGAATTGGACTACCCAATGGCTGCAGATATTCCCATCACTAAAGGACTGAAAATTGCTTCGGCTTTTCTTCATCTCACTAAACTTGGCTTCAGTGTGCTTGTACAAACACCTGATTGCATAACACGCTGGTTTGAATTAATAATACCTAGTCACCTCAATATCCTTCTTGTATTGTCCTTGGAGTGTAGAAAGACTATGTTGCTTTTAACGCATGAATTCAACCAAGAACAATCACCTCTATCTCATTTAGCGAGTGACTAAGTTTCATCTTCTACTCATGTGTAATGCAATAAACCACTCTTCCCTTGTGTCGGTAATTCACCCATCATTGTAGTGGCTTCACTCACAATTTAAAATCATTGTCTACTATAGTTCCACTCTATGATTTCCATTCTCATATCAAGAAGCAAAAAAAAAAAAAAAAAAAACTCTGGCACTGTTAGACCTGGCTATCACCCAAGAGGGGGGTGAATTGGGTGTCTGATAAAAACTTTGGATAACTTTGAAAATCTTTTCGCAATTTACTGAAAGCAGCAGTTCGCAAGACAATAATGATTTATAAAACAATAAACAATAATTCAAACATATATGCTGGGAATATAAGAGATAAGGGAAGAGAATATGAAAACAGAGATTTATATTGGTTCGGCCAATCCTTGACCTACATCCAGTCCTCAAGCTCCACTTGAGATTTTCAATCCACTATCCTCTTGTTTAATCCGGGCACAAGAGAAGCCTATACAATCCACAAGTTTAGCCGGGCACTTGTGTAGCCTTTTACAAATCTCTTACGAGATACTCCCCCTTACTCACCGTAAGGATACAACTTTTGTAATGAATGATTACATATAATCTTCTCTCTCAGAAGTGATAAAGATAAACACTGAAGCTCGATACAAATAATCTCACTCTCTAATATAAACTATATGATCATTGAGATAATCAGAGAGTAGGTGCATGTGTATATCAGAGTATTGACATTTTGAAGATGTAAGCTTGTGTCTCCAACCTCTTCTATCTTGAATGCTTCTGCTTTTATAGTTGATGAAGAGTATTAGACCGTTTGAACAATTCTTCCCATTTAGCATATGACCGTTGGAATAAATATAGCCGTTGAAGCTTCTGACGTCATCATCTGCTTTTTGATAATCTGATGTTAATCCTTTGTTTGATCATCTGAAACTTGCTAACAAACATGATTAATAGCTTTGAGAAGTATAGCAAGTAGAAATCAGATAGCAATCATTTCTAAAATCTCAGACATAGCTGCTACTGAGCTTTGCTATCTGACTGATTTGAGTCCTTCAGATAATCATTTGAAACTTATACAAAAATGATATAAGTCATGTTAAGAAGTAGTAAAAGTTCTTTTGGAATCCATATGGATGTTCTTGATGAGAAGCAATATTTCCGACGGTGATTTTCTGAAGTAGAGAAATATTGGCTCGAGTCAAGTTTATCACTGGCTCGAGTCAACTCATCGTTCAAGATACAGAGTAGTTTTGAAAATACTAATTGACTCGAGGCAACTAATACCTTGACTGGAGTCTAGGCTTAGACTCGAGGAACCAGAAACCTTGACTCGAGTTTGCACGTCTGATTTGTTCTTCATCAGTTGCTCTGGCTTGACTTGGCTCGAGTTGGAGATTTGTGGCTTGAGGTAAAAACCACTCTCAAAATGTCTAATTCTCTACCTTCACTTAGACTCGAGGTAGAAATCTTGCTCGAGTCAGATGAGATAAAACATTTTGAATCATTTTCGAAAGCTATCTTCGTGGCTCAAGGTGTTAAGTGTAGACTCAAGGTAAGATCTCATCAAAACTTGGTTGCCTCCAAAATATTGTGAAACACTGATTCTAGATTCATATGGAATTGGTTTCACTTCATTTGGTTGTGTATAGTGTGAGCTATATCCAAGAAACCGAACCTATTCTGAAATGGTTCCAGAATTTTGAGTGTCCAATTTCAAAGATCATAACTCCCTGGTCTGAACTCCATTTCGGTTGGTTCAACTCTTGATGGATTGAATTTTGAGTCTACTTTCAAATTCCACCAATTTCAGCTCAATCAGATTTGTAGTTTGTGAGATACGCTCAAAACATCAAAGGTTCATCAGCAGTGTGACGTTAATTGATGTACCAACTTGTGAAATTCATAGCTCTCTCATCTGAACTCCTTAGGGCTTGAATTTTATATCAAAATGACGAATTGGGAGTCTAGTTTTATAAAAATTTGGTTTCACCTTAATCCTATCTTTGGTTTGGGAGATATCATTGCATTACCAGACGTCGTCCAGCTGAAATGTGAAACGGAGGTGAGGATAGTGCTGAAATTCACTATTGACTCGAGGTAATTTTTGTCTGACTCGAGTTAACTCATACCAGAGCGCGAAAATGGCTTGAAAATCACTATTAACTTGAGTCAACAATATAACTGACTCGATTTAAGGCTCTGGCTCGAGTCAATGCTTTGCATGGCTCGAGTCAACTCCTACTAAATTCCCAAAACACTGTAGAAACCATTCTGGCTCGAGTTAAGCTTCCTAACTCGAGTTAAATCATCCAAAAACTTGATTTTGCTTATTTTAACTCCGATTTGAGCCATTCCAACTTCCATTTGATCGTGGAGACTTCTAGAATCAATCTAAAAACTTATATAATGATTTTCTCATTCCATTTAACAAGTTCTTCTTTCATTCATCTTCTCTTGATCATTCTCCATAATTAACTCTTTCTTTCTTCTCTTCTGTTCTTGTCTCTTCATAATTTAATTTGGACTTATCATTCTTTGTGCGTTCTTCCTTCTTCAATATTTCCTCTTCTTCTTGATTATTCCCAAAATACTTTGATAACTTCTTGCTTCCTTTACATTTTCTGCAATTTCTTCTTTCTATAATCTTTAATCTCCTTCTTGATTAATCTCTATAATTCAACTTGAACTAATCTACATTAAATACATAGTAGTTAGTCAATGTAGGAGATGAATATATTATACAATCTTTTTGCCCTTAATAATTAATAATGGCATCTATATAAGACATCATCAAAACTAATCATATCCAACACATATGCATTGATTGTTGCACGCAAGTGCTTCAAATGTTTATAAGCTGAAATCAATG
Organism: Acacia pycnantha; assembly: GCA_025563575.1. Classification (NCBI taxonomy): domain Eukaryota; kingdom Viridiplantae; phylum Streptophyta; class Magnoliopsida; order Fabales; family Fabaceae; genus Acacia; species Acacia pycnantha. The sequence goes on along the minus strand of JAMWYP010000318.1, from coordinate 72,940 downwards.
AAGAAGGCTAGGCTAACACATGTTGTGTGAGTCTCACAGGCTTAGCAAAATCTAATGATCCAAAGTAAAGAGTTTTCAAACACTTAATGAATGAATGCATGTATAACACCAGGCACACTTATCGGTATTTGCAAAGAACCCAACGCTCTACTAATTTGTGTTGCAGAATCATTCTCATCCATAACAAATGAACCCAATGTAAAAAATGAACAAGCCACAACAATGCACTCTGACCTTAATTCCATCATTAAAAAATGCTAGTGAAAGTTTCTCCCCTGCCTTTGCTGAAACATTGGTGATGTGTGATATGCACAGTAAATTTGTCGAACATCTCTTGTGCAAATCACTTAAGATGTGAGTTTGCTTCTATTTCTTATTCCTTCTGTTTCTCTCCCCGTTGTTCTATGTCCTTCAGTCACAATACGAGCTCCAATCAATGAACACTAAAGATACTCCCTCTAAACTAGATCCACACAACACCCTGCAAAATCAAGACGATGTTAGCCATGGTGTCGTTCTTGAAGGATTCTTTCTCGAAGATCACTCCAATTGAATAAATTGTGTCATGTGGAGGATGAAAACGAAAGGAAATCACCAAGAGGGGGGTGAATTGGGGATTTTAAAACTTTTATAATAACTTTGCACCCAAGCTGAAGCTAAACGTAAAGAGATAGGGAAGAAGAGCTTGACACAGAAAGTTTATCCTGAAAGAAAACTGAATGTATAAGAATTCTTGAGCTTGCTTTTCGTTTCTGCTTAATCTTTTCGGTGGTCTTCTAAGTTTGTAATCAGCTCTTTATATAGTGGTGAGTTGCAATGTGACCGTTACTTCTCAACTTAGTATGTTCTTCAATTGAAATTCAGTTTGATGAGGATTATAGTCGTTGGGTCCTGAACTTCAGCCGATTCACCCCCGGACGCGTGAAATCATTCTTCGATTCTTCGCGTTAATGATTCGTTTGATCCGATTTTAATACCGAAACATTCTCAATATAGAGTAGTTAAATACGTTTGAATACACTAAATAAATGCAATCAATTCGTATAAACATGGTAAGTTTTGCGTTCAAAAGAATCGGGATGAAATCGAACGATCATTTTTGCTTCCGTCTTAAACTCGAGTTCTCTAAGTCGCTCGAGTTCGTAAGGCTTTTTAGAGTATCCGGTTTATCTTCGAGCTAGCAAACTCGGAGTTTGATGTAAACTCGGAGTTTGTATTCTGTTTCACCATGTGAACTCGAGTTCACCAAGGTAGGCTCGAGTTCGAATATTCTCTAAGCTTTTGTCGAATAACACTGGAGTAATATCTCTCAAGTTAAGCGTGCTCGAGTCCATTAGTGTTTAGGCTCGAGTTTAACACTATTCATGCTTAAGAGTTTTGGTGCTCGATTAGAGTGGACTGGAGCACGAGTATAAACTCTGGAGTTTGTACACTTGATTTTCTTTCTTCAGATGAAGGGCTCGAGTTCATTATTCTTAGGCTCGAGTTCAGCTTAAATTATTCTATGACTTATTGAAGTGAACTGGAGGTTTGTGCTTAAACTCGGAGTTTGCAAAGAAGGAAAACTTGGGAGCTCTTCACAAGAGAAAACTCGAGCTTGTAATAACAGGCTCGAGTTTACCTATTTTGTAAACTCTTCTTCGTTTGTCAAACCATAGAGTAAACTCTACACAAAAGCATTAGGCTTGAGTTCATATACTTGGGCTCGAGTGTTCATTAAATTCTAGCCATAGAAACAAGTGAACTCTACTCAAAAAGAATAAACTCTGGAGTTTAAAGAGATTCAATTTAATTAGAAAACTTCCGCCATGGGAAAACTCGAGCTTGTCTATACAGCTCGAGTTTACTTGTTTTTGTAAACTCTTTATTTATATCATGAGGGTTTAGGCTCGAGTCTATTTACTCAGCTCGAGTTCGTTATGCCGAAAATATCCGAAGAGCTCTCTGTTTGCGTAAAACTCGAGTTTGATTAGTCGTGCTCGAGTTTTGCGTGACAAAGTGATATTGACTCTTTTGTCATTTTAAAAGCATTCGTACATGTTTACAATTGTTATTAATCATCAAAACATATAGAGAGCTAACATTCTCCCCCTTTTTGATGATGACAACATTTGTAAACAATTAACTCCTTTAAAACACTGTTTTGATCATTTGAAATCATTGAAGCATAAGTGTTCAGTGTAAATGCACCAGAATCAGATTTTAACATTTAAACTTTGATTCTATCGAGTTAGCAGCTTAACATAAATCATAACACATATTGTCATTGCATAAGTTAAAACATTCAATGGTTTACAAAATGACATTTAGTGTTTCAAGCATACATATATCTAAACAAAAGACAACTGCTTGACAAATTGACTTCTCTTTCTTTACTTCAACTCTTCTCCCCCTTTGGCATCATCGAAAAGTGGAGGATGAGTTGAGATAGAGGGTGACTCAAGAATCGGATCATGGGTAGATGGTTCAGGGGCTATGGAGGTTGGGATTGGTTCGAAGAAGGTGGAGGTGCCGAAGAGCTAGGTCCAAATGAATTGATGGACTCGATTTGCTAAGATTTTGTCCATTTTGTCATGGAGGCCGGACATAGACACCAAAAGAGTGGAGATGCCGACTGAGTGATCTCCAAGTTGATCCCCGAGACCTTGCACTTTATCTTTGATAATCTCATGTTCAAGAATGAGATCTTCTTGTGCATCAGAACTCCTCATATCCTTTCTTGACCGTGGTGAATCCAGATTCTATCTTGGAAGAAAGATCGAAACAACTTGGGCAATGTAAGTCTTTATTCTTTCATCCAAATCGAGGGAAAGGATTGTGGTGGAGGTGGTGCACTTTGAGCTTCTTGAACTCTGGATTGAGTTGCTCTGGTTCTAGTAGGTCTAGAGGGTGCTCGAATGATCACTTCCTTGATCAAAGCTTATCCTCATCAAATTTAGGATATGCCGCCAAATTTGGCTGGTTGGCAAAGGGTATCTGGGATGTTTTTCTTCCATGGAAACGAAATTTGAACATCTCTTTAAAGATCCAATCTCCTATGTTATGAGGGACTTGATCTATGATAGAAGCAAAAATAGGAAAGTCCTTTTTGGCAAAGTGAGTGAAATTTCCTCCCTTTTGTACTAAGTTTCTAGTGTATATATACCAAGCAGCTCTTTGCTTAGGAGGCATCGATACTGGAGTGAAATTCAGAATATCTACAAGATCGTATAGGCTCATCTGGGTCCGAGGAGGAAAAATTTGCCTATTCGTATAATTGGAGAAGCAACGGGAGGAGGATTTTGGATTTGGAGGAGGGAATTGAGGTATGCAGCAGTGATGGTTATCTGTTTTCCTCTAATGGATGTGGTAATCCTTTCCTCAACCAAATTTCTATCCGCATCCAATAAATTATCACTTTGCATACAATAGTAAAAGGTTTTAACAAAGGATGGACTATATGAGGCTCTAATGGATATGAGAGGTTCAAATTGTCTAAGCCAGTGGGTAAGATCAAGGTTACATTCTTCTTTTAAAGCATCTAGATTGACATACACAGAAGGGCAAAAACTCTTAGCCTCATAGTTTTCTTGGAACCGTATGGCATCCTCACCATATAGGGTGACATCCTCACTAGAGAATCCTTTAGGGATGGAGGAATGATTGTAAATTTCAAATAATGCTGGGTTTTCTCTAGATACCTGAGGAACAGAGTGTTGTTGGTGATGGGAGGATGATTGAGCTTGAGAGCTAGGTTGACTAGCTGAGGTCTTTCGAGATTTGTGTATCGGTTCTTTGTCCCTTCGAGGTGGTGTGTCAGCAGTTGAAGCTTTCTTTGAGGTATTCATCTTGACCGTGGTTATTGGAGTGGCTTGGGTAATAGGAATACCAGGAATTTGCTTGTCAATTCCATGCTTGAATCGTTTTGGAAACGATTTTCTTCGGGAGGACGTTGAGAGATTTGTGGATGATCGGCTTGGAGTTCTTGAGGATCGAGGATTTGGAATCTTGGGTTGCAGATCGCTTGACGCCATGTTCTCTCGGTTTTCGTTGGAGGAGATTGAGAGAAATTTTTGAGAGTTTTTAGGTTTAGGCTCGAGGGAGAGATAGAGTGAAGACGAAAAGACAGGGGTTTTAAAGAAATTTTATCGACACAAACTCGAGTTCTTAAGTGTAGGCTCGAGTTTGTGTAACGTTACTTACCTGGAATTCAAGAGTGTATGTGTGAACCCTTGAAATTTCTTGTGAGGCTCGAGTCGATCATATCGTTGGTTCGAGTTTGTCGGGTTCTCTCGAGGTGGATTGCTCTCTGCCTCCCTCGAACTCGAGTCCGTTTACTAGTAGGCTCGAGTCTGTCAAGATTTCTGAGATGAGTTGCTCTCTGTCTCCCGCGAACTCGAGTCCATTCACTAATAGGCTCGAGTCTGTCAAAGATCTCTGAGATGAGTTGCTCTCTGTCTCCCGCGAACTCGAGTCCATTCACTAATAGGCTCGAGTCTGTCAAAAATCTCTGAGATGAGTTGCTCTCTGTCTCTCGCGAACTCGAGTCCGTTCACTAATAGGCTCGAGTTTGGTGACCTGATAGTTGTATTTCTCGCTGGTTCTTTTCGAGCTCGAGTCCTGTCTTTGGTAGGCTCGAGTTTGTGACAGCCTTTTCTTGCACTCGATTGTTTGGGATTTTGATTTTAACATACAACCCGCACAAAACATATCTACATACTCCGATGCTTAAGTTAGTGGACAATAATCAAAACAAAACATAACTAACATTTGAATTACTTACAACTCATTGGGATTTACCATTCCCAATTCTCTTCTTATGAACACAAATTGTTCTTTTGCTAGTGGCTTGGTGAAGATATCACGAGTTGCAAGTGAGTTGGGATGAACATGACTTTGACATCCTTCTTTTGAACATGGTCTCTTATGAAGTGATGTCGACATCAATATGTTTGGTTCTAGTATGTTGAACAGATTCTTTGCCAAACTTATTGTGCTTGTGTTGTCACAAAGAATTGGGATTTCTTTGAGATGGACTCCCAAATCACACAATTGTTGTTTGAGCCAAAGAACTTGAGCACAACAACTTGAGGCAGCAACATACTCGCTTCAGTGGATGACACAAACCCACCGTGGTCCTTTTTTGCCGAACCAAGACACTAATGATCCTCCAAAGAACTCACATTGACCACTTGTGCTTTTTCTCGTCGGCCTTGTATCCCGCATGATCCGAATCGGTATAGGCTACTAAGTGTTCATGTTGATCTTTGGGAAACCATAACCCAAGAGTCTTTGTATCAAGCAAGATATCTAAAAATTCTTTTAACATGTTCAAGATGTGACTCCATGGGGCAGATTGGAATCTAGCACACATTCCAACACCGAATTGAATGTCCGGACGACTTGCCGTAAGATAGAGTAATGATCCAATCATTCCTCTATACTTAGTGATGTTGAAGTTAGTCCCTTTTTCATCAGCATCCGAGTTGCAGTTGAACTCATTGGAGTATCTCGCTCCATTACAATCAGCTAGACCATATTTTTTAATAGATCTTTCGATACTTGGTCCGGGAAATGAAGATTCCATCATGGCGTTGCTTGATTTGAAGTCCAAGGAAGTAATTAAGTTCTCCCATCATGGACATTTCAAATTCTCCCCGCATTGTCTTGGCAAATGCTTCACACATAGTATCATTAGTAGCACCAAAAATAATATCATCAACATAAATTTGAGCTATTAATACATCACCAAGTTTATCCTTCTTTATAAAGAGAGTTGTATCTCTTTTCCTCTAACAAATCCTTGATCAAGAAGGAAAGTGCTTAACCTCTCATACCAAGCTCTAGGAGCTTGCTTAAGACCATATAAGGCTTTCTTGAGGTGATAAACATGATCTGGATGATGTTCATTTTGAAAACCCGGAGGTTGTTCTACATAAACTTCCTCCTGTATAAAACCATTTAAAAAGGCGGATTTTACATCCATTTGAAAAAGTTTGAATCCTTTAACACAAGCAAAGGCTAGAAGAACTCTTATAGCTTCCAATCTTGCTACTGGAGCATAAGTTTCTTCATAATCAATTCCTTCTTCTTGATTATAGCCTTTTGCAACTAGCCTTGCTTTATTTCGAATGATTATGGCGGATTCATCACATTTATTTTTGAATACCCATTTAGTACCAATGACCGGATGGTCTTTAGGTCCGGGCACCAAGTCCCAAACTTGGTTTCTTTCAAATTGATGTAATTCCTCTTGCATTGCTATAACCCAATCATTGTCTGAAAGGGCTTCATCAATCTTAGAGGGTTCAATTTTCGAAATGAAAGCTGAAAAAGTAACTTCATTCAAAGTGCTTTTTCTGGTTCTTACTCCTTGATTTGCATCACCTATCACTTGATCCAGAGGATGACTCCTACCGTATCTCCATGATTTTGGTTGAGTTTGAACACTGTTTTCATAAGCATTTTCACAATGTTTTTCGCCGTAATCATCTTGCAAATCTTTTTCCGTATTTGTTGAAATAGAAGTTTGGTTTGTTACAGAGAATCATCATCATCATCCAAGGACTTGTTAGATTTAGTTTCACGAAAACAATATGCATAGATTCTTCAACGGTGTGATTACGAGTATTATAAACTCTATATGCTTTACTTCTACTTGAATAACCCAAGAATATACCTTCATCGCCTTTGGAATCAAATTTTCCCAAGTCGTCCTTACCATTATTGTGGATGAAGCATTTACATCCAAAGATATGTAAGTGAGCTAAGTTGGGTTTTCTTCCTTTGTAGAGTTCATAGGGAGTTTTGTCCAATTTCTTTCGGAGATATGCCCTGTTTGATATGTAACAAGCGGTGCTCATAGCATCGCCCAAAACACTTGAGATGTTTGGTTCTCATTTAGCATTGATCTTGCCATTTCAGTAAGCACTCTATTCTTTCTTTCAACAACTCCATTTTGCTGTGGGGTTCTTGGAGCCGAGAAGTTATGATTGATTCCCATACTATCACGAGAATTCTCCAAAGGCATGGTTCTCAAATTCTCCACCATGATCCGTACGAATACCCGCAATAGATAATCCTTTCTCGTTTTGGACCTTCTTGGCAAACACAATAAATTGATCAAATGTTTTATCTTTTGATGATAAAAGAATGACCCATGTAAATCTTGAGAAATCATCTACTATAACTAATGTATAAAGATTGCCGCCAAGGCTCTTTACTCTAGTTGGTCCAACTAAATCCATATGGAGTAATTGAAGAGGTCTATTAGTTGATATTTCGTTTTTGACTTGAAAGAAGATTTGGTTTGTTTACCTTTTTGACATGCATCACAAATCATATCATTTTTAAAAGAAAGTTTTGGTAAACCAATAACCAATTCCTTTTTCTGTAGTTTATCAAGTTGAATCATATTGACATGTCCTAAACGTTTATGCCATAACCAACTTTCATCTAAGTTACCAACAAAACATTTTTCGAATCGAATTGTTTTTAGACAGATTAAGAGTATAACAATTACCTTCTCTTGAAGCTCTGAATAATGCTTTGGATTTAATACTATCTAAAGAGAGAGCATCCTTACTTACAATCAAACATTCTTCCGAATCAAAGATGACTAGGTTTCCTTTGTCCGTGCTTTGACTCACACTCAGGAGGTTGTGACATAATCCATCCACAAGATAAACATCTTTGATTTGAGGTCCATTGCTATTTCCAATTTTGCCAATGCCAGCAATTCTTCCGGACTCATTTCCACCAAATGTTACCTTGCCACCATCCTTATGTTTGATTGAAGCAAATTTGGATTGGTCTCCAGTCATATGTCTTGAGCATCCACTGTCAATGTACCACTTATTGGGATTTGATGCTCTAAGACAAATCTGCATAAGAAGATATATCATCTTTTAGGTACCCAATATTCTTTGGGTCCTTTTGGGTTAGTTTGTGTCTTAGGAATCATATAGGATCCCTTAGGCACCCATTGATAGTTTCCTACGGGTTTGATTGATCTATCTTTCTTATGAAAGCATGAAGAAGTAGTATGACCTTTTCTATTACAATAGTTGCAATGTGCAAAAGGATTTGAGGTATGGACAGATTTTTGAAAATAATTCATGTAAGATCTTTGTCCATGTTTCTTTTGCCTTTCTTTTGTCATAATCGTGTTTGTAACCAATTCTGATTTGTCATTTGTAAATCTTTGCTTTGTTTCAAAATTACCTCAAGCATTTCACTTCCTCTAGTGAATTTTTCAAGAGTCTTTGTAAGGTATTCATTTTTCTTTTTCGAATAGAACATTCATCACATATGAGATTTTCTCGAACCGAAAGATTTTCTACTTGTTGTTCAAGTGTTGTATTCTTCCTTTTAAACCAAAATATTTTTCAGCAAGTTCATCAAATTCATTTTGAACAAGTTTATATTCAGTAAACAATTCATTATAAGTTGGTTTTGCATCATGATTAGAACAAGTAGAGTTTTCCTTTTCACAAGTAGAGATAGGTGTAGAAATCGTTTGAACTTGTTCTTCTAATAGTTTGATTTTTCTTTTTGAAAATAAGAGCTCTTTTGCGGTTTTCTTAAACTCGATAAAGAGAATCATATGTTGAAGATAATTCATCATAAGGTAAATCAGATTACTTACCTCTTCGTTGTCCGATTCCTCTTGAGCCACAAGGCAGAGATTGGCACTTTGTTCCTCCTCTGCTTCATCTTCATCAGATGAGCCGTTGCCCCATATAGCCGATACATAAGCTCTTTTCTTGAACTTATTGAATTTCTTTTCTTTGTTTTTCAGTGCGGACATTCGATTTGATGTGGCTTTGGTTTCTCACATTCATAGCATATAATTGGTTTCTTAGTTTCGTGCTAGAATTTCCTTTGTGAAACCTTCGTGAGATTGGTCCTTTTTGTAGAATTTTTGAATCTTCGGACCATCATTCCTAGCTCACCATCTTCATCTTCATCTTCTTCATCGTCATCTGATTTAGCTTCTTTGATGGTTTTAAGAGCTATTCCCTTGTTCTTGACATTGATATCATTTAGTCCCTTTTTGAATTTGATCTTCCCCTCATATTCAGAAAGGCTGCCAAATAGTGCTGCCACGGAGGCCATTGATTCGCCTCGAGATTCTTCAATTGCAGTGACCTTGGCTTCCCATTCCTTGGTGAGAATATTTAGTATTTTCCTCACTTGGGCAGGTTGTTCATATTCTTTTCCCAAGGCAATGAGTTGATTGATCAAAGTGAGTGAATCGAGTTGAAATTCACCAATAGATTCTCCTGGTCTTCATCTCGCAATAGATCGTATTCATCATGAGAGTATTGATACGATTTTCTTTGATCGCACTGTTCCTTCATGAGCTATTTCAAGAGCATCCTACATTTGCTTAGCAGATGGCAAAGTGCAGATCTGAAGTACTCTTTTGGCCAAGAGCACTTTGGAGCATATGAATTGCCTTCATGTTGAGAGTGACTTGTTTTTTATCATTGTCATCGTACTCTTCTTCTTTCTTGGGAGTTCGATGTCGCCTACAACCGAGGAAGGAACATAGTTTCCTTTTTCAAAGACCCTCCACAAACCAAACTCGAGAGGCCATTACATAGACCCCGAACTTAGCCTTCCGTAATGAGTAGTGTTCTCCATTGAAACACGGAGGACGGTTGATTGAGGCTCCATCTAGTAGAATTCCTTCCATTGGATCTTTGTGTCTAGGATGTTAATCCTTCAAATTGACAACTAGGCTCTGATACCAAATGAAAACGAAAGGAAATCACCAAGAGGGGGGTGAATTGGGGATTTTAAAACTTTTATAATAACTTTGCACCCAAGTCGAAGCTAAACGTAAAGAGATAGGGAAGAAGAGCTTGACACGAAAGTTTATCCTGGTTCGGTCTAAATTCTTGACCTACGTCCAGTCCCCGGACTCTCTGGGTTTTTCTACTATCACTTTAACTCGATACACACTCGTACTCAAGGATTATCCTCTCTAGGATACACTCCCCTTACAAGTTGTACTCAAATCCCAATCTCCAAGTCCCCTTGACTTGAGATCTTTTACAATGAATGAATAATTTGAATATAATCTCTCTCACAGAGAAGGTAATGATAAACACTGAGGCTCTTTGTATATCAAAATACAATACAGAAAGAAAACTGAATGTATAAGAATTCTTGAGCTTGCTTTTCGTTTCTGCTTAATCTTTCGGTGGTCTTCTAAGTTTGTAATCAGCTCTTTATATAGTGGTGAGTTGCAATGTGACCGTTACTTCTCAACTTAGTATGTTCTTCAATTGAAATTCAGTTTGATGAGGATTATAGTCGTTGGGTCCCGAACTTCACCGATTCAATTCCCGGACGCGTGAAATCATTCTTCTGATTCTTCGCGTTAATGATTCGTTTGATCTGATTTTAATACCTGAAACATTCTCAATATAGAGTAGTTAAATACGTTTGAATACACTAAATAAATGCAATCAATTCGTATAAACATGGTAAGTTTTGCGTTCAAAAGAATCGGGATGAAATCGAACGATCATTTTTGCTTCCGTCTTAAACTCGAGTTCTCTAAGTCGGGCTCGAGTTCGTAAGGCTTTTAGAGTATCTGGTTTATCTTCGAGCTAGCAAACTCGGAGTTTGATGTAAACTCGGAGTTTGTATTCTGTTTCACCATGTGAACTCGAGTTCACTAAGGTAGGCTCGAGTTCGAATATTCTCTAAGCTTTTGTCGAATAACACCGGAGTAATATCTCTCAAGTTAAGCGAGTGCTCGAGTCCATTAGTGTTTAGGCTCGAGTTTAACACTATTCATGCTTAAGAGTTTTGGTGCTCGATTAGAGTGGATCGGAGCACGAGTATAAACTCTGGAGTTTGTACACTTGCTTTTCTTTCTTCAGATGAAGGGCTCGAGTTCATTATTCTTAGGCTCGAGTTCAGCTTAAATTATTCTATGACTTATTGAAGTGAACTGGAGGTTTGTGCTTAAACTCTGAGTTTGCAAAGAAGGAAAAACTTGGGAGCTCTTCACAAGAGAAAACTCGAGCTTGTAATAACGTGCTCGAGTTTACCTATTTTGTAAACTCTTCTTCGTTTGTCAAACCATAGAGTAAACTCTACACAAAAGCATTAGGCTTGAGTTCATATACTTGGGCTCGAGTGTTCATTAAATTCTAGCCATAGAAACAAGTGAACTCTACTCAAAAGAATAAACTCGGAGTTTAAAGAGATTCAATTTAATTAGAAAACTTCCGCCATGGGAAAACTCGAGCTTGTCTATACAGCTCGAGTTTACTTGTTTTTGTAAACTCTTTATTTATATCATGAGGGTTTAGGCTCGAGTCTATTTACTCGGGCTCGAGTTCGTTATGCTGAAAATATCCGAAGAGCTCTCTGTTTGCGTAAAACTCGAGTTTGATTAGTCAGGCTCGAGTTTTGCGGTGACAAAGTGATATTGACTCTTTTGTCATTTTAAAAGCATTCGTACATGTTTACAATTGTTATTAATCATCAAAACATATAGAGAGCTAACAGAGGAGAGATGGATGGTGGTCATTGAACTAGAGCGATGAAGATGTGATATGATTCCCGAAAGAAAGGGACGATTGGATCGACAAGGAATGGAATTCGCACCGAAAATTTTACCTGCAACGCGTCCGGATAAGAACCCAGTGTATCTCACGCTACAGACGTCTGATTCGACTGATTCCAAAATGAGGAGAAAGATGGCTTTCCGAAACGCGACTTTGGCTCAAGAAACACCGAAAAAGGACACAGGAATATTGAGATACGAAACAAAGAAATATAGAACGAAAACTGGATTATAGGTAGGCGCCACAATTCCAAAGAATTGATAAGCCGAAGAACGCCACAAGGATTGTTGCCCTTGATAAGTTCAGAGATTCTCAAAAGAACCCTAGAGAAGCTAGTCTCTCACCAAAGAGGTTAACTCTTAATTCCGCCGTCCCTCAAAGAGGCTATGGTGTTCCCTTATATAGTGGACAACATCCATATTGAGTTTAACCTAATTATGCTTACACACAAAGCCCAATAAGTGAGCCCAATAAGCCTTATTACAAAAATATAACTAAAAGTAAAAAGAATAAAACTAAGTGCAGAATTTGGCCCAAGTAATAAAATGAAGCCTTCATGCATATCCCTTGAGGCTTATTCCTCAGAGTTTGTAGCCTTGGTCATGCCGCCTCCTATGTCCTCATCATTCCCTCCTTCTTCAGAAGAATTTGTCCTCAAATTATAATCCTCTCCTCCTGGCTCAAACACTACCCTTTTCCTTCCTTTGTTCGCTTGCTTGACGTAACTCTCTACCTTTTTTCCAATGTTTGCCTTTACCTTCTCATGTAGTTTCCACACATATTCAGCCTTACTCTTACCATCTTTATGCTGAGAAACTGAGTTGCCTTTTTGCATCAAGTCTCCAACTCTTCTTTGAATCTCCTTGGTATCTTGGTGGTTACTCCTATAGGGTCGGGTGTTAGGCAATGAAGCTCTGGAATGAGATCAATTTGATGTTCTATGCCTCTTAGAGGTGGTAGTCCGTGAGGTACCTCTTTAGGAAAAACATCTTTAAATTCCTGCAACAAATTAGAAACCTCATTTGGAAGAGAGTTAGTAGGACTTGCATCTGTAAAATTATTCTCTTTACTCAAAAGCAAAAGCATTGGCTTTTTCAAAAGCATTGCCTTTTTCACCTCTTTTTCTTTGATAAAGAAGTATGGTGCTTTTCTCTCTTTTTCTCCTTTTTTTTCTTGCTCTCTTCCACTCTCTTTTCTCTCTTGCTTTCTTTTTCTCTCATTTTAAAATTATCCTCACTAACTTCTCTTGGTGTCAAAGGTGCAAGAATAGTATTGCGTCCTTTATGTACAAAAGAGAACTTGTTGGTGCAACCATCATGCATAACTTTCTTATCATATTGCCAAGGTCTCCCAAGAAGCAAATGACAAGCCTCCATTGGTACCACATCACATAAAACTGTATCATCATACTTCCCTACGGAGAAGTTCACCTCCACTTGTTTGTTTACGGTCACTTCACCATCCTCACTAAGCCATTGAAGCTTGTATGGCAGCGGGTGAGGTTTGGTTTCCATGCCCAATTTAGACACCACTCTAGCACTTGCAACATTGGTACAACTCCCTCCATCAATAATTAAAGAACATACCTTTCCTTGGATAAGGCATCTAGAATGAAAGATGTTCTCTCTTTGACTATCATCCATGTCTTTTGCTTGGCTACCCAACATCCTTCTTACCATAAACAAATCTCCTTCTGGAATTATTTCTTCATCTTCATCATCATGTGAGGCAGAATCTGAAGAAGAATCACTAGTAAGCTCTCCATCCTCTTTAAGTAACATAGTCTTCTTTGTTGGACATTCTAAAGCTATGTGTCCTCTCCCCAAACACTTGAAGCATTTTATTTCACTACTCCTTGTCTTTTTAGGGATCTCATTGGATTTAGTTTGAGTCCTTTGAGGTGTAGCAGTGGGATTGCTTGATGAAGCACCTCCCTCCTTCTTATTTTTATCCTTCCAGCTTGAAGAATTAAAATTTGAAGAGTTTTTCCTCATGACACCCTTCCTCTTGAGTTGTTGTTCTACCTTACTAGCTTGTTGCACTAAATCCTCCAACTCCACAACATCCCTTATATCACTATTCAGCCCATGCAAGAAACGTGCCATAGTAGCCTCCCGTTCTTCACTAATATTTGCTCTAATCAAGGACACCTCCATCTCTTTAAAATACTCATCTACATTCTTGTTACCTTGTGTGAGCCTTTGAAGTTTATTGTGAAGGTCTCGATGATAATGGGAAGGAACAAATCTTCTTCGCATTAGCCTTTTCATCTCCACCCAACTATCCACCAATGGTTCTTCATATCTCACCCTCTCCCTTTGCAATTGGTCCCACCAAATGAGAGCATAATCACTAAACTCCATGGCTGCCACCTTCATTTTCTTCTCTTCAGTATAATTGTGACATGAAAATAAGTGCTCAATCTTCATTTCCCACTCTAAATAGGCCTCCGGATCACTTTTTCCTATAAAAGATGGTATATTAAGCTTCACTCCCTTAATTCTATCATCTCTAGCATCATTCTGATTACCTCTTCTTCTCCTTCTTTCATCCCCCCCTCTCTGTCTATCTTCATCATGATTCCCTTGATTTTCTATTCTCTCAATTCTCTCATATAACTCCTCTGTGTGTTCCCTCATCATCCTTTGCATTTGAGTTGTAATGGCTTCAATTAGCAATCTATTATCACCTTCACCACCTGCTCCTGCCATAATTCAAGGAAAAGAACAAGAATAAAAGTAATAGGACCTCGCCACTCGCTCACATGTTTACACTCTTAAAAATGTATCACTCGTGTTTGTTGCTCTCTATAAGGCTTTTGTGTAGTGTGCTCTCTTGCCTTTTACCACTCTTCAATATCTCTCTTTAAGTTCTTAACAGAATCTCCAAGAACACTCAAGAGTACAATCCCAAACTCAAGAATTGGCGGTGACTCACAATAGAAATTGGAAAAGATGTCAAAGAAGACAAGACAAAGAAAACCAAAACAATTTGGAGGAACTATTCAAGGAAGACACTTTGGACTTGATTCACAAGTAGTAGTGTATTTAATTGAATAGCAAGGTGCTGCCCCTTTTTTTTCTTCTTTTTCTTTTTTTTTTCCTTCTGTTTTTTTAACACCTGATTCTTCAACAAAAGGAATTTTTGATTTTGAAATCAAACTTTGAAATTGACTAATTCAGAACTAAATTAGGTATAATTCCCCACAAATTGAGCTATTACTTAACACACTAACAACATACTACTCAAGAAACATGAATTGAAAGGATTAAAATTCAAGAACAATGATGAACAAGGGATGAACACCAAGAACCAAGTGCAGAAATATGTGAACTGAACAAGAAATTGAAAGAAACAAAAAAACAAGAAGATTGAAAGAACAAATTACCCAAGAAAACCCAATTCCAATCCTAGAACCGAGAGCTCTGATACCACATGATATGATTCCCGAAAGAAAGGGACGATTGGATCGACAAGGAATGGAATTCGCACCAAAAATTCGACCTGCAATGCGTCCGGATAAGAACCCAGTGTATCTCACGCTACAGACGTCCGATTCGACTGATTCCAAAACGAGGAGAAAGATGGCTTTCCGAAACGCGACTTTGGCTCAAGAAACACCGAAAAAGGACACAGGAATATTGAGATACGAAACAAAGAAATATAGAACGAAAACTGGATTATAGGTAGGCGCCACAATTCCAAAGAATTGATAAGCCGAAGAACGCCACAAGGATTGTTGCCCTTGATAAGTTCAGAGATTCTCAAAAGAACCCTAGAGAAGCTAGTCTCTCACCAAAGAGGTTAACTCTTAATTTCGCCGTCCCTCAAAGAGGCTATGGTGTTCCCTTATATAGTGGACAACATCCATATTGAGTTTAACCTAATTATGCTTACACACAAAGCCCAATAAGTGAGCCCAATAAGCCTTATTACAAAAATATAACTAAAAGTAAAAAGAATAAAACTAAGTGCAGAATTTAGCCCAAGTAATAAAATGAAGCCTTCATGCATATCCCTTGAGGCTTATTCCTCCAAGTTTGTAGCCTTGGTCATGCCGCCTCCTATGTCCTCATCAAGATGATAATGGCAGAGGGAACATTAAGATGTGAATCGTGAAGAAAGACAACAAAAATCGAGATGAAGCAGCGATGTGAATAGAAAGTGAAACTTTGACATGAGAACTTCATCCATGTGGAATGTGAAGTATATACCAGCCCTTCAAATTCTTCCTTGGATCGGAGAATCATCAATCATTTGAAAGACAGTGGCCTGTGGTGGTTTTCTTGGGAGAGATACTCGAACCTTTTGTTCCTGACAAACCTTGGATAAAAGCGACGTCAGTGGTGAAATCAGTGGCGGACCCAGAAAATTATTGAAGGGGGGCACCATTGATAGGGGGATTTGGGGGTTCGGGGGCATCGCCCCCGGAAAAAAAAATTGTAAGCAAAATTTTAAATTCATTAAAAAAACAAAAGAGTATAAAGGGAAAAACAAAGCTAAGTGCTGTAAAAAAAATGACAAATGAAAAAATTGAATCAATAAATAATATATCTACCAAACAAACATATTGAAAAACAAAAGTTAGAGCACATAAAAATCATCTATTACATAATGCGGTTGAGATTATATCATTTGACAGTTAATGTCCAGTATCAATAATAAGAATTCACCCTAAATTTTATTCATTAAGAACCCATTACGGATTGTCCTAGTTTAAATTAGAGCAAGAGTTCTTTCTTCATGACAGAAATGTATAATAGAAATTGTAGCAGCAAAGTACCAACTGTATCAACTTCTCAATACAAGTTCCAAAGATCTCTAGAGTGCGTGCATCAAATTTTCTCCTCTCCACAACAACCCTCAAATCATCAAGACAAGAAAATAAATAGCAAAACCAATACTATATGTCTATGTCTGCCTTTAGACGAATCATAATTGATAGCATCCATAAGTTTTTTGAAGAACATTTATCAGTTATCACAGCAACTAAAAAACCGCTTAAAGAACACACAAACGAGAAATATCACAGCCTATTGGAATCCGGACTGAGACATTGAATTAATATGGCATAATTCGAAAGTTCAAAAGCACCAATAATCTGACATGTTCTCAGCAGTTCAATGTACACCAACAATGATTCACAATCGAATAAATTTTCGGTCGTTTAAGACCAAAATTAATGAAAAGAAAACACTAATTTGCCACAAAATCTCCATAATTTTTCCTTAGGTAGATTAAAATGTTGAAATAGAAAGAACGAAGTAGTTCTGAGACAGGAATTGAGATTGAATACCTTGTCGGTCAGATCTGGGAAGAAAGAAATGGGAAATGGTCACCAGGCGCCCTCCTTTCCAATCATGGAAGACTGAATCGAAGAGACTAAAAAACTTGGTGAGAAGTTAGGCTAAAAAAAACTTACATCAAACAAAGATGGTACCAGGGGAAGCAAAATACCTGAAGAAGATAATGGAAGAGACCTTGAACTCACGGAAGACCGGATCGAAGAGACGAAGACGATGAAGGGTGACTGGAACTATGTAGCAAAATACCTCCGCCTCCCATGAATCCACGATTACCCCTCTGAACCTTAAGCCTTCGGCTCCCTTGGTTTCGACATTCGAAGTACTACCTTTGCCTTCCCTTTTTGTAATATACCTAGGCGCCCTCCTTTCCAATAACTAAGAAAAAATCAATACTAAGCAAATCGCCCTATCTCGTCTGTTATTTTTCCGGCCCCAGGGGAAGATGAAGATGATTTGATTTAGGGGCTGGATTTTACCCTAATTTTTTTTTTTAAAAAAAATATCAAATGACATCAGTTTAATTGGGGGGCACTTCCCCCCAACCTTACACCTGGGTCCGCCTCTGGGTGAAGTAGACAGTGCATAAACAATAATTAAGTGTTCAAGATAGGTTTTGAATACAAGAACAATCAAGAAACCTAGGGATCCAGTGGAGTGGTGATGATGTTGTTGGACTGTGGCTCTGTTGGGCAGAAAATTAATTGTAACTAGAAGCAATACTTCTTATTACCAAAAAAAGAAAAGAAAAAAAGAAGCAATACTTCAAGATTGGGTTTCAAGCATGTGATATTCAAACTTCAACAATATTTTCCTAAGAAATTAGGCTAATCATGATACCATATTAACAAAGTTAGAATTGGAGAAAATATGCTAATCTCTTCTTAAGAATTATAAGCCACAATTACATTACAACTACATTTTAGGTGATTATACTATTAACTTTAAACCCTAAGATTAATTAGAAGTGAGGACCAAGTTAACCTCCCTCATTTGGTGAGGATTCTACCATCCTTCACATTTTTGATCCATACAATTAGACTTCTTTTTAAAAGACCATACATTGATTAACTACCTCACTAAGGTCTTAACTAACTAATGAGGATCTCAACTAACTAATAAGTTTATATATCTCCAACAAATATCTTTATGGCCCTAATCAATACCATTACGATATTAGTTATTTCCATTACTTATTTAGTTAAATACCATTACTACTTTTTTTGTATTTTATATATATATATATATATATATAAAGGATTGGTGGCAATATTTATATCAAAAAATGACCACCAAGCCTTTTGAGAACCTCCGACGAGGGTGCTTTTTTATTCAAAAATTGAGGGGTATTATTGTAAAATCATCAACACTTTAAAATCTTAAATTTATCACATGTCACTTTTTGTTATTTTCATGTTTTAACTTACTTTTTGATGCTTCATAAATTCAAAAGGAATTTTATTATATTGAAATTTTCCCTAAAAGGTTGTTGATATCTTTAAGATAAAAATAGTAGTGCAAAAGAATGAACTACTCTATTAGATGTGGAAATATGCTAGACTAGGCTTTAGCCAAGTAGGTTTTGGTCTATGAGGGAGATCCAAAGCCTAAGCCTAAGCCTGAGCCCGAGCATATTTGTAGGCTTCTTTTTAGGCCTGAGTTTGAACCTTCAAAAGACCTGACAATGTCTTAACCCTATTTAAAGGGCTACTTAAAATGTAGGCCTTTAAATAGGTCTAAAACATATGTATTTAAGTTCATATATAATTTATCAAGCCTATTTAAAAGCCTACTTTATGACTTAAAAGTTTAAGGATTCAAACTCAGATGAAATAAAAGAGTTAGTAAGAGAAAGAAAAGAACACCAAGTGGCAACAACTATCTAAGCAAGTAGGAATTGAATAAGGAAAATCAATAATTTATTGACTAAGGAGATATATTTTTTAAAATCAACCAAGTATTTGGATAACCTTTGTGTGTGACCCATTAAGCCCAATTAGTTACTGACTTAAATAAATTTGAACCAATTAAAACTCCTTTAACGGGCCCAATTTATTTAATGACCTCATAAGACACTAGAAATGCTCTCCGGCCCCAGAACTAATTGAGTTGATCAAGTGATCATGTAACATCCCATTTTCAAAAGCAGTAATTTTTTTTTTCATATATCAGAGTAGAGCATTGTAACAAAAGGAGTATTGAGTAACTGATACAACATGATACAGTGGCGTAGCTGCATGTTCATAAAGAACAATACATTATCTGTTCAAATCTTAAATGTCCTTGATCGGGTCTTTACGCGATCTTCACACTTGCTGCTAACCCAGCTTATGCTTATCTTCCGTCCGCGAGTCTCCGGACCCTGAAGCTATAGTAAGAGCTGAGATCCAATGCCCATCTGATCTCAGGTAACGGTTAACCTTATGCTCAAATACAACAATATATGGGTAATAGATATTTCTAATATTACAGCATGATTCGATACAGTTCATTGTATGATCATTTAATAACAACTACACTAACATGCAAAGTTATTTCCGGTCTGCACATATCCAGTGCCACGATGTACGGTCGTGTCCTCGGCGCTAGGAAAACATAACGGTGTTATCATGACTATAACCCGTGTAAAGCTGTATTTAGTGATCTAGATACGGTTCCCTAGTTACAGTGCATGTCCAGGACAGAGTCCTGTTCATAGCTATATGAAACTATCCACATCATATACAAGTATACTATGAACAATAGCATTAGTGTTACAGTACGCGTCCGTACCTTCGTTGACGGTAGTCGGTACTTTTGACGGAAAACGGTAAGTTTTACAGCGGTACGTCTGACAGCGGAACGACAGCGGTATGACGGTGGTACAAGCTTACAGATATCCTATAAGGATAATATCACATTTATTAGTGATTCACATCATAACAGGAATTTTAGGTGCAAATTACCATTTTGCCCCTAGTTTGACTAATCGGCGAAATTTCGCCAGAGCTTCGCTACTTTGACTCTAATCTTCCAAAATTTTGACATATCTCTTGCTCCAACATATTTTTGAAATAAATATCATATTTATCCCTAAAACATGATATCTAAACATACTTGGAAGATTAAAGATCTAACTAGCATTTCTACTCTAACTACCGAAAGAACTATGAAAGCTTAAGACTAAGGACCGAAAAACTTACTCAGGGCTTGGCTACAAATTTCTCCTTACTCCTTCCTTCTTCCTTTGCTCCAAATTTTCGAAATAAGCAAGAGCTCTTGGGTGTGAAATTTGTGAAGAGAGTTGCTTGCTATTTATAGACAAAATTTAGGTACTATTCATACTTTATCAGACGGATTCTGGACCGTAGGATCGCACTTCATTGAAATGGCAAGATCTTGACCTTACACATGGGTCTGCTGACCTCTTCCCCCCCCTTTTTGCAGAATTTACATCATCCATGATGATGTCACAAGTTTACTTTATGGTCTTGTACCGATAAAGTTCCCCGTTCGGTGTCCTAATCGCGTAATCTTGGAAAATCTCAAAATTCCGGGAACATAGCCCTGAAGATCTCTTCTTCCTCTTTCAAAATACTTGGGTCAACTAAATTTTTGATCCCATTCAGGGCATTTCGTTGCCTGCCGAAGATTTTCGGATAAACGTCTTTGGTTACAGAAATCGCTTCGGGTAATGTCAACTTCTGGACAAAAATTCACTGATTCATAATATGTCCAGATGTTTTCTAACTAGTTCAAGGATTTTGAGTTAGGATTTATTTTCCATAGACTCTCCTTTCTAATATATGTCCCATTTCTTTTTGTCTGATCTCCTAATTACTCCGCCGGTTACGGAAATGACTTTGGAGACAGCCTACTCCGAGATAAAAATTCACTTGTTTATAATATACTCTGACCTTAGAAACCTAGTTCATGGTTTTCTAGATAGGATTTAGTTTCTATTGGTGGTCATTTATCCTATTTGCTTTTTCACAAAATATCACAATTTATATTAATATTATAATACAAAGTATCTAGATATTATATTGATCAATTCTTATCCCTTTCTTGTTCCAAAATTTTTGGCCAGCTGCACAATTTTTATTTTTTTTTTCTGTTTTAAGTATTTATTTTATATTTAATTATCTAATATTTATTTTCCTCAAAATTCTCTCATTGGTCCATTTCTTTTAACATGGATTTAGGCTTTTAAAATTACTAGAATAACTATAAACCTTTGATTTCACTTTCCAAGATTCAATCTTAACCATTGGTAATTATTTAATTTTTCTAATTTAATTAGAAAGCTTAATTAGTGCCCTAATCACAAGATTAGCAACTTTTTAGGATTAGGAATTTTCATATACTTAACCTCATTTATTTTTCTTAATCTTTTCCAATTAATTAGCAAATATATTTTATGATAATTTTAGCCATTAACATTTAATTAAAGGATTTTACATATTTACCCTTGGATTTTCTCTCAATCATGCTTAATCAATTAGCCAGTAATTATTTAACTAATCCCTCACTAATTGTTGATAATTTCCTTATTTAGAATTAATCATTTTCTCACAACTATTTGACTTACATTGGTATTTTATGTCCCATGTAAAATATTAAAAATCATGGGGTCAATTATGGCCCTCACAATACTTTTTGATTTTTCTCCTTTAATTTTTCCAAGGTTATAATTTATTAAATTGTCTAAATTAAGGACAATACTCTTCCTAATATTTAATAATTATTTCACTGCCCTTTAGAATTTATCATAATATTTTTAGGCCATGTTATACCTCACAAGGGCATTTTAGTAATTTTGGCACTATTATTTTTCCTTATTTTCAAGAGATCTTTCCTTAAGAAATACAATATTTATAACTCAATATTTGAGACCATATATTCACCTATTCTTAATAGGAATTATTTACTAAATTATTATGATTATCATAAGTATGATTTTTAGGGTATTACAGATCACCTTTCATATTTGGATACCGTGCAGGCATTATCCCTTACATCGTCATTAACATTTAGTCGAGAGCAAAGATAGAGTATCATATCTCTTAATTGACTAAGTGTAGCTAATTCACAGAACTAGGAATCTTCTTTTATTAACTCTATAACGGATCATGACTCTTCATGATCACTTGATGTGCGCACAGACTCCTAAGTTAATTAGAAGCTATCCAAGCTCTACCGATCTTGTGAATGACTAATCCCTTGTAGGGGATTGTGAGTCCTCTCAGCATGTCTATCTATACTTATGTATTCGAGTTACACCTAAGAGTATACCGTTCTCCCCATTTTCAGGCGGATAGAGTTGTACAGTCAAAGTATAACCTTAGGACATAATGTTCGATGACATCCTTAAGTCTGGGACGATCCGCACTACCAAACGATGAGAGACTTTACATATCCAATGATACTCTTTACAATGAATCTTTGTGGAGTCTCTCGGTGGGTCAGTTCGGTGCTATATGTTCTCTAATAGATCCACCCACGACATCAACTAAGGCATCACCATGCCTGTATTCCATGAGGTCCCAACCTTGTATCTCATACATGTAGATGATGTCGTACTGTCTCATTGAGATCATCAATGCCCTTTCTTGATGATTCAAGACTAGGAACAAGTTTTAGGCAATAGATATCCAGTGTTTTTGAGTCCTCATGATCATGATCTGTATCGTTGATCCTCAAGAATAACACATGTTCTATTCCTTGGGCTTTTATCTTCAAACACATATTTACCTTAAAATAAAGGCGAGACATAAATATGTAAAGATAAAATGTGCTCATTTATTAATAATGAAATACTACAACGTAGAAATGGTGCTGATCTATCCTTACAAATTGTCTCTAGGACACCTAAATACTAACAATCTCCCACTTGGCCTAGAGCCAATCAGGTCCACATGTTATACCCAAAGACTCATAATGACTATCATTCTTTCTCTGAGAAACTCCCTTAGTTAGAGAATTAGTCAAGTTATCATCGGTGGAGATATAGTCCATTTTTATATCTTGTCTTTCAACAATCTCTCGGATGAGGTGATACTAGCGGAGCACATGCTTGGATCTTTGATGAGAACTGGGTTCCTTGCCTTGAGCTATAGCTCTGGTGTTATCGCAATACAAAGGTATTGGGTCAACAATGTTGGGAACCACTCCAAGTTCATTGATGAACTTCTTGATCCATACTGCCTCCTTAGCCACTTCTTAAGCTGCTATGTATTCTGCCTCGGTAACAGAGTCTACCGTGGTCTCTTGCTTGGAACTCTTCCAACAAATTGCTCCACCGTTTTACTTTTACAATCATCTTTATCATTCTGCAAACTAGCATCAATGAACCCTTTTACTTTTAGCTCACCACTACCACCGTAAACTAGAAACAAATCCTTAGTAACTAATTGGGCCTAATGGTGTTGATCTATCTTTATATACACTTGTCACAATTCCAATCATGCTCAAGAAGCTTGTCGAATATGTATTTGACAAGCTTCTTGAGCATGATTGGAATTGTGACAAGTGTATATAAGGGATAGGCAAGAAAGTCAAGAAAGCTTGACTTAATCTTGGGAATCATTTGTTAAGTCCTATTGGTATAATATTTTTGACCAAGGAGGGAAGAGGAAGAATAGATGAAGTCTTGAATTCTAACACATAATAAAAACCATGCAATCAAATCATTATTATCGAAGTTGCCATGTGTCACATTAGGGAAATATGTTAACTTGATATATGACGCCTAAGAATATGTAATTAAGGCAAGGAAAAAGACATAAAAAGGGCCTATATTTCTGCCAAAGAGAGGGATAAAATACACAAAATAAATTTCAAAAACAAGGACATGTAGCATGATCATAAGCATTTACAATTAAAGATATATTGATTTATGAAATAATCTATGACATGCTTATGTCATATGGTGACATTAGGATAACATCATGAATAATTAATGGGCATAAGTACAAAGGCATTTATGGAGGCCTCAACATATCTTGGTTAAAGTCAAGCTTGTAACCAATAGGAAGAAAGCAAGTATAAAGCAATTAATACCTCATTAAATGCAAGGAAAAAGCAATAAATATTAGCCTAGAAGTAATAATAACCCATGGAACCCTAGGCTAACAAGTGTCACAAGAAGGAAGTAGCTTATATTTGTGAAAGTGACATTTAACTACTCATATTTACGTACATTTATGGCACCTTGGGAATTTAATTTCTCCCTCTACAAGGCCATGAATTTTGCCTAGGAATAAAATAAGGAGGAAGGACACATTTGTTCTATGTAATAAATAATGATCAAGAGAAGTCAAGAATGCTATAGAAAAGGGTAAAAATTTCAAGACATGCAAAAAGAGACAAAGGTGAGGGCAAAATAGTAAAATGCCACGGTAGATATTTTGGCATGCCTTTTGGTTCATTATTTAAAAGCTCATTCCCTCTCATTTTGCATGCTTAAAGACGCTAAAGGAGAGAAAGAAAGAAGAGAGAAGGAAGCACACTAAGGAAAGAGCAAGAAAGAAGGGAAGTTGTGGATCAAGGTAATTAGGACTTGGATTCTTGCTCTACTTCCTTCAATCTTCATAGACATTCCTAAGATCTTGATGAATTAGTATTGCATGATGTTTTTAAAGCCTTGGCCGAAAGTTCAAGAGGGTTTGGGGAGGAGAATCTCAAGGAAGGACTACAATCAAGGACAAGTTACTTCTTTAACCTCCTTATAGTAGATGTGGTTACATGACTTATGATTGTTACCTTGAAGTGTATGTTTGAAAAGTTTCTGTTTAGATGATGAAATAGACAAATGAATGTATGAATTCAAGATTTTGTTCTAGAAAGGAAAAAAAGCATGAACTAAGATAAATACAAAGTTAGAATGGAAACTTGTTGTGCTTGTTCTTAGGGCTAGTTTCGGCCAGAGGTAAGAACATGAAGATATGATCTGATTTTGGGGGTTTTGATGATTCTAAAGTGTTTAGAACGAAATTTTGTATAACTATGAACATGGAACATAATTTGGAAACACTAAAGTCAAGTTACAAAGTATTGCAAATTGACTAGATTTGAAACTCTAGGAGGCAGTCAGTGTGTACGTGGATTTTGACTAAATAAATGAGCTCTAAAAATTATGAAACTTTCCAAATATTAAGTAAACAAGACAAGCTTTAATTTGATAGATAATTCGTAATTTTTAGAGGTGTTTACAAAGAGATATGAATTTTTGAAGTTAACCCTTAATTCTGGAACAAGAATCTGGACAAAAAGGGTATTTTGGTAAACTGGGAAAAGTAAGACTTTTTATAGACCCAAAAAGTATTTTTATTCTAAAATATACATGTTAAGGGTTGTATATCCATTTGAACCACTTTATTTGGATTTTTCTATAATCAGTTATAAATTTTTGAAGTTGGTTGATATTTCTGAAATTTTTATGGGTATGGCCAAAAATGAAGGAAAGTTGGTTGAGGATAAATTTCTTATTGGGAAAAGAGTTTATTGAGTCTTAAATGACTAAATAGCCCTTGTTACAAATTAATAAGTTAAATATTTATTGAGGAGAGTTTTCATAAGTGATGAAACTTATTTATGAATGTATCGTTCTATGGCTACCTATACTCTTCAAGTATCGAGGAATTCATTGTTATTTGATTAGCTGACATGTAGTAACTCTAATCTCATGTTGTTTTACCATGATTGTGAACCCATGTCTCGTGAGGGGACATGCATTTGTAGTTATGGGGCCTAGTGGAGTAAAGGTCCTTGGGTTGCTACAGAGCCATATGCAATTAGTGTAGTTTGGGTTTGAGGCCCAACTACTGTGATTTTTTCTAACGCTGTGGATCAGGGGCTTCCCTTGTTGAGTAGTCCTGTGTTTATTTAGGACTTATTAGTCCTTTGCAGTTAACATTGCATATGTGGTATGCTATTTTATGTTGTTGCACGTGATTTGTACTGGATGCTTTGTGATATGTTATTTTTCCTGATTTTTGTCGCCTGCATACTCTGTATATACTTTGTATATCAGATTAATTTGTTACTCTGGGATCCTTCGAGATTCCAGCTCCTGTTGCTACCTGTGAATTGTACAACTTGTTGGATGTAGCTCCAAGGACAAAGTGGTAGATGTTAGCAAATGGAGGTGCCGGATGTTGGATATGATTAGTTTTGATGATGTCTTATATAGATGTCATTCTTAAGAGCACAAAGTTTGTATAATATATTTATCTCCTACATTGACTAACTACTATAATTACTGTAGATTAGTCCAAGTTGAATTATAGAACAAGAAGGAGATAAGAGATTTCAGAAAGAAGAAATTGGAGAAAATGTTAAGTTCAAGAAGAAGAGGAAATATTGAAGAAGGTAGAACTTGCAGAGAATGATGATTCCATGTTAAAAGACGAAGAATGATCAAGATGGGAGATGGAAGATGGAAGAACTTGATGAATGGAATGAGAATATCATTATACAAGTTCCAAGATTGATTCTAGAAGTCTTCATGATCAAGTGGAAGTTGAAATGGCTCAATTCGGGGTTAAAATAAGCTACAATTGCATTCCTGAAGTCATGCTCGAGCACACCAATGTCATACTCGAGCACGGTACATTTCCAGCTCCTATTCTCACATAAATCCGCTCATGCTCGAGCACAAAAATGCCATGCTCGAGCATGGTGCTTGAGGAGAGGAAATTCCATGCTCGAGCAACAACGTTTTTCAGCACTCTGTTCACCTCTGTTTCGCATTTTAACTGACGACCTCTGGTAATTCGATGATATCTCTCAAACCAGAAGTCCGATTGAGGTGAAACCACTTTTGTATGAAACTAGACTCAAAATTAGTAATTTTGACATACACTTTAGGAAAAAAGGAGTTCAGATGATACAGGTATGAATTTTTGAAGATGACAATGAAATCAACGTCACACAGCATATCAAGCTTCGATATTTTGAGTGTATCTCACAAACGAAAAATCTAAATGAGCTGAAACTGGTGCCATTTGAAATTAGAATCACATACCTTTCGAAAAACATAAAAATAATGAAAAAAAAAATCAATTGAAGGAGATATGATGTTTTGAAGTTAATGGTCAGTTCAAGATGTTGCAAAAAACGTTGGTCAAGAACAACCTCCATTCATCTGATGATAACGGACGAGATACAACGAGTTTGGAGCTGATTCTTCTTGCATTGGAAATAATACTTGAAGAGCTTTATGAGCATGGGTAGTTTTCCAAAATTGAAGCTATATTAAAGACGTTACGCTCATGGGAAATTGACTATTGTGCTGTCAAGATTCTTGTTTTCTGGAAGTCAGGAAGTTGAGCTTTGTACTGGAGAATATTATGCTTATTCACACTTTATGAGGGAAAGGCTACTCGAGCAAAGATTTTAAATGCCCAAGCATTATCTAATAAATTGTCCAGCCATGCTCGAGCAGAGTTATTGGCATGCCCAAGCATCATCAGGCTGAGAGCAAACTTTGCAAAGTTGAAAGCCATGCCCGAGCAGAGTGAAAGGCATGCTTGAGCAGGATGCTCGAGCAGAGGTAAGCAGTGTGCTCGAGCAGTATCAATCGACTCTTCATTCTTTTCCTCTGAATGACTTGTGCCCGAGCATGACTATGACATGCTCGAGCAGGGACAGTGTGTTGCTCGGGCAAGTATACTTCTAAGTCATTTTTCCTTTCTGCCTCCACCATGCCCAAGCAGCATGTCTGCGATGCCCAAGCACTAGAGGCACTGGTTCACAAGGATGCTCGAGCATGAAAACTATGTTGCTCGAGCATCAGCGATAATTCAAGCTTTAATGGCCTCGTTCAAGTCTTGTCCAAGCAAGCTCACTAGAGTGCTCGAGCAGTAGCTCCTTGTTGCTCGAGCATAAGACGATGATCACCTCTTACAACGTATTTACATCTTGGTTTCCCGAGCATACAAACAAGGATGCTCAAGCATGATCATCTCTGTTTTCAAATCTCCGTCTTCGTAAATCATAAATCATCGTGTGTGATTTCATTTCTACATATCGTTACTCATTACTATTCCTAATTGCTTTTAATCAGTTTGCTAATGAGTTTCAGATGATTTTATTATGGATAAACAACAAATTTGCATAAAGCAATTTGTGTGTCAGAGAAGCATTAAATGCTACGAGTCTAACAGATAGTTTGAACATTCTAATGAAAAGCTTGAATCTTTACAATGGCTATTAATACAACACTCCAGACGGAGCATTAACGAAGTCAACGATAAACATTCTATTATTAAAGTTGGATTAGAGCTCAACGGGAAAAAAGCAACAAAAGCTTCAGCGGCTACTTCCAACTTATCTCCAACAGTCGAATGCTCGCAACGGTCGAAACACAAATACCTATAAATTGTGAAGTCTTCAAACTGGAAGAGGTGACGATTGATGATTGAATCGACGAAGCCAACAAAATGATTTTACTACTTCACCGTCGATAGTTCATACACTCTGTTTCTCAATGTTTATATAGTATTCAGTAGAGAGTTGATGATTGATTATGTACTTCAGTGATTATTATTCATCAACTCTGTGAGAGAGTCTAAACACTTATTTGATTATCTGTTTAGTGATCAAATCTCAAGGTTGTGGAACCTTTGAGTGTGGGTGTACAGTTACAATTCTGAGTACAGAGTGTGTAATTGTATCCTTACAGTGTGTAAGGGGGAGTATCTTGGTAAGAGATTGTAAAGGCTGTACAAGTGCCTGACTAAACTTGTGAGGTTGTAAAGGCTTTTCTCTTGTGCCCGGTTAAACAAGGAGATAGTGGATTGAAAATCTCAAGTGGAGCTTGGGGACTGGACGTAGGTCAAGGATTGGTCCGAACCAGTATAAATCACAGTTTGCATATTCTCTTTCCTTATGTCTTATATTTCCAGTATATATTTATTTGAATATCAAACAGTTGAATTAGAAAACGAGGAAAGATTTTCAAAGTATCAAGTTTTTAATCTTCACCCAATTCACCCCCCACTTGGGTTCAGCCGGTTCTACACCGGAGTGGTGTCAGATTATGTGGGGAATGTTTTTTGAAAATTTATGTAATATGTTTTAAATTTTGTAACCTAGATATGTAATTTATTATCAGTATACTATGCTTAAACTATTTTGCCATTGTGTTGAGCTATAAAGCTCTGATCTGTGATATATTATTGAAGGGGTGTGAAAATTGGATTTAATAAATAAGAGGGTATCACACTACCCACCACCCGTAAGGGTGAGGCCGGTAGGGGTGTAACACTTTACGGTTCCTTGTTATAACCATTATGTTTTTGCTTTTGTTGATATAAGATTGGAAGATAATCGTTTCAAAGTATTACATAACGGTTGTTTTGTAAGAGATGCTATTTTGTTAGTAAATATATGACAGTATTAAGAATTATAACCATTATATTTTTATTTTCAAGAGTATCGCCTCTAAATACATGATGGTTGATGAGGGCCTTTTTGTCTTTAGCCTTGGGTCCACAATCAAAAATAAACCAAGAATTGTGTATAGGCAAACTGAGGACCGTTCTCTCTTCTCGATGAGCCTTTTATTGAGTCCTAGGTAATCTAAATGACATGCAAATGCAATAAAAACAAGGGGAAAATGACTTTTGGATTTTCAAATTAATAAACTAAAAAACAATGCAAATTAATTAAATGCTAAACTATTATTTTTGATATTTTCTTTATAAATTGGTGAATGAGTGAATGAAATGGTATTGAAGTGAAAATATGAATGATGAATGTTCTTAGTAATGAAGAAATGACTATCATTACTCATAAAAGATTATGGGAGTTAAAATTCATCAAGCCTTAATGAAAAACCTCAAGATAACACTTGAGTCCTATATTCTCAATTAATAGTAGCTCCTACAAACATAACTAACCATTACCTCTTGAGAAATTGTTTAAAACCACTTGATGTGCAATTAAAATTGGAATAATGTAACATGAGTATTCTTGAAATTGAGTACTAAACAGTCCCTCAAAGGCACAAATCAACTATATTAACTAGGCAATAACACGCTAATTAATATAATCTCATTGTAACCACAAGAAATTAAAACAAATATAATCTTCACACTACAAAATCTAATCTCAACCACAAATATCAAACCAATAGAGACTATTAAGATCAATCTCAATTCCAGATTTATACACAATAATTCCTAAAACTAGGCAACCTAAATATATAAATCTAGACTAATAGAATGATAGAATAACTCCCCTATGAAGTCCATTGAGATCAAACATTAGTCCTCATCACCAAGATCAAGGGAAATCAGCCACTCATAGCAATTAGAACACTCGCCGGAATTTGGGAAAGAGTCACTGGAATTTGGAAAAGGGTTAAGTACCAACTTTGCCCTTGAAGTACGCGCCCAGGAGCAATTTTTCCCCTTAAGTTTTTGGCGTAGCAATGTTGCCCCTAAAGTATCAAAACGTAGCAATGTTTCCCCTCCGTTAAAAACCCTAACCTTGACTGTTAGTTGACCGTTAGGGTTTTTAACGGAGGGGCAACATTGCTACGTTTTGAAACTTTAGGGGCAACATTGCTACGTCGAAAACTTAAGGGGTAAAATTGCTCTTGGGCGCGTACTTCAGGGGCAAAATTGGTACTTAACCCTTTGGAAAATGGAGGTTTACAGTGCTCTGGAAGAAGAAAGAGAATCGGTGGTGATAGTGGTTGTGAGTTTTTCCGGCGAATCAGCGACGCCGGTGATGGTGAAGGACGTCTTCGACGGTGGTGGTAGTTGTTCGTCTCTTTCTCTCTCCTCTCAAGCTCGGTTCAAGCTCTCACAGCGCTTACCCAAATCCCCAGTCGTGGCGCTCCTCTAGATCTCCATCTCAGCTCTGTCGGATCTTGTGGCTGTGATGGAGGGTGAAGGAAGGAGGTCGCCAGTGGTGATGGTGGAAAAGGTGAAGACCGCCAGCGACTTCGAGGAGGTGGAGGTTGATGATGAAAGATGAAGGTCGAAGGTTGATGAACCTAGCTCACTCTGAAGCTCGCGGTACTCCCTTTTAATCTCTGCCAATCACCCCGTATAAATGCGTCTCTATTCCCCATTTTCTTCCAAATTAGCTGACCTAAAGTTGCTGTAAAAAATGCAGAGTTTTACGTGTTGGTCCCTCCCTGACAATTTCTCCATTTTAGGTCCTTCTCTGACATTAATTATGGTCCTTTCCTAATATTAATTCAGATCCTTCTCTGATATTAATTCTGGTCCTTCTCTGACATTAATTCTGACCCTAAAAAATCTCCAATTTCCTTCTTAAATACCTACAATGCAAGATTAAACATAATGTAACATCAAAAGTCCAAGAAACATTTGCATGAATAATTAAATATTGTAATACCCGGATAATTATTTATCTTAAATATTGTATTTTGATAAATAATACCTATTCTAAATAGGTGAATATGTGGTCTCAAAATTATGTGTTGTGTTTATTCTATTTTTCTAGGGAAATTTCTCTTGAAATTAGAATGAACAAAGGGCCAAAAATCCTTAAATGCACTTATGGGTCATATAATACCCTGAGATTATTATGATATGTCTTAAGAGAGGCAGTTAAATATTTATTAAAAATAGGAAAGTATGTTGTCTCTAATTTTAGTAATTTATGGGATTATTTTCCTTGGAAATTAAAGAGGCAAAATCCAATATTATTTTGGGGACCATAAGTTGCCCTATGATTTTTAAAATAATACATGGAGCATAAATGACCAATGTAAACACAATAGTTGTGAGAAAATAATTAATCTAATTTAAGAAAATTGTCAACAATTAGTAGATGATTAAATAAATAAATAATTGCTAATTGTTTTGGCATGAATAAAGGGAATGTCCAAAGTTAACTATATAAAACCCCTAATTAAAGATTTATGACCAATGAATGGTCAAGATTAGCCTAAAGATAATTGCTAATTAATTAGGCATGATTAAAGAAATGTATAAGATTAACTACATAAAAACCCTAAGGCCTAATTAGTCAACAAAGAATAGGATTAAGGCACTAAACAAGCTTAGTAATTAACTTTGACAATTCAACATAAATCAAAAGCCAAGATTTAATCTTATAAAGCTAATCTAATGGTTCTAATTAATTGAACCTTGATCCTTGGAAAAATGCATTAACCAATGGGAACACATAAAACCATGGATATTTATGCAAGTGGGAAAAACACATGCTTGGCCAAGAAAGATCCATGAATTCGAAATTGGAAGAGGGAAGGAGAGAGAAAATGTTGAATGTGTGTGTGTGTGAATGCATAGTCAAGTGGTAGGAAAGAGGAAAAAATAAAAAGAGATATTTTTTAAAAAAGCAAATAGGATAAATGAGAACCGATAGAAATTAAATCGTATCTTGAAATATGTGAACTAAGTATCTAACATCAGGACTTATTATAAACAAGTGTATTTTTATCCCGAAGTGGGTTATCTCCGAAGTCATTTCCGTAACCATCGGGGTTTATCCTAAAATGACTAAAAGGCTAGTAAAGACCCCTAATGGGACCATAATCTTTGTTAATCCAAATACTTCTCAAGAGATTACATAAACTTCAAGGGTTACCTCAAAAAGTATTTGAGATTTATAAGCATATTCGATTAGAACACTGAGCAGGGGAATTAACCGGTAGAGGAAAATCCTTAAAGGATAGGATGATGTCATTTTTGGAAGAGGATAGGGAAGAGAGAGGGGGGGGGGGAGGTCGGCAAGGTGGATTGGAGGGTGGAGATGAAGTCTCCAATGAAGCCCTAGATCCAATGGCCATGGTTGAAGGAGAAGAAGTTCAAAGGAATTACAAACTTGCCACAACTTTTCCTTATAAATAGGCCATCCATTCCTTTGAAAATTCACACCAAAATCTCAAGAAGCATTTCGAAATTGAGAGTGAAAGAGAGAAGGAGGAGCTTTGGAGAAGGAGTAGCAGAGTTCTGGGTAAGTTCTTCGGTCCTTAGCTTTTAGATTCTAGTATTTAGTTTAGTAGTTTTAGTAGAAATGTTAGTTAGATCTAGGAAGTAGGAAATGTAATTCCTATTCTTGTTTTTAAGCCTCATTGCATTGAAAGATGCCTGACGAGGTAAAAACATAGTAGGAATTGAGTTTCTGAAAATTGGGAGTCGGAGTAGCGAAGCTCTGGCGAAATTTTATCGGGTAGCGATTTTCTGAAGTCAGGGGTAAAAGAGTCATTTATGGCTATAATATCTGTTAGGATATTATTTTTTAATTAATAAATACGATATTATCCTTATAGGATATCTGTAATCACGTTCCGACCGACAGACGTACCGTATTTCGTCAACGAAGGTACGCTCACGTACTGTAGCACTAGCTCTGATGTTCATTGTATGCTCATATGTGGTAGCTGATAGCTCTGTTGTATGTTTATGTACTATTGATATATTTATGTTTGCTGGGTGTGACATGTAACATCCCAAATTCCATACTACAAATTGTGTCGGATGACACTTGGTTTTAGAAAAATGCAACAGAATTTGAGGTGCTACATCAGAGTACTGCGGAAACGGAGAGCAATGTACTAACAAATGGACAATGACGAGTAACTGGTATAAAAATACCCCGACATATGATGATGCCAGGCGTATGCTGGTATATTAAAAATTTCTCGAAGGAATATTCATGTGATACAATATACAGAGCTTTGTACAATTACATTTCTCAAAAAGTAACTATACAACCTAGACCAAGCCTTGACGAGACTTGGGGCAATGAATCTAACTCCGTTAACCGAACAGAATGGCCAGGTAAGTGTCTATCATGGGGGCCTCACCGAATTCACGGCGATTGATTGGCTGACCCATATAGACTAGCCTTGCCTTCGGCACCAAACTATTCGAAGTAACTTTATTAGATCCATGCCTGATAACAGGCTCTGATAATCTTCTTCCGACTCTTGACTCGACCCTCGGTGCATTATTATGACTTTGCCCCTTGGCTCCTTTCTATGGCTCCGTCTACCGGTGCCTTCTCTGTTCCTGGTCCTTACCTGTACTATCATTTAAGACTGAGGTCCAATGCATATTGGACCTCAGGTAACGGTTAACCTCATGCTTATGTAAACAATATATGAATAACAGACATTTCTAACATCACAGCAATGATCAAGCCAGTACGTCGTATGATCATTTGATAACAACTACACTAACATGTAAAGTTATCCCCGTTTGCAACATATGTGCCACGATGTACGGTCGTGTCCTCAGTGCTAGGAAAACATAACGGCATTATCATGACTATAACCCGTAAAGCTGTATTTAGTGATCTAGATACGGTTCCCTAGTCACAGTGCATGTCCAGGACAGAGCCCTGTTCATGGCTTTATGAAAGTATCCACAACATATACAAGCATAACATAAGCATTAGAATCAGTGTTACAGTACGTCGCGAACGTACCTTCCACCGTGAAATGGCCAAACGTCCGGCCCTTTGAACCCGACTCCGGACCTCCCAGATATCCTAAAGGGAAATAGCTTATCCATTAACTCATAAACAATATCCTAACAGATATCCTAGTCACAAATGACTATTTTACCCCTGACTTCGCTAATCGACGAAATTTCGCCAGAGCTTCGCTACTTTGACTCTAATCTTCCAAAATTTTGCCATATCTCTTTCCCCATCATATTTTCAAAATAAATACCATATTTAACCATAAAACATGATATCAAAAATATATTGGAAGATTAAAGATCAAACTAACATCTATACTAAAACTACCGAATAAAATACCAGAACTTAAAACTAGAGACCGAAGAACTTACCCAGAGCTTTGCTACTTTTCTTCAAGAGCTCTTCCTTCTCTCTACCATCTCTCTAGATTTCAAAATTGCTAAGGCAATTGGTGTGAGAATTTGAATGAAATGGTGGGGCTATTTATAGGAAAAGTTGTGGCACTATTCACACTTTATCATCTTCAATTCTAGCCCTTGGATCTAGGGCTTTAATCAAATCCAAATCTCTACCCTTAGATGCTCATGCCGACCTCCCCTCCCCCTTTTTCAACAAAATGACATCATCCCCCATGATGTCATCCTCTTGCTTTATGGTTTTAACCAATAAAATCCCCTGTTCGGTGCTCTAATCGCGAAATCTTAAATAATCTCAAATATTCCTTAGCATAACCTGGAGATCTAAACTTCCTCTTGAGAAATATTTGGGTTAACAAAGTTTATGGTCCCATTAAGGGTATTTCCTAGTCTGTTAACCATTTTAGGATAAACGTCGTCGGTTACAGAAATGACTTCGGGTAACACCAACTTCGGGACAAAAATTCACTGATTCATAATATGTCCTGATGTTTACTACTTAGTTCAAGGATTTCAAGATAGGATTTAATTTCTATCGGTTCTCACTTATCCTATTTGCTTTTTCAATAAATATCTTCTTTTTCTTTCTAAATATCATGATATTATACTAAACCCTTTTCACACACAATTTCTACCAAAGCCATCCCCAGAGTGGTAAACTTCTTGTGGAGATGTTTAACTAACTCACTTGCAACGAATGGAGCTTTGTTTAGAAGAAAAAGAGGCCCTACGGAGGCATGCCCGATCTGCCAGGCCTCATGTGAAACACTGGAGCACCTATTTTTCCACTGCAGTTGGGTGAGATGCGTCTGGTTTGGAAGTCAGCTGTCAATCAAAAGTGATCTCAGTAACATCCACAGCTTCAAACAATGGTGGATTTCCATTATGAACCCATTGTGCCCATTATCTGACTACGATATTGCGTCTATTAGCTGGCTGTTATGGTTCATCTGGAAGGGAAGAAATGATCAGGTATTTAATGGTGTTGCACCGGATCCTAGAGCTGTCATTGAGAAAGCACGCTAGGTGCTACTTGGTCACTGGAATGCAAATTATCCCACGTGTTATGAAGAGGCAACTCCTAAGCCTCTAGCCAAAGTAGCCCGTTGGAATCCACCAGAGGAACATATGCTGAAGATCAACCTGGATGGCTCCTATGTAGAGTCCGCTGCCGCCATCGGTCTGGTCTGCCGAGATCATTGGGGCCAGGTTCTGTGGGCTTTTACTGATAAACTCAAATCAATTTCGGCCTTTATGACTGAAGCTTTAGCATTGCAAAGGGCCTTGATGATTGCCCAGGATCTGGGAAATAAAAATGTCATTTTTGAGACTGGCTGCCAGACTCTTGAACATCTTGTGAACAAACATCAACATGATTCGTGTGAATGGCAATCGAGAGGCATCCTGGATGATACTGTATCTACTAATAAGGAGGTGTGCCCTGTGGGGTGGGTAGTCATACCCTTACCTTCTTTGTCCCAGCTGCTGGAAGAAGACTGTCGGAGTATTAGGCATCATCAGGACTGCGCCTCGGTCCGGCCCAGCCACTTTGATCCTGGCTGATCTGTGTGCCCCCCTATGGGGTGGCTGCTATCTTTTAACTTGCTCTGTAGTTGGTTTTTGCTTTCTAGCTTTCCCTCCTGTTGTTAGCTTGCTGTTTGCTAGGCCTACTGCCTAAGCCCCTCGTATTTGTTTCTTTGTATCCCCTTGGTCCTCAGTAATCAATATATTACTAGATTTGAACAAAAAAAATAAAAAATTTCGGTTTTCCACCCCCCCAATTTGACTTTTCAACTCTTTTATTTTTCCTTTAATTAACTTGAATTATGTATTAATTATCTTATAGTTAATTATCCCATTGGTTCCCTTCATTTTACAAGAATTACTTTATGCTAAATCAAGTTTTAGGGATTTATATAATTCACTTTATTCATTCCTTAATCATGCTTAACCATTTCACAATATCCCTTATGCTAATCTTGACTAATCTTTAATTAGGGTTTGTTCATAATCAACTTTGAATATTTCCTTGTTTCAAGCTTAAATAATTAGCCATTAATTATTTATTTAATCACTTACTAATTGTTGATAATTTTCTTAATTAGGATTAATCATTTTCTCACAAATATTGCACTGACATTGGTAATCTATGCACCATGTATTATTTTAAAAATCACGGGGCAACCTATGTTCCCCAAAATAATATTCTATTTTGCCTCATTATTTTCCAAGGAAAATAATCTCATAAATTATCTAAATTAGAGACAACATACTTTCCTATTTTTAATAAATATTTAGTTGCCTCTTCGGTTTTATCATAATATTCTCAGGGTGTTTTATGACCCATATATGCATTTAGGGATTTTTGGCACCTTTATTCCTTTTAATTTCAAGGGAAATGACCCTAAAATCATAAGATAAATACCACGAGTTTTGGGACCATATATTCACCTATTTCCAATAGGTATTATTTAATAAATTATGATACTTATCCTAAGTGAGATTTTTAGGGTGTTACATGACACATCTGCCAGGGGACTTATGTGCTATTGGGATACGCTTGCTGGGTGTGAAACGCTTGCTCGGTGTGAGACATCTGCCAGGGGGCTTATGTGCTGTTGGGATACGCTTGTTTGTATGACACATGTGTTGTGTGCTGTTGATGTTGTGAATATCTGTAATCCATATACTGTGTATATAAGCATGAGGTTAACCGTTACCTGAGGTCCAGTACGCGTTGGACCTCAGCTCTTAACATAGCTTCAGGGTCGGGAGGACCGAGGGTCGAAGAGAAGGGCAAGCAGCACGCTTAGAGACCCGGCTGAAGACTTTCTTTTGTTATGTATTTACTTTTATGATAGACACGTTAGACACTCAGATGTATGTACTGCCGTATGAACAACCAGATACACCACAAGTTATGTTATTCAGTTACTCTTTAATATGAAAAAATTCCGACGCTCAACTCTTATCAAAACGCTATGAAAACGTTTACGAAATTGGGGTGTTACAAATATCATATAAAAATATGGTTCGATCAATGGTATGCGTATTTAACTGTTAAGTATTAGCGTTATATATTCTTACACAAACTTCTCGACATATATGACGGTTATTCATCGTAACTGTCATTTATTAAATGTTATATATGCACGATTCTA
Organism: Acacia pycnantha; assembly: GCA_025563575.1. Taxonomy (NCBI): domain Eukaryota; kingdom Viridiplantae; phylum Streptophyta; class Magnoliopsida; order Fabales; family Fabaceae; genus Acacia; species Acacia pycnantha. Next base: position 35,075 of record JAMWYP010000318.1, on the reverse strand, counting down.
TAATAGTGATGTACTACAAATAACCTCCATAACCTATAAAAGTTTAAAACTAGGATCATGAAGTGTCATATTTTGATACTCCTTGCTATTTAAAAGGGGCAGGGAGTTTGCTTTGAGATCGTGATGGGTGGTGGTTATTAGTAGCCTGTTGTCGTAATATTGGCATTTGTTCTTCCCCACAAGCGGATTTGTGGGCCTTGGTGGTTGACTCGAGCTAACTTGGTCTAAAGGCTTTAAGGAAGTGATGGTACCGATTGATTGTCTGGTTTCATTAAGCCTGATTCAATGGGAGGAGTGTGGACCAAATGCAAATATGACACTGATTAGAAAAATTCAGAGGCGTTTGGATTAGGAGTACGTGGCAGGTTAGTGTTATGTATGTGTCATTTCTCATTAAATTAGGTTTTCTCCCCAACTTGGCATTGACATGACATTTCAGCCCTTTTATATACTTTATTAAGATTTTACAAATGGCTAGGTCATTGTGTCATTTCTCATTAAATTAGGTTTTCTCCCGAACTTGCATTCATTGTTAATTACCGTTGCGTTGAAACATGATTATTGAGCTCTAATAAGATTCTCCCTTTTTTTCGTTTTCTGGGCTCATGCGCATATATATAAACTCGATATGCAACAAGGGGGAAAAAGTCCTTTGAAGTCAAGAGGCAATGTAATACCCGGATATTTATTTATCTGGAATATTGTATTGAGATAAATAAATGGCTATTTTTTATAGGTAAATACTGTTGGGATCTGTACACGCAGCGGAAGGAATCTCATCCATTTAAAATTTTACGAATCCCAAAGAGGATCTATCAACAATGTTTAGATCAAGGTTCGTTAGAGAAACCGTACCTATACGAGCTGGTATGCGTCCTTTCTCGAACACGTGGGCTAACACCTTCTTGTTCGACCTTTGCAAACACGTGGGCTAACACCTTCTTGTTCGACCTTTGCAAACACGTGGGCTAACACCTTCTTGTTCGACCTTTGCAAACATGTGGGCTAACACTTTCTTGTTCGATCAATCTCTAGGAGCTGACTCTACGAATCCACTCCCTCTACCGGTATCCACACCGAACAGCTCTCCAACACGTATGGCAGCGTGCTAGCACCTTCTTACTTTGTGTCTCTCGTTTTTCTCTCTAGGACTTCTTTTGAGGCTTATTCGTTCGTTCTTATAATATGACTTAGATCAATATCTATTTATAGAGTTTCTAAAACCCTAATTGGGCCGTATTAAAATATTCAAGACTAATATCAATTAGTCCTTGAATTTCGAATTTGGATTAAATAATTTAATTAAATCTTGATATATATCTATTTAATTAAATCTGAGATACTATATCTCAACTCAATTAAATATAAGATACCACATCTTTATTCGAAAATCAAATCTGAGATACAATGTCTCTATTTGTTTTAAATATTTAATTTATCAAATAAATTAAATGTAAAACAAATATTATATATAATAATATCATTATTAAATAATATTATTATTATTTAATTTCGAAATTATGTATATATATATATACACACACACACACATATATCCATCCTAGATTAAATGTTGTATTCATTATATCTTAGACATATCTAAGATTCAATGAATCTGGACACTATTGCTCGTATTGGGCTATTCTTGTGTGTAACCCTATAGGCCCACATGAGATTGGCAGTGGGCCAATATTGTACCAGCCCACAAGTCGCAAGCGGTCTCTAGCAAGACATTGCGACTACCCAATTCATATGGGGATCGATGATACGATACAACCTATCATACAACCATGTCACGTCCCTTTTGTCACGCGATAACTTGGTCAAGGATGAGGCATGGATAATGTCAACTTCCTGTTCTTGACCATTAATTTCTCGATTCTTGAGTAGTCTAACAATTGAAATGGAAACTCCTTTCCATCGTAGTATGGCCATACATTTCTCATACTCACTCATCGAGGGGCCCAGTATTATCTCTCTACAAATGTGAGGGACAAATTCCATCTTGACCATTAACATTCCTCTGCATGAAAACCATTGATCCCAATCCAAGCCTTTATCATCACCCGGTCAAAGGTGACTTTTGACTAGGTCAAAGATCAGCGACTCTCATGTAGGAATCCATGATGATCTCAGGTCGAAGGGCGTTGTGACGCGATTATACATGAGATAAGCTTATGACTAAAGCCATGCAGCTTTCTCATAGTGGGGAGATGACCGACCGAGGACATTTAGGATAATCTATTAGATATATCCAGGATCGATTATCATTATAAACATGCAAATGAAATGATAACTAAAGGAGAATACTTTAAATAACATTAACATTTAAAGTACAATGACTTGCCCCTAGGGCATAATTTCCAACAGACTCCCACTTGCACTAGGTGCAATCATTAATTACCCTAATTCCGATTGCCCTAACATGACGCTCATGTTTTACTTGTGCAAGCGGCTTAGTAAGAGGATCAACGACATTGTTTTCTCCTGGTACTTTGCATAATTTTTGTATCACCTCTATCATTGATTTCTCTTATAAGATGAAATCGCTTGAGTATATGGTTGGTCCTTTGATGTGACCTAGGCTAATTGGTCTGCGCAATAGCGCCGCTATTGTCATAGAACAAGTCAATTGGATTTGAGATGGCAGGAACCACCCCTAGTTCATTAATGAACTTACTAATCCAAAAGGCCTCCTCAGCTGCATCCGATGCTGCTATATACTTAGCTTCTATTGCAGAATCAGCTACAGTGCTCTACTTAGAGCTCTTCCAGCTCACCGCACCACCATTCAAAATGAATACATATCCAGATTGCGATCTTAGATCATCTTGATCAGTTTGGAAACTCGCATCTGTGTAACCTGTGACACAGAGCTCATCTTCCAATCCACCATATACCAAGAATAAGTCATTAGTCCTTCTTAAGTACTTTAGGATATTCTTGATAGCAGTCCAGTGATCCTCACCGGGATCTTGTTGATATCTGCTGGTCATGCTTAATGCAAATGAGACATCCGGTCGAGTACATAACATGGCATACATGATAGATCCAATAGCGGAGGCATATGGAATCTTACTCATGCGGTCTCTTTGATCAGGTGTACGAGGACACTGGTCCTTACTGAGATGGGTGCCATGAGACATGGGCATGTAACCCCTTTTAGAATCCTGCATACTGAACCTATGCAGTATCTTGTCTATGTATGTACTCTGACTTAGGCCTATCAGCCTCTTGGATCTATCTCTATAGATCCTGATCCCTAGGATGTAAGTGGCTTCGCCTAAATCTTTAATTGAGAAAGACTTTTCTAACCAAGACTTGACACTCTGCAAGGTAGGAATGTCATTCCCTATAAGTAGGATGTCATCTACATAAAGCACTAGAAATACAACTATGCTCCCACTAACCTTCTTGTAAACACAAGGTTCATCAATGTTTTGAATGAATTCAATCTCTTTGACTACTTCATCAAAACGATGATTCCAGCTCCGAGATGCTTGCTTCAATCCAAAAATGGATCTTTGAAGCTTGCAAACTTTACCAGAGTCCTCTGGACGCACAAAACCCTTAGGTTGTGTCATGTACACATCCTCAAGGAGCTTTCCGTTAAGGAAGGCTATTTCGACATCCATCTGTCATATTTCATAGTCATAATATGATGCAATAGCAAGAAGGATTCTGATTGATTTGGCCATTGCAACTGGGGAAAAGGTTTCATCATAGTCCACACCATGAGTTTGAGTGAATCCTTTTGCAACCAGTCGTGCCTTGAAGATATTTACTTTGCCTTCCATGTTAGTTTTCTCTTTGAAAACCCACTTGCACCCAACGGTTTTTACACCTTCAGGTGGCTCGACTAAGGTCCATACCTCATTGTCGTACATGGATTGCATTTAAGACTTCTTGGCATTAAGCCATCTTTCGGAGTTTTGTCCCACCACGGCTTCTCGATGGGTAGTTGGCTCATTCTGCTTAATGAGCAAAACATCACAGCTTCCAGTAATCAGAAATCCATATCTCTGAGGCTGTAGCCGTGTTGCATCGGACCTACGTGGGCCTTGTGTTACTTGAGCAGGCTCAACATCTTGTTGTGAGTCTTCTCCGGTTTCCATCTGTGGTTCTACGTTGTCTTGTGGCTCTCGAACTTCTTTGAGGTACACCTTACTCCCACTGGTTCTCTTAGAGATAAGCTCTTTTTCCAAAAAGATACCATTTCGGATAATAAACACTTTATTATCAGTAGGGATATAGACATAGTATCCTTTAGTTTCCTTAGGATACCCCACGAAAAGGCATTTTGAGGATCTGGATGATAATTTATCAGAGGCTTGCAGTTTAACGTAAACCTCACATCCCCAAATTTTAAGAAATGACAAACTAGGTTTCTGCCCATTCCATATCTCATATGGTGTCTTTTCAACTGCCTTTGACGGAACACGATTTAGTGTGAACGCAGCTGTTTCTAGGGCATAGCGCCAAAAGGAAGGTGGAAGATCTGTTTGACTCATCATGGATCGAACCATATCTAATAAAGTTTGATTCCTCCGTTCCAAAACACCATTCCATTGTGGTGTTCCAGGAGGAGTCAGTTGTGAGATGATCCCAAAAACCCTAAGATGGTCAATGAACTCTTGGCTCAAATATTTGCCGCCCCGATCAGATCGAAGTGCTTTAATTGTTTTACCAAGTTGGTTTTGCACTTCATTCTGGAATGTTATGAACATTTCAAAAGATTCAGACTTATGTTTCATTAGATAGATATATCCATATCTACTAAAATCATCTATAAATGTAATGAAGTACATATAACCTCCTTTGGCAGATGTATTCATTGGTCCACACACATCAGTATGTATGAGGCCCAATAAATTAGTGGCCCTCTTACTATGCCCAGTAAAAGGTGTCTTTGTCATCTTTCCCAATAAACAAGACTCACATGTATCAAATGATTCAAAATCAAATGAGTTAAGAAATCCATCTTGATGGAGTTTCAAAATGCGTTTCTCATTTATATGGCCTAGACGACAATGCCATAGGTAGGTCGGATTCAAATCATTTGACTTGATCCTTTTGGTAGTTTATGTCATAGATATGTCCATTCAATTTTCAACTGTCCTTGAGATCCTGCACATTTATACAAATGTGAGAACCACATGCAATATCTAATACCCATGTTGAGGAAGTAGAAAAGTGAATATCTATGACATAGATACGTGAAGTGATAGCCCCGCTATCCTTCTTGTTCTTTTCAGATCTTCGATGTAGAGTTTGCAATTCCTCTTCCAATGACCAAGTTCATTGTAGAAGAAGCAGACCCCATCCTTAAGAGGTTTTGCCTTCTTGGCTTTCAGTTTCATACCCCTTCCTTTCTGAACCAACAAAACAGTGCTGGGCTTCTCCTTAATGCTCTGCTCAACTGTTTTAAGCATCCCATGCAATTCAGAAATTGATTCCTCCATGTTGTTCATGTTGTAATCCATGACAAGGTTATCATAACTTCCTGGGAGTGAGCTCAAGATCACATCTATAGCTAACTCCTGGGACATGGGGAATCCAAGCCTCTCAAGGTGATCAATGTAGCCTTTCATGTTGAACACATGAGGACTAACGATGCACCTTCACCATCTTACGGAAAATAAGGCCTTTGTGGTCTCATACCTCTTGCCTTGCCTGTTGCTGGAACATTTCCATAGGATGAACAATCATTTCAGAGGTTCCCACAAGTTCTAGATCTCTATCAAGATATGAAACCATAGTGGCAGGCATCAGGCATCAGGCATCAGGCATCCTACATCCATAGAGTCATCGTGATGCTTCAAGTAAGCATCTTTGTGAACTCTTGGAGTATTGGCTACAGGCTCGTAAGGAATGGGTTGATTTGTGAGATACTCATTTCTTTCGTGTTTAGGATCAACGCTTAACTTCCCAAACATGTCAAGAAACTTTGTCTCATCGAGTTCGTCCTTCTTAAGGACCGATCGCATTGATGGTGTTGCGGTATTACTAGACGATATGATTCTACAACTAAAAGATATGCAAAGTTGATTAATAATCTCCCACCGAATTAACAACCCTCATTATAATTAGTGGGCTAAGATCCATATTTGGCTTAAATTTAAGTCCGCTTTGGCCGGACGCTTAAAAATCAAGTTATTTAGGTAGGCAACCTCTTTGCCAATTACATCACATGTAACTCTTAGATCTTTATGGGATTCGATCATCAGATGACCCGGCACGTTTAATCCCATCTAATGCCTTGAGATCCAAAACCGTTTTGATAATCTCAATTAAGTCAAGACAATAATGAATGTTGAGTATCACCATTACCCACTCTTGTCTCACCAAGATAACTCAAGTGCATCCACTTTGGTGGAACATACAAATGGGTGATCGAGGTTTTGACAAGTATTCATTAATTGGCGGCATTACGACTTAAGATTTTATTTAGAGGGTATATTTGATATAATCTAATTAATCCTATTAATTCTACTTATATGAATGCAATCACGATTGTATCTCATATAAACTCTAAATTAATCATGCAGTGATCAAATCAAAACATAATTAAAAACCGTGACACAACATGGCTCATCTAACCTATAATCCTCTCAAGCCAATGAGGGGACTTCTCTAAATAATAAAAGGAGAAATACATCAAGAGAAACCTCATTTAACATTGAGGGAGTGAGATGAGAAGAGAATGTACATCAAGAATATTTAGAGAGAGGCATGGCTCGCAGGCCATATTTAAATAATACAACACTTGTAAATTCTAGAGCCACGTTGTTCACCATACCCAAACAACTTTGAATATTTAATCACAACAAATATTAATTCATACAATATGAAAGAAAATATCAAGATTAAATTATAAAGTTAATTAAATTCACATCTTAATTGATTAATTGAATTTAATATGATGAATCATATTCATATATTGATTGATTGATTGAATTTAATACGATGAATCAAATTCATATCTTGATTGATTGGAGTTGACTACTTCTCAACCAAGTTATATCAAATTCATATCTATGAACAATCAGCCGAGGTCCCTACGGCGGTCCCGCTAGCCGGTTAGCGGGCGGGGTCAAGGAAAAAACAAAACGTTGTTAGTATTGATTAGTTTTGATGATGTCTTATATAGATGTCATTCTTAATAGCAAAAAGGTTGCATACTACATTTATCTTTTATTTTGACTAATTATTATATTTAATGTAGATGCAAAGTTTTATGATGGAGAATGTTGATTGAAGAAAGAAGTTCTTGCTCAATATAATGAGAATATTATAATATCAAGGAAGCAAGAAGTTATCAAATGATTTTGGGGGATAATCTAGAAGAAGAGAAGAAATTGAAGAAGGAAGAACTTGCAATGCAGTGGAATATCTTTACTCAAGTTCTTATATTGATGCTAGAAGTCTCCAAGATCATATGGGAATTGGAACGGATCAATTCAGAGTTAAAACCAGCAAAAATCAGTTCCAAGATGAGCAAACTCGAGCCTATCATTAGCAAACTCGAGCATGTAATGTCCTCGGCAACTCGGCGCCTCTGGACAAGCCAAACTCGAGCTTAGAACTCAAACCTCAGGTTTGGAACTCCAAACTCGAGCCCATCATTAGCAAACTCGAGCCTGTAGTGTCTTCAGCATTTTTGGTGTCTCTGGACAAGGCAAACTCGAGCCTATTAGTTGGCAAACTCGAGCTTACAGCGGTGTTCAACATTTCAGCTACTCTGTTCCACGTTTCACTCGGGCGACGTCTGGTCATTCGATGATATCTCCTAAAATAAAGATCGGATTGAAGTGAAACCAGTGGCATATGAAACTAGACTCCCAATGCGTTATTTTGATATATAATTGAAGCCAAACGGAGTCAAGATGAAGGAGCTATGAATTTATAAAGTTGACAGTGATATTCACGTCACACAAATGACCAACCTTCAATGTTTTGGGTGTATCTCACAAACGGAGAATCCAATTGAGCTGAAATCGGTGGCATTGGAAAGTAGACTCAAAGGGCTTTCCATCGATAGGTTAAACAACTAAAACGGAGTTCATACCAGGGAGATATGGCCCCCGAAAGTAGACAGTCTGTTCTGGGTATTGCAAAAGAGAAGCAAACTCGAGCCTATTAGTTGGCAAGCTCGAGTTCGCGGGTTACAGAGAGCTATCAGGTCGCGAAAATCATCCAAACTCGAGCCTATAAGTTACAAACTCGAGCCTAGACAAGACAGAGAGCAAAATATGATTTTGAAGAGACCCAAACTCGAGCCTATAAGTATGGACTCGAGCCTGGATCTTACAAACTCTAGAGTTTGTCTCTAAACCTCCGGTTTGCACCAGAACCGAGACATTCAAAAGCTTTGCAAACTCGAGCCTACTTATGTAAACTCGAGTTCACGCTCCCGCATCAGAAAAACACCATTCCGAAAGTCTTATTTCTCATCCAGATGATTACCCAATAACTTATACTTCTTCTTAACATTATTTATATCATTTATGTATAAATTTCAGGTGATTAAAATGAAGGATTAGAAGCAAATCTCAAAGTGACAGATTTGTGAAGAACCTTGCGTCAGAATTTCAGAAATGGGAAAGAACACAGATAACTTGCAGAAATGAAGTTGAATACTCAATTGTAATGCTTCTCCAAAGGATTAAATCATTCGGATGATGAAATACTCCAACGGACATAAGCCAAACAGATTCAGCATTCGAATTTAATGTTCATGACAGGTCACTATTCTAATATTCATTCAAAAACGAAGCAAAATGGGCAACTTGCTGGAAAGGTGGATAATCATCTTCAAACGGACAGAAAGCACCTGAATATCAGGGATCAATTCTTGAAGAATCAACATTCAAATATTTAAGTCGAATTGTTCCCAACGGCTAGAATTTCGAATGGAGTCAAATCGGAATGGATATGCAACGGTCATAATCTTCAATGCGAGCAATCGTCGAGATATTCAAGAAACATTATGACCCAACGGCTATATTCCTCATCCATGACCACAACAACTAGAAATTCAAATGGAGACAATTCAGAATTGAGAAGCAACGAGTCATATGAAGATTTGCCGCTATATATAGAGCTGCATACAAACCTTCAAAGATACAACAACAAGCGAGAAACAAGCCTACCTCTTCAACATGCTATTACTCGATCCGCTTATCATTTACTCTCTTTTTCAATGTCTATATATCATAGAGAGTGAAATGTTTTGTATTGTACTTCGGTGTTTATCCATACACTTCGAGAGAGAAGAATCATTGTAAACATCCTATCATTATATCGTGAGTTACTCAAGATTGGGTGATCTTGAGTGGGAAACACATTGTGTTGATTACAGCTTGTAAGGGGAGTGAGTCCTAGGGAAAGGATCATCTTCGAGTACAGAGTGTGTAATCAAACAGGTGTATTGATTACGGTTTGTAAGGGGGAGTAAGTCCTAGTGAGAGGATTACTTGAGTACGAACGTGTAATCAAGTTGAAAGAAGATAGTGGATTGAAATTCTCAAGTGGAGCTTGGGACCTGGACGTAGGTCAAGGATTGGGCCGAACCGGTATAAATCACGGTTGCATATTCTCTTCCCTTATCTCTTACATTCCAAAGATATATGTTTGAATGATTGCTTATCACTTTATAAATTATTATTGTCATTCAAACTACTTTCAATATGTTGCAGAAAGTTTTTTAAAGTTCTAAGTTTTTAATCAAACACCCAATTCACCCCCCCTCTTGGGTGATAGCCAAGTCTTTCAAACGTGATTTTCGAAATTAATTTCTAAAATCAATTTCAAAATAACATGTTGTTTTCAAAATTTGTTTACTAGGAAAAAACGTTATTTTCGAAATTAATTTCTAAAATTTCAAACCCCATAGATCCTGAACGATTCAGAACGTCCGACCTCAGTGTGATCCTGAACGATTCAGAACCACGCGAACCTGTAGGGAGAATACGTTTTAAATCATACATGATTCGGTAAACATATATCAATTTAAACGCATCAACAGATTCGGTTTTAGACATATATACATCGCATGTATAATCGGTTTTAAACATATATCGATCTCAACGCTTCGCACATAGAAAACTCAATCTAAACGCACGGTTGACCTGGCTCTGATACCACTGTTGGGATCCGTACACGCAGCGGAAGGAATCTCATCCATTTAAAATTTTACGAATCCCAAAGAGGATCTATCAACAACGTTTAGATCAAGGTTCGTTAGAGAAACCGTACCTATACGAGCTGGTATGCGTCCTTTCTCGAACACGTGGGCTAATGCCTTCTTGTTCGACCTTTGCAAACACGTGGGCTAACACCTTCTTGTTCGACCTTTGCAAACACGTGGGCTAACACCTTCTTGTTCGACCTTTGCAAACATGTGGGCTAACACTTTCTTGTTCGATCAATCTCAAGGAGCCGATTCTACGAATCCACTCCCTCTACCGGTATCCACACCGAACAGCTCTCCAACACGTATGGCAGCGTGCTAGCGCCTTCTTACTTTGTGTCTCTCGTTTTTCTCTCTAGGACTTCTTTTGAGGCTTATTCGTTCGTTCTTATAATACGACTTAGATCAATATCTATTTATAGAGTTTCTAAAACCCTAATTGGGCCGTATTAAAATATTCAAGACTAATATCAATTAGTCCTTGAATTTCAAATTTTGATTAAATAATTTAATTAAATCATCCAATGAGATCTAATCTAATCTATTTAATTAATCCATATTAAAAGCCTCTTTGATTTAATTTATTTCTATAAATCAAATCTAAGATATGATATATATCTATTTAATTAATTACGAGATACTATATCTCAACTCAATTAAATATGAGATACCACATCTTTATTCGAAAATCAAATCGAGATATGATATGTATCTATTTAATTAAATCGAGATACTATATCTCAACTCAATTAAATATGAGATACCACATCTTTATTCGAAAATCAAATCTGAGATATGATATATATCTATTTAATTAAATCTGAGATACTATATCTCAACTCAATTAAATATAAGATACCACATCTTTATTCGAAAATCAAATCTGAGATACAATGTCTCTATTTGTTTTAAATATTTAATTTATCAAATAAATTAAATGTAAAACAAATATTATATATAATAATATCATTATTAAATAATATTATTATTATTTAATTTCGAAATTATGTATATATATATATACACACACACACATATATCCATCCTAGATTAAATGTTGTATTCATTATATCTTAGACATATCTAAGATTCAATGAATCTGGACACTATTGCTCGTATTGGGCTATTCTTGTGTGTGACCCATTGGCGGTGGGTCAATATTGTACCAGCCCACAAGTCGCAAGCGGCCTCTAGCAAGACATTGCGACTACCCAATTCATATGGGGATCGATGATACGATACAACCTATCATACAACCATGTCACGTCCCTTTTGTCACGCGATAACTTGGTCAAGGATGAGGCATGGATAATGTCAACTTCTTGTTCTTGACCATTACTTTCTCGATTCTTGAGTAGTCTAACAATTGAAATGGAAACTCCTTTCCATCGTAGTATGGCCATACATTTCTCAGACTCACTCATCGAGGGCCCAGTATTATCTCTCTACAAATGTGAGGGACAAATTCCATCTTGACCATTAACATTCCTCTGCATGAAAACCATTGATCCCAATCCAAGCCTTTATCATCACCCCGGTCAAAGGTGACTTTTGACTAGGTCAAAGATCAGCGACTCTCATGTAGGAATCCATGATGATCTCAGGTCGAAGGGCGTTGTGACGCGATTATACATGAGATAAGCTTATGACTAAAGCCATGCAGCTTTCTCATAGTGGGGTCAATCCAGCACCTTGTACTCTTACAAGTGCCTATGACTTTGATTCGTATCTCCATACATCATCAAAGTCATACTGGTCTTATCTCATCTTTGCTCCCGCGTAGATGACCGACCAGGGACATTTAGGATAATCTATTAGATATATCCAGGGATCAGTTATCATTATAAACATGCAAATGAAATGATAACTAAAGGAGAATACTTTAAATAACATTAACATTTAAAGTACAATGACTTACCCCTAGGGCATAATTTCCAACAAATATGTGGTTTCAAATATTAGGTTATGAATTTCTTATTTTTCTAAGGAAAATCTCTTGAGAATTTGGAGGAATAATGTGCTAAAATGCCTAAAATACCCTTATGGGGCATAAAATAGCCTAAGAAAATTATGATAAATCTCAAGAGGCAGTAAAATAATTATTTAAAATTAGAGAGTATGTTGTCTCTAATTTTGGTAATTTAATAAATTATAACCTTGGAAAAATTAAAGGGGAAAAATCAAAAATTATTTTGAGGACCAAAATGCCCCCATGATTTTTAATATATTACATGGGACATAAAATACCAATGTCAGTAAAATAGTTGTGAGATAATGGTTAATCCTAAATAAGAAAATTATCAACAATTGGTAAAGGATTAAATAGATAATTAATGGCTAATTATCTAAGCTTAATTAAGGGAATATCCAAGTTAAATTGTGAAAAACCCTTTAATTAAATATTAATGGACAAAATTAGCATAAAATATATTTTCTAATTAATTGGAAAAGATTAAGAAAAATATTTGAGATTAGGTACATGAAAATCCCTAATCCTAAAAGAATTGCTAATCATGTGATTAGGACACTAATTAGGCTTTTTAATTTAATTGGATAAATTAAATAATTACTAATGGTTAAGATGTAATCTTGAAAAGCAAAATCAAAGGTTTAGAATTATTCTAGTAATTTTTAAAGCCTAAATCCATGTTAAAGGAAATGAGCCAATGGTAGAATTTTGGGAAAAATAAATATAAGATAATTATAATATTATAAATTAATTAAAACAGAAAAATAAAATAAAAATAAAAATATATGTATGCTGGCCGAATTTTGGAGTCAAAATGGATAAGATTTGGCAACAAAATAATATCTGGATACTTATATTATAATATTAATATAAATTGTGATATTTTGTGTGAAAAGCAAATAGGATAAATGACCACCGATAGAAATTAAATCCTATCTAGAAAACCATGAATTAGGTTTCTAAAGTCAGGGAATATTATAGACAAGTGAATTTTTAGCTCGGAGTAGGTTACCTCCGAAGTTATTTCCGTAACCGAAAAGGGTTATACTAGACTGGCTAAGAAGCTATCTGATATTCAAAAAGCAAATCAGATAAATGAAAATCTATAGAAACCAAGCCATAACTTGAAATCCAGGGATGAGGTGGTAAACATCTGGGCATATTATGAATCAGTGGATTTTTGTCTCGAAGATGTTGTTACCCGAAGTGATTTCCGTAGCCGAAGACGTTTATCCGAAAATATTCGGCAGGCAACAAAATGTTCTGAATGGGATCAAAAATTTAGTTGACCCAGACATTTCTAAAGAGGATGAAAAGACCTTCAGGGCTATGCTTCCGGATTTTTGAGATTTTTCAAGATTACGCGATTAGGACACCGAACAGGGAACTTTATCGGTATAAGACCATAAAGTGAACATGTGACATCATCTTTGATGATGCAAAATCTGCATAAAGGGGGGGGGGAGGTCGGCAAGGTGAGTTGGAAGGCTAGGATTTTTCCATTTCATGCACTTTTAATCCAAGGGTCCAAAATTGATATGAAAAGGGTGAATAGTGTTTTGAAATTTGCCTATAAATAGGCTTCAACCTCTCTTCAAATTTTTCACACCAAGAATTTTGTCTAGTTCGGAAATTTGGAGGAGCAAAGGAAGAAGGAGGAGTCCGGAGAAAATTTGTAGCGAAGCCCTGAGTAAGTTCTTCGGTCCTTAGCTTTTAAGTTCTAGTTTTTGTTCGGTAGTTTTAGTAGAAATGTTAGTTAGATCTAGGAAGTATGAGATGAGATTCCTATTCTTATTTTTAAGCCTCATTGCATTGAAAGATGCCTGACGAGGTAAAAAAATAGTAGGGATTGAGTTTCTGAAAGTTAGGAGTCAAAGTAGCGAAGCTATGGCGAAATTTCGCCGATTAGTAAAAATAGGGGCAAAATGGTAATTTGTACCTAAAATGCCTGTTATGATGTTGGATATTGATAAACGTGATATTATCCTTATAGGATATCTGTGATCATCTACCGCTGTCTGTCGTACTGTAACACCCCAAAATCCATACCACAAATTATGTCGGATGACACTTGGTTTTAGAAAAAAGTCAACAGAACTTGAGGTGCTACATCAGAGTACTGCGGAAAATGTAGAGCAATGTACTAAAAATTTGGACAATATATGAGTAACTGAAATAAAAATACCCCGACATATGACGATGCCGAGCGTATGCTGGTATATTAAAAATTTCCCGAAGGAATAATCATGTGATACAATATACAGAGCTTTGTACAATTACATTTCACAAAAAGTAACTATACCAACTAGGCCAAGCCTTGACTAGACTTGGGGCAATGAACCTAACTCCGTTAACCGAACAGAATGGCCAGGTAAGTGTTTACCATGGGGGCCTCACCGAGTTCACGGGGACTGATTGGCACACCCACGTAGACTAGCCTTGCCTTCGGCACCAAACTATTCGAAGCAACTTCATTAGACCCATGCCTGACATTAGGCTCTGACGTTCTTCTTCCGGCACTTGCCTCGACCGGTGCATTACTACAACTCTGCTCTTTGGTTCCACTCTATGGCTCCGTCTACCGGTGCCTTCCCTGTTCCTGACATTTGGTCTAGTCATGTTGTTTCCCCCGCTCCCCGATCCTTGGTCCTCCAGACCCTGAAGCTTCAGCTGAGATCCAATTTACCCCATTGGATCTCAGGTAACGGTTAACCTTATGCTCAAATAAAACAGTATATAGACAACAGATATTCATGACATAACAGCAATGATCAATCCAGTCACATTGTATGATCATGTGATAACAACTACATTACCATGCAAAGTTATCCCTGGTTTGCAACATCCGTGCCACGATGTACAGTCGTGTCCTCAGCGCTAGGAAAACATAACGGCATTATTATGGCTATAACCCGTGTAAAGCTGTATCTATACTCGGTGACCCTAACAGAGTCTCTATCCGAAACGGTGACCCTAAACAGAGCCTCTATCCGTGAATGTATCTGTCACATATATGTATATGAGCAGCATAGAGTTACTGTTACAGTACGCGAACGTACCTTTGTTGACAATAGTACTTCTGATACGTTTGACAGAAAACCGTACTTTTGACGGAAAACAGCGGAACGTCCGACAGCGGCACGTCAGACAGTTGAACAACAGCGGAATGACGGCGGAACAGGATTACTGATATCCTATAATGATAATATCACTCGTATCAATATTTGACATCATGACAGCATTTTAGGTATAAATTACCGTTTTGCCCCTATTCCCCTAATCGGCGGAATTTCGCCAGCACTTCGCTACTTTGACTTTAATCTTCCAAAATTTTGCCAGAACTCCGACTCCATCATGATTTTCAAAATTCACACTTAAAATACCATTGGTGTTAGTTCTCTATGTGTTTTGATGATTAATAACAATTGTAAACAAGTACGAATGCTTTTAAAATGACAAAAGAGTCAAAATCACTCTGTCACCGCAAAACTCGAGCCTAACTAAGCAAACTCGAGTTTTCTGCAAACAGAGCTCATCAGATATTTTCAGCATAACGAACTCGAGCCCGAGTAAATAGACTCGAGCCTAAACCCTCATGATATAATAATAAAGAGTTTACAAACAAGTAAACTCGAGCCCGTATAGACAAGCTCGAGTTTTCCCATGGCGGGAAGTTTTCTAATTAAATTGTATCTCTTTAAACTCCGAGTTTATTCTTTTTGAGTAGAGTTCACTTGTTTCTATGGCTATAATTTAATGAACACTCGAGCCCAAGTATATGGACTCAAGCCTAATGCTTTTGTGTAGAGTTTACTCTATGGTTTGACAAACGAAGAAGAGTTTACAAAATAGGTAAACTCGAGCCCGTTATTACAAGCTCGAGTTTTCCCTTGCGCAGAGCTCCCAAGTTTTTCCTTCTTCTCAAACTCCGAGTTTAAGCTCAAACCTCCAGTTCACTTCAATAAGTCATGGAATAAATTAAGCTGAACTCGAGCCTAAGAATAATGAACTCGAGCCCTTCATCCGAAGAAAGAAAAGCAAGTGTACAAACTCCAGAGTTTATACTCGTGCTCCAGTCCACTCTAATCGAGCAACCAAAACTCTTAGGCATAAATAATGTTAAACTCGAGCCTAATCACTAATGGACTCGAGCCTGCTTATCTTGTGAGATATTACTCCAGGTGTTCATTCGACAAAAAGCTTAGAGAGTATTCGAACTCGAGCCTACCTTCGTGAACTCGAGTTCACATGGTGAAACAAAATACAAACTCCGAGTTTACATCAAACTCCGAGTTTGCTCTCACGAAAGATAAACCAGATACTCTAAAAGCCTTACGAACTCGAGCCCGACTTGGAGAACTCGAGTTTACCACTAAGCAAATATGATCGTTATTGATTTCATCCCGATTCTTTTGAACCGCAAAACTTACCATGTTTATACGAATTGATTGCATTCATTCAAACGTATTTAACTACTCTATATTGAGAATGTTTCGGTATTAAATTGGATCAAACGAATCATTGAATAAACGCGAAGAATCGAAGGCGTAATGATTTCACGCGTCCGGGAATTGAATCGGTGAAATTCAGGACCCAACGGCTATAATCCTCATCAAACTGAATTTCAAATGAAGAACATGCTAAGTTGAGAAGTAACGGTCACATAGCAACTCACCACTATATAAAGAGCTGATTACAAACTTAGAAGAACAACGAAAGATTAAGCAGAAACGAAAAGCAAGCTCAAGAGTTCTTATACATTCAGTTTTCTTTACGTATTGTATTTTGATATACAAAGAGCCTCAGTGTTTATCATTATCTTCTCTGTGAGAGAGATTTTATTCAAATTATTCATTCATTGTAAAAGATCTCAAGTCAAGGGGACTTGGAGATTGGGATTTCAGATTACAACTTGTAAGGGGGAGTGTATCCTAGAGAGGATAATCCTTGAGTACAGAGTGTGTATCTGAGTTAAGTCTTCCCTATCTCTTTACGTTTAGCTTCACTTGGGTGCAAAGTTATTATAAAAGTTTTAAAATCCCCAATTCACCCCCTCTTGGTGATTTCCTTTCGTTTTCATTTGGTATCGAGCCTCGTTGTCAATTTGAAGGATTAACATCCTAGACACAAAGATCCAATGGAAGGAATTCTACCGAGATGGAGCCTCAATCAACCGACCCCCGTGTTTCAATGGAGAACACTACTCATTCGGAAGGCTAAGTTCAGGGTCTATGTAATGGCCTCGAGTTTGGTTTGTGGAGGGTCTTTGAAAAGGAAACTATGTTCCTTCCTCGGTTGTAGCTGACATCAGAACTCCCAAGAAAGATGAAGAGTACGATGACAATGATAAGAAACAAGTCACTCTCAACATGAAGGCAATTCATATGCTCCAAAGTGCTCTTGGCCAAAAAGAGTATTTCAGAATCTGCACTTTGCCATCTGCTAAGCAAATGTGGGATGCTCTTGAAATAGCTCATGAAGGAACAACTGCGATCAAAGAAAATCGTATCAATACTCTCATGATCGAATACGATCTATTGCGATGAAGACCGGAGAATCTATTGGTGAATTTCAACTCGATTCACTCACCTGATCAATCAACTCACTGCCTTGGGAAAAGAATATGAACAACCTGCCCAAGTGAGGAAAATACTAAATATTCTCACCAAGGAATGGGAAGCCAAGGTCACTGCAATTGAAGAATCTCGAGGCGAATCAATGGCCTCCGTGGCAGCACTATTTGGCGCCTTTCGAATATGAGGGGAAGATCAAATTCAAAAGGGACTAAATGATATCAATGTCAAGAACAAGGGAATAGCTCTTAAAACCATCAAAGAAGTTAAATCGGATGACGATGAAGAAGATGAAGATGAAGATGGTGAGCTAGGAATGATGGTCCGAAGATTCAAGAAATTCTACAAAAAGGACCAATCTCACGAAGGTTTCACAAAGGAAATTCTAGCACGAAACTAAGCTGCAAAAGAGCTCTTATTTTCAAAAAGAAAAATCAAACTGTTAGAAGAACAAGTTCAAACGATTTCTACACCTATCTCTGCTTGTGAAAAGGAAAACTCTACTTGTTCTAATCATGATGCAAAACCAACTTATAATGAATTGTCTACTGAATACAAACTTGTTCAAAATGAATTTGATGAACTTGCTGAAAAATATTTTGGTTTAAAAAGGAAGAATACAACACTTGAACAACAAGTAGAAAATCTTTCGCCTCTGAAAATATCATATGTGATGAATGTTCTATTCGAAAAAGAAAAATGAATACCTTACAAAGACTCTTGAAAAATTCACTAGAGGAAGTGAAATGCTTGAGGTAATTTTGAAACAAAGAAAGATTTACAAATGACAAATCAGAATTGGTTACAAACCTGATTATGACAAAAGAAAGGCAAAAAGAAACATGGACAAAGATCTTACATGAATTATTTTCAAAAATCTGTCCATACCTCAAATCCTTTTGCACATTGCAACTATTGTAATAGAAAAGGTCATACTACTTCTTCATGTTTTCATAAGAAAGATAGATCAATCAAACCCGTAGGAAACTATCAATGGGTGCCTAAGGGATCCTATATGATTCCTAAGACACAAACTAACCCAAAAGGACCCAAAGAATATTGGGTACCTAAAAGATGATATCTCTTCTTATGCAGATTTGTCTTAGAGCATCAAATCCCAATAAGTGGTACATTGACAAGTGGATGCTCAAGACATATGACTGAGACCAATCCAAATTTGCTTCAATCAAACATAAGGATGGTGGCAAGGTAACATTTGGTGGAAATGAGTCCTAAGAATTGCTGGCATTGGCAAAATTGGAAATAGCAATGGACCTCAAATCAAAGATGTTTATCTTGTGGATGGATTATGTCACAACCTCCTCGGTGTGAGTCAAAGCACGGACAAAGGAAACCTAGTCATCTTTGATTCGAAGAATGTTTGATTGTAAGTAAGGATGCTCTCTCTTTAGATAGTATTAAATCCAAAGCATTATTCAGAGCTCCAAGAGAAGGTAATTGTTATACTCTTAATCTGTCTAAAAACAATTCTGATTCTGAAAAATGTTTTGTTGGTAACTTAGATGAAAGTTGGTTATGGCATAAACGCTTAGGGCATGTCAATATGATTCAACTTGATAAACTACAGAAAAAGGAATTGGTTATTGGTTTACCAAAACTGTCTTTTAAAAATGATATGATTTGTGATGCATGTCAAAAAGGTAAACAAACCAAATCTTCTTTCAAGTCGAAAACAGAAATATCAACTAATAGACCTCTCCAATTACTCCATATGGATTTAGTTGGACCAGCTAGAATAAAAAGCCTTGGCGGCAATCTTTATACATTGGTTATAGTAGATGATTTCTCAAGATTCACATGGGTAATTCTTTTATCATCAAAAGATAAAACATTTGATCAATTTATTGTGTTTGCCAAGAAGGTCCAAAACGAGAAAGGATTATCTATTGCAGGTATTCGTACAGATCATGGTGGAGAATTTGAGAATCATGCCTTTGGAGAATTCTGTGATAGTATGGGAATCAATCATAACTTCTCACTCAAGAACCCCACAAAAAATGGAGTTGTTGAAAGAAAGAATAGAGTGCTTACTTGAAATGGCAAGATCAATGCTAAATGAGAACCAAACATCTCAAGTGTTTTGGGCGATGCTATGAGCACCGCTTGTTACATATCAAACAGGGCATATCTCCGAAAGAAATTGGACAAAACTCCCTATGAACTCTACAAAGGAAGAAAACCCAACTTAGCTCACTTACATATCTTTGGATGTAAATGCTTCATCCACAATAATGGTAAGGACAGACTTGGGAAAATTTGATTCCAAAGCTGATGAAGGTATATTCTTGGGTTATTCAAGTAGAAGTAAAGCATATAGAGTTTATAATACTCATAATCACACTGTTGAAGAATCTATGCATATTAGTGAACGGACTCGAGCCTATTAGTGAACGGACTCGAGTTCGCGGGAGACAGAGAGCAACTCATCTCAGAGATCTTGACAGACTCGAGCCTATTAGTGAACGGACTCGAGTTCGAGGGAGACAGAGAGCAATCCACCTCAGAGAACCAGACAAAAACCAGAGAACATGGCGTCCAAACGATCTGCAACCCAAGATTCCAAATCCTCTGATCCTCAAGAACCCCAAACCGATCATACACAAATCTCTCAACGTCCTCCCAGGGTAAAATCGTTTCCCAAACGATTCAAGCATGGAATTGACAAGCAAATTCCTGGTATTCCTATTACCCAAGCCACTCCTGAAAACGAAAGGAAATCACCAAGAGGGGGGTGAATTGGGGATTTTAAAACTTTTATAATAACTTTGCACCCAAGCTGAAGCTAAACGTAAAGAGATAGGGAAGAAGAGCTTGACACATCGTATAAACATGGTAAGTTTTGCAGTTCAAAAGAATCAGGATGAAATCAGTAACGATCATATTTGCTTCCGTCTTAAACTCGAGTTCTCTAAGTCAGGCTCGAGTTCGTAAGGCTTTTTAGAGTATCTGGTTTGTCTTCTGAGATAGCAAACTCTAGAGTTTGATATAAACTCTGGAGTTTGTATTCTGTTTCACCATGTGAACTCGAGTTCACTAAGGTAGGCTCGAGTTCGAATACTCTCTAAGCTTTTTGTCGAATGAACACCTGGAGTAATATCTCACAAGTTAAGCGGCTCGAGTCCATTAGTGATTAGGCTCGAGTTTAACACTATTCATGCCTAAGAGTTTTGGTTGCTCGATTAGAGTGGACTGGAGCACGAGTATAAACTCCGGAGTTTGTACACTTGCTTTTCTTTCTTCGATGAAGGGCTCGAGTTCATTATTCTTAGGCTCGAGTTCAGCTTAATTTATTCCATGACTTATTGAAGTGAACTGGAGGTTTGAGCTTAAACTCGGAGTTTGAAAAGAAGGAAAAACTTGGGAGCTCTTCAAAGGAAAACTCGAGCTTGTAATAACAGCTCGAGTTTACCTATTTTGTAAACTCTTCTTCGTTTGTCAAACCATAGAGTAAACTCTACACAAAAGCATTAGGCTTGAGTCCATATACTTGGGCTCGAGTGTTCATTAAATTATAGCCATAGAAACAAGTGAACTCTACTCAAAAAGAATAAACTCTGGAGTTTAAAGAGATACAATTTAATTAGAAAACTTCCCGCCATGGGAAAACTCGAGCTTGTCTATACAGACTCGAGTTTACTTGTTTGTAAACTCTTTTTTATTATATCATGAAGGTTTAGGCTCGAGTCTATTTACTCATTTGTAAACAATTAACTCCTTTAAGAACACCGTTTTGATCATTTGAAATCATTGAAGCATAAATGTTCGGTGTAAATGCATCGAATCAGATTTTAACATTTAAACTTTGATTCTATCGAGTTAGCAACTTAACATAAATCATAACACATATTGTCATTGCATAAGCTAAAACATTCAATGGTTTACAAAATGACATTTAGAGTTTCAAGCATACATATATCTAAACAAAAGACAAATCAGCTTGACAACTTGACTTCTCCTTCTTTACTTCAACTCTTCTCCCCTTTGGCATCATCGAAAAGTGGAGGATGAGTTGAGATAGAGGTTGACTCGAAGAATAGGATCATGGGTAGATGGTTCAGGGGCTATGGAGGTTGGGATTTGTTCAGAAGAAGGTGGAGGTGCCGAAGAGCTAGGTCCAGCGGAATTGATGGACTGATTTTCTAAAATTTTGTCCATTTTGTCATGGAGGCTGGACATAGACACCAAAAGAGTGGAGATGCTTACTGAGTGATCTCCAATTTGATCCCCGAGACCTTGCACTTTATCTTTGATAATCTCATGTTCAAGAATGAGATCTTCTTGTGCATCAGAGAACTCCTCATATCCTTTCTTGACAGTGGTGAATCCCGATTCTATCTTGGAAGAAAGATCAGAAACAACTTGGGCAATGTAAGTCTTTATTCTTTCATCCAAATCAGAGGGAAAGGATTGTGGTGGAGGTGGTGCACTTTGAGCTTCTTGAACTCTAGATTGAGTAGCTCTGGTTCTAGTAGGTCTTGAGGGTGCTCTGGAATGATCACTTCCTTGATCAAAGCTTATCCTCATCAAATTTAGGATATGCTGGCCAAATTTGGCTGGTTTTTCGTGTTTCTCATTGGTGGTAAATACTGCACCTTTCATGAAACATAATCACCGAGATGAGACTCGCAAAGGGTATCTGGGATGTTTTTCTTCCATGGAAACGAAATTTGAACATCTCTTTAAAGATCCAATCTCCTATGTTATGAGGGACTTGATCTATGATAGAGGCAAAAATAGGGAAGTCCTTTTTGGCAAAGTGAGTGAAATTGCCTCCCTTTTGTACTAAGTTTCTAGTGTATATATACCAAGCAGCTCTTTGCTTAGGAGGCATCGATACGGAGTGAAATTCGAATATCTACAAGATCAGGTATAGGCTCATCGGGTCTGAGGAGTGAAAAATTTGCCTATTCGTATAATTTGGAGAAGCAACAGGAGGAGGATTTTGGATTTGGAGGAGGGAATTAAGGTATGCAGCAGTGATGGTTATCTGTTTTCCTCTAATGGATGTGGTAATCCTTTCCTCAACCAAATTTCTATCCGCATCCAATAAATTATCACTTTGCATACAATAGTAAAAGGTTTTAACAAAGGATGGACTATATGAGGCTCTAATGGATATGAGAGGTTCAAATTGTCTAAGCCAGTGGGTAAGATCAAGGTTACATTCCTCTTTTAAAGCATCTAGATTGACATACACGTAAGGGCAAAAACTCTTAGCCTCATAGTTTTCTTGGAATCGTATGGCATCCTCACCATATAGAGTGACATCCTCACTAGAGAATCCTTTAGGGATGGAGGAATGATTGTAAATTTCAAATAAGGCTGGGTTTTCTCTAGATACCTGAGGAACAGAGTGTTGTTGGTGATGGGAGGATGATTGAGCTTGAGAGCTAGTTTGACTAGTTGTGGTCTTTCGAGACTTGTGTATCTGTTCTTTGCCCCTTCGAGGTGGTGTGTCAGCAGTTGAAGCTTTCTTTGAGGTATTCATCTTGACTGTGGTTATTGGAGTGGCTTGGGTAATAGGAATACCAGGAATTTGCTTGTCAATTCCATGCTTGAATCGTTTGGGAAACGATTTTCTTCGGGGAGGACGTTGAGAGATTGGTGTATGATCGATTTGGGGTTCTTGAGGATCAGAGGATTTGGAATCTTGGGTTGCAGATCGTTTGGACGCCATGTTCTCTGGTTTTCGTTGGAGGAGATTGAGAGAAATTTTTGGGAGATTTTAGGTTTAGGCTCGAGGGTGAGATAGAGTGAAGACGAAAAGACAGGGTTTTAAAGAAATTTTATCGACGCAAACTCGAGTTCTTAAGTGTAGGCTCGAGTTTGTGTAACGTTACTTACCTGGAATTCAAGAGTGTATGTGTGAACCCTTGAAATTTCTTGCTAGGCTCGAGTCGATCACATCGTAGGCTCGAGTCCTGCGGTTCTCTCGAGGTGGATTGCTCTGCCTCCCTCGAACTCGAGTCTGTTCACTAATAGGCTCGAGTCCGTCAAGATCTCGAGATGAGTTGCTCTCTCTCCCGCGAACTCGAGTCCGTTCACTAATAGGCTCGAGTCGGTCTGAATTTCTGAGATGAGTTGCTCTCTGTCTCCCGCGAACTCGAGTCCGTTCACTAATAGGCTCGAGTCTGTCAAAATCTCGAGATGAGTTTCTCTGTCTCCCGCGAACTCGAGTCCGTTCACTAATAGGCTCGAGTTTGGCGTCCTGATAGTTGCATTTCTTGCTGGTTCTTTCGAGCTCGAGTCTGTCTTTGGTAGGCTCGAGTTTGTGACAGCTTTACTTGCACTCGATTGTTTGGGATTTTGATTTCAATATACATCCTGCACAAAACATATCTACATACTCCGATGCTTAAGTTAGTGGACAATAATCATAAAAAAAACATAACTAACATTTGAATTACTTACAACTCATTGGGATTTACCATTCCCAATTCTCTTCTTATGAACACAAATTGTTCTTTTGCTAGTGGCTTGGTGAAGATATCAGCGAGTTGCAAGTGAGTTGGGATGAACATGACTTTGACATCCTTCTTTTGAACATGATCTCTTATGAAGTGATGTCTGACATCAATATGTTTGGTTCTAGTGTGTTGAACAGATTCTTTGCCAAACTTATTGTGCTTGTGTTGTCACAAAGAATTGGGATTTCTTTGAGATGAACTCCCAAATCACACAATTGTTGTTTGAGCCAAAGAACTTGAGCACAACAACTTGAGGCAGCAACATACTCAGCTTCAGTGGATGACACAACCACCGTGGTCCGCTTTTGCTGAACCAAGACACTAATGATCCTCCAAAGAACTCACATTGACCACTTGTGCTTTTTCGTCGGTCTTGTATCCCGCATGATCCGAATCGGTATAGGCTACTAAGTGTTCATGTTGATCTTTGGGAAACCATAATCCAAGAGTCTTTGTATCGGCAAGATATCTAAAAATTCTTTTAACATGTTCAAAGATGTGACTCCATGGGGCAGATTGGAATCTAGCACACATTCCAACACTCGAATTGAATGTCTGGACGACTTGCCGTAAGATAGAGTAATGATCCAATCATTCCTCTATACTTAGTGATGTTGAAGTTAGTCCCCTTTTCATCGGCATCCGAGTTGCGGTTGAACTCATTGGAGTATCTGCTCCATTACAATCAGCTAGACCATATTTTTTAATAGATCTTTCGAGATACTTGGTCTGGGAAATGAAGATTCCATCATGGCGTTGCTTGATTTGAAGTCCAAGGAAGTAATTAAGTTCTCCCATCATGGACATTTCAAATTCTCCCCGCATTGTCTTGGCAAATTCTTCACACATAGTATCATTAGTAGCACCAAAAATAATATCATCAACATAAATTTGAGCTATTAACACATCACCAAGTTTATTCTTCTTTATAAAGAGAGTTGTATCTGCTTTTCCTCTAACAAATCCTTGATCAAGAAGGAAAGTGCTTAACCTCTCATACCAAGCTCTAGGAGCTTGCTTAAGACCATATAAGGCTTTCTTGAGGTGATAAACATGATCTGGATGATGTTCATTTTGAAAACCTGGAGGTTGTTCTACATAAACTTCCTCCCGTATAAAACCATTTAAAAAGGCGGATTTTACATCCATTTGAAAAAGTTTGAATCCTTTAACACAAGCAAAGGCTAGAAGAACTCTTATAGCTTCCAATCTTGCTACTGAGCATAAGTTTCTTCATAATCAATTCCTTCTTCTTGATTATAGCCTTTTGCAACTAGCCTTGCTTTATTTCGAATGATTATGGCGGATTCATCACATTTATTTTTGAATACCCATTTAGTACCAATGACCGGATGGTCTTTAGGTCTGGGCACCAAGTCCCAAACTTGGTTTCTTTCAAATTGATGTAATTCCTCTTGCATTGCTATAACCCAATCATTGTCTGAAAGGGCTTCATCAATCTTAGAGGGTTCAATTTTCGAAATGAAAGCTGAAAAAGTAACTTCATTCAAAGTGCTTTTTCTCGGTTCTTACTCCTTGATTTGCATCACCTATCACTTGATCCAGAGGATGACTCCTACCGTATCTCCATGATTTTGGTTGAGTTTGAACACTGTTTTCATAAGCATTTTCACAATGTTTTTCGGTTTAATCATCTTGCAAATCTTTTTCCGTATTTGTTGAAATAGAAGTTTGGTTTGTTACAGAAAATCATCATCATCATCCAAGGACTTGTTAGATTTAGTTTCACGAAAACAATATGCATAGATTCTTCAACGGTGTGATTACGAGTATTATAAACTCTATATGCTTTACTTCTACTTGAATAACCCAAGAATATACCTTCATCGCCTTTGGAATCAAATTTTCCCAAGTCAGTCCTTACCATTATTGTGGATGAAGCATTTACATCCAAAGATATGTAAGTGAGCTAAGTTGGGTTTTCTTCCTTTGTAGAGTTCATAGGGAGTTTTGTCCAATTTCTTTCGGAGATATGCCCTGTTTGATATGTAACAAGCGGTGCTCATAGCATCACCCAAAACACTTGAGATGTTTGGTTCTCATTTAGCATTGATCTTGCCATTTCAAGAAGCACTCTATTCTTTCTTTCAACAACTCCATTTTGCTGTGGGGTTCTTGGAGCCGAGAAGTTATGATTGATTCCCATACTATCACAGAATTCTCCAAAGGCATGATTCTCAAATTCTCCATCATGATCCGTACGAATACCGCAATAGATAATCCTTTCTCGTTTTGGACCTTCTTGGCAAACACAATAAATTGATCAAATGTTTTATCTTTTGATGATAAAAGAATGACCCATGTAAATCTTGAGAAATCATCTACTATAACCAATGTATAAAGATTGCCGCCAAGGCTTTTTACTCTAGCCGGTCCAACTAAATCCATATGGAGTAATTGGAGAGGTCTATTAGTTGATATTTCGTTTTCGACTTGAAAGAAGATTTGGTTTGTTTACCTTTTGACATGCATCACAAATCATATCATTTTTAAGAGAAAGTTTTGGTAAACCAATAACCAATTCCTTTTTCTGTAGTTTATCAAGTTGAATCATATTGACATGTCCTAAACGTTTATGCCATAACCAACTTTCATCTAAGTTACCAACAAAACATTTTTCGAATCAATTGTTTTTAGACAGATTAAGAGTATAACAATTACCTTCTCTTGGAGCTCTGAATAATGCTTTGGATTTAATACTATCTAAAGAGAGAGCATCCTTACTTACAATCAAACATTCTTCGAATCAAAGATGACTAGGTTTCCTTTGTCCGTGCTTTGACTCACACCGAGGAGGTTGTGACATAATCCATCCACAAGATAAACATCTTTGATTTGAGGTCCATTGCTATTTCCAATTTTGCCAATGCCACCAATTCTTCCGGACTCATTTCCACCAAATGTTACCTTGCCACCATCCTTATGTTTGATTGAAGCAAATTTGGATTGGTCTCAAATCATATGTCTTGAGCATCCACTGTCAATGTACCACTTATTGGGATTTGATGCTCTAAGACAAATCTGCATAAGAAGAGATATCATCTTTTAGGTACCCAATATTCTTTGGGTCCTTTTGGGTTAGTTTGTGTCTTAGGAATCATATAGGATCCCTTAGGCACCCATTGATAGTTTCCTACGGTTTGATTGATCTATCTTTCTTATGAAAACATGAAGAAGTAGTATGACCTTTTCTATTACAATAGTTGCAATGTGCAAAAGGATTTGAGGTATGGACAGATTTTTGAAAATAATTCATGTAAGATCTTTGTCCATGTTTCTTTTTGCCTTTCTTTTTGTCATAATCGTGTTTGTAACCAATTCCCGATTTGTCATTTGTAAATCTTTGTTTGTTTCAAAATTACCTCAAGCATTTCACTTCCTCTAGTGAATTTTTCAAGAGTCTTTGTAAGGTATTCATTTTTCTTTTTCAGAATAGAACATTCATCACATATGATATTTTCAGAACTCGAAAGATTTTCTACTTGTTGTTCAAGTGTTGTATTCTTCCTTTTTAAACCAAAATATTTTTCAGCAAGTTCATCAAATTCATTTTGAACAAGTTTGTATTCAGTAGACAATTCATTATAAGTTGGTTTTGCATCATGATTAGAACAAGTAGAGTTTTCCTTTTCACAAGCGAGAGATAGGTGTAGAAATCGTTTGAACTTGTTCTTCTAATAGTTTGATTTTTCTTTTTGAAAATAAGAGCTCTTTTGCGCTTTTCTTAAATTCGGTATAAAGAGAATCATATGTTGAAGATAATTCATCATAAGGTAAATCGAATTACTTACCTCTTCGTTTTCTGATTCCTCTTGAGCCACAAGGCGTAGATTGGCACTTTGTTCCTCTTCCTTCATCATCTTCATCGATGAGCTGTTGCCCCATATAGCTGATACATAAGCTCTTTTCTTGAACTTATTGAATTTCTTTTCTTTGTTTTTCAGCTGCGGACATTCTGATTTGATGTGGCCTGGTTTCTCACATTCATAGCATATAATTGGTTTCTTAGTCTTGAGCTTGCTTTTCGTTTCTGCTTAATCTTTCGTTGTTCTTCTAAGTTTGTAATCAGCTCTTTATATAGTGGTGAGTTGCTATGTGACCGTTACTTCTCAACTTAGCATGTTCTTCATTTGAAATTCAGTTTGATGAGGATTATAGCCGTGGGTTCCTGAATCCTCACGATTCAATTCTGGACGCGGTGAAATCATTCTTTTTGTCGAATGAACACCTGGAGTAATATCTTACAAGTTAAGCAGGCTCGAGTTCATTAGTGATTAGGCTCGAGTTTAACACTATTCATGCCTAAGAGTTTTGGTTGCTCGATTAGAGTGGACTGGAGCATGAGTATAAACTCTGGAGTTTGTACACTTGCTTTTATTTCTTCAGATGAAGGGCTCAGTTCATTATTCTTAGGCTCAGTGTCTGCTTAATTTATTCCATGGCTTATTGAAGTGAATCTGAGGTTTGAGCTTAAACTTCACGGAGTTTGAAAAGAAGGGAAAAGTTTGGGAGTTTCTCTTACCAAGGGAAAACTCGAGCTTGTAATAGCAGCCTCGAGTTTACTCTATTTTGTAAACTCTTCTTCGTTTGTCAAACCATAGAGTAAACTC
Source organism: Acacia pycnantha (assembly GCA_025563575.1). NCBI lineage: Eukaryota > Viridiplantae > Streptophyta > Magnoliopsida > Fabales > Fabaceae > Acacia > Acacia pycnantha. The sequence goes on along the minus strand of JAMWYP010000318.1, from coordinate 6,222 downwards.
ACACAAAAGCATTAGGCTTGAGTCCATATACTTGGGCTCGAGTGTTCATGTAAATTATAGCCATAGAAACAAGTGAACTCTACTCAAAAGAATAAACTCGGAGTTTAAAGAGATACAATTTAATTAGAAAACTTCCCGCCATGGGAAAAACTCGAGCTTGTCTATATGCACTTGAGTTTACTTGTTTGTAAACTTCTTTATTATTATATCATGAAGGTTTAGGTTTGAGTCTATTTACTCGTGCTCGAACTTGTTATGCTGAAAATATCCCTGATGAGCTTCCTCATTTGCGTAAAACCTCGAGTTTGCTTAGTTGAGGCTCTAGTTTTGCGTGACAAAGTGATTTTGACTCTTTTTGTCATTTTAAAACCATTCGTACTTGTTTACAGCTTGTTACTACAACTCGCTCTTTGGATTCCACTCTATGGCTCCGTCTACCGGTGCCTTCCCTCTTCCTGACATTTGGTCTAGTCATGTTGTTTCCCCCGCTCCCCGATCCTTGGTCATCCAGACCAGATAGCTTAGCCGAGATCCAATTTACTCCCATTGGATCTCGGAAATAACAGCTTAACCTTATGCTCAAATAAAATAAAAGATATAGACAACAGATATTCATGACATAACAAAGAATGATCAATCCAATGCATTGTATGATCATGTGATAACAACTACATTACCATGCAAAGTTATCCCTGGTTTGCAACATCCGCGCTACCACGATATCTGATCGTGTCCTCGCCGTTAGGAAAACATAACGGCATTATTATGGCTATAACCCGTGTAAAGTCGTATCTATACTCGTGACCTCTAACAGAGTCTCTATCCTAAACGGTGACCCTAAACAGAGCCTCTATCCGTGAATGTATCTCACACATATATGTATATGAGCAGCATAGAGTTATCAAGTATAAAGATGCGAAGCGTACCTTTGTTGACAATAGTACTTCGGGATACGTTTGATGAAAACCGCATTTTGACTTGGAAAATGAATGGACCATTCGATACAGCACGCTTGATGCAGCTTGAACAACAATGCTAGGAATGACGGCGAACAGATTTTATCGATATCCTATAATGATAATATCACTCAGATCAATATTTGACATCATGACGAGCATTTTAGGTATAAATTACTGCTTTGCCCCTATTCCCTAATCGGCTAATTTCACCAAAGACGCTTATTTTGACTTTAATCTTCCAAAATTTTGCCCGAACTGACTCCATCATGATTTTCAAAATTCACACTTAAAATACCATATTGGTGTTAGTTCTCTATGTGTTTTGATGATTAATAACAATTGTAAACAAGTACGAATGCTTTTAAAATGACAAAAGAGTCAAAATCACTGTCACCGCAAAACTTCGAGCCTAACTAAGCAAACTCGAGTTTTTACTGCAAACAGAGAGCTCATCGAGGATATTTTCAGCATAACGAACTCGAGCCTGAGTAAATAGACTCGAGCCTAAACCTTCATGATATAATAATAAAGAGTTTACAAACAAGTAAACTCGAGCCCGTTATAGACAAGCTCGAGTTTTCCCATGGTAAGGGAAGTTTTCTAATTAAATTGTATCTCTTAAACTCCGTAGTTTATTCTTTTTGAGTGAGAGTTCACTTGTTTCTATGGCTATAATTTAATGAACACACGAGCCCAAGTATATGGACTCAAGCTTTAATGCTTTTGTGTAGAGTTTACTCTATGGTTTGACAAACGAAGAAGAGTTTACAAAATAGGTAAACTCGAGCCTGTTATTACAAGCTCGAGTTTTCCCTTGGCAGAGAGCTCCCAAGTTTTTCCTTCTTTTCAAACTCCAGAGTTTAAGCTCAAACCTCCAGTTCACTTCAATAAGTCATGGAATAAATTAAGCTGAACTCGAGCCTAAGAATAATGAACTCGAGCCCTTCATCTGAAGAAAGAAAAGCAAGTGTACAAACTCCAGAGTTTATACTCGTGCTCCATCCACTCTAATCGAGCAACCAAAACTCTTAGGCATGAATAGTGTTAAACTCGAGCCTAATCACTAATGGACTCGAGCCCAGCTTATCTTGTGAGATATTACTCGGTGTTCATTCGACAAAAAGCTTAGAGAGTATTCGAACTACGAGCCTACCTTCGTGAACTCGAGTTCACATGGTGAAACAAAATACAAACTCAGAGTTTACATCAAACTCCGCAGTTTGCTCTCTGAAGATAAACCAGATACTCTAAAAAGCCTTACGAACTCGAGCCCCACTTGGAGAACTCGAGTTTAAGACGGAAGCAAATATGATGGTTATCGATTTCATCCGATTCTTTGAACTGCAAAACTTACCATGTTTATACGAATTGATTGCATTCATTCAAACGTATTTAACTTACTCTCTATATTGAGAATGTTTCGGATATTAAATTGGATCAAACGAATCATTGAATAAAGCGAAGAATCGAGAAGGCGAGAATGATTTCACGCGTCCAGAATTGAGATCGGCTGAAATTCAGGACCCAACGGCTATAATCCTCATCAAACTGAATTTCAAATGAAGAACATGCTAAGTTGAGAAGTAACGGTCACATAGCAACTCACCACTATATAAAAGCTGATTACAAACTTAGAAGAACAACGAAAGATTAAGCAGAAACGAAAAGCAAGCTCAAGAGTTCTTATACATTCAGTTTTCTTTCTGTATTGTATTTTGATATACAAAGAGCCTCGGTGTTTATCATTATCTTCTCTGTGAGAGAGATTTTATTCAAATTATTCATTCATTGTAAAAGATCTCAAGTCAAGGGACTTGGAGATTGGGATTCAGATTACAACTTGTAAGGGGGAGTGTATCCTAGAGAGAGGATAATCCTTGAGTACAGAGTGTGTATCTGAGTTAAAGTGATAGTAGAAAAACCCAGAGAGTCTGGGATTGGACGTAGGTCAAGAATTTAGACCGAACCAGGATAAACTTTTACGTGTCAAGCTCTTTCTTCCCTATCTCTTTACGTTTAGCTTCAACTTGGGTGCAAAGTTATTATAAAAGTTTTAAAATCCCCAATTCACCCCCCTCTTGGTGATTTCCTTTCGTTTTCATTTGTACGTGAGCCTCGTTGTCAATTTGAAGGATTAACATCCTAGACACAAAGATCCAATAGGAAGGAATTCTACCAGATGGAGCCTCAATCAACCGAATTCTGGTTTCAATGGAGAACACTACTCATTCTCGAAGGCTAAGTTCAGTGGTCTATGTAATGGCCTCTCGAGTTTGGTTTGTGGAGGGTCTTTGAAAAGGAAACTATGTTCCTTCCTCGGTTGTGGTGACATCGAACTCCCAAGAAAGAAGAAGAGTACGATGACAATGATAAGAAACAAGTCACTCTCAACATGAAGGCAATTCATATGCTCCAAAGTGCTCTTGGCCAAAAGAGTATTTCAGGAATGCACTTTGCCATCTCGCTAAGCAAATGTGGGATGCTCTTGAAATAGCTCATGAAGGAACAAATGCGATCAAAGAAAATCGTATCAATACTCTCATGACTGAATACGATCTATTGCAGATGAAGACCGGAGAATCTATTGGTGAATTTCAACTCAGATTCACTCACCTGATCAATCAACTCATTGCCTTGGGAAAAGAATATGAACAACCTGCCCAAGTGAGGAAAATACTAAATATTCTCACCAAGGAATGGGAAGCCAAGGTCACTGCAATTGAAGAATCTCGAGGCGAATCAATGGCCTCCATGGCAGCACTATTTGGCAGCCTTTCTGATATGAGGGAAGATCAAATTCAAAAAGGGACTAAATGATATCAATGTCAAGAACAAGGGAATAGCTCTTAAAACCATCAAAGAAGCTAAATCAGATGACGATGAAGAAGATGAAGATGAAGATGGTGAGCTAGGAATGATGGTCCGAAGATTCAAGAAATTCTACAAAAAGGACCAATCTCACAGAAGGTTTCACAAAGGAAATTCTAGCCTGAAAACTAAGAAACCAATTATATGCTATGAATGTGAGAAACCGTGCCACATCAAATCGTAATGTCCGCAGCTGAAAAACAAAGAAAAGAAATTCAATAAGTTCAAGAAAAGAGCTTATGTATCAGCTATATGGGGCAACAGCTCATCTGATGAAGATGAGGCAGAAGAGGAACAAAGTGCCAATCTCTGCCTTGTGGCTCAAGAGGAATCAGACAACGAAGAGGTAAGTAATTCTGATTTACCTTATGATGAATTATCTTCAACATATGATTCTCTTTATACTGAATTTAAGAAAACTGCAAAAGAGCTCTTATTTTCAAAAAAGAAAATCAAACTATTAGAAGAACAAGTTCAAACGATTTCTACACCTATCTCGCTTGTGAAAAGGAAAACTCTACTTGTTCTAATCATGATGCAAAACCAACTTATAATGAATTGTCTACTGAATACAAACTTGTTCAAAATGAATTTGATGAACTTGCTTTGAAAAATATTTTGGTTTAAAAAGGAAGAATACAACACTTGAACAACAAGTAGAAAATCTTTAAGTTCCTGAAAATATCATATGTGATGAATGTTCTATTCTGAAAAAGAAAAATGAATACCTTACAAAGACTCTTGAAAAATTCACTAGAGGAAGTGAAATGCTTGAGGTAATTTTGAAACAAAGAAAGATTTACAAATGACAAATCAGGGTTGGTTACAAACCCGATTATGACAAAAAGAAAGGCAAAAGAAACATGGACAAAGATCTTACATGAATTATTTTCAAAAATCTGTCCATACCTCAAATCCTTTTGCACATTGCAACTATTGTAATAGAAAAGGTCATACTACTTCTTCATGTTTTCATAAGAAAGATAGATCAATCAAACACAGCAGGAAACTATCAATGGGTGCCTAAAGGGATCCTATATGATTCCTAAGACACAAACTAACCCAAAAGGACCCAAAGAATATTGGGTACCTAAAAGATGATATCTCTTCTTATGCAGATTTGTCTTAGAGCATCAAATCCCAATAAGTGGTACATTGACAGGTGGATGCTCAAGACATATGACTTGAGACCAATCCAAATTTGCTTCAATCAAACATAAGGATGGTGGCAAGGTAACATTTGGTGGAAATGAGTCCGGAAGAATTGCTTTGGCATTGGCAAAATTGGAAATAGCAATGGACCTCAAATCAAAGATGTTTATCTTGTGGATGGATTATGTCACAACCTCCTCGGTGTGAGTCAAAGCACGGACAAAGGAAACCTAGTCATCTTTGGATTCAAGAATGTTTGATTGTAAGTAAGGATGCTCTCTCTTTAGATAGTATTAAATCCAAAGCATTATTCGAGCTCCAAGAGAAGGTAATTGTTATACTCTTAATCTGTCAAAAAACAATTTCGATTCGAAAAATGTTTTGTTGGTAACTTAGATGAAAGTTGGTTATGGCATAAACGTTTAGGACATGTCAATATGATTCAACTTGATAAACCTAAAAGGAATTGGTTATTGGTTTACCAAAACTTTCTTTTAAAAATGATATGATTTGTGATGCATGTCAAAAGGTAAACAAACCAAATCTTCTTTCAAGTCAGCAAATATCAACTAATAGACCTCTCGATTACTCCGTATGGATTTAGTTGGACCGGCTAGAATAAAAGCCTTGGCGGCAATCTTTATACATTGGTTATAGTAGATGATTTCTCAAGATTTACATAGGTAATTCTTTTATCATCAAAAGATAAAACATTTGATCAATTTATTGTGTTTGCCAAGAAGGTCCAAAGCGAGAAAGGATTATCTATTGCGGGTATTAAATACGGATCATGGTGGAGAATTTGAGAATCATGCCTTTGGAGGATGCAGCGTGATAGTATGGGAATCAATCATAACTTCTCGGCTCAAGAACCCGGCAAAAATGGAGTTGTTGAAAGAAAGAATAGAGTGCTTCTTGAAATGGCAAGATCAATGCTAAATGAGAACCAAACATCTCAAGTGTTTGGGTGATGCTATAATGCTTGCTTGTTACATATCAAGCCGGCATATCTCCGAAGAAATTGGACAAAACTCCCTATGAACTCTACAAAGGAAGAAAACCCAACTTAGCTCACTTACATATCTTTGGATGTAAATGCCATCCACAATAATGGTAAGGACGGCTTTGACACAAGATTCCAAAGCTGATGAATGTATATTCTTGGGTTATTCAATTAGAAGTAAAGCATATAGAGTTTATAATACTCATGATCCCACCTTGTTGAAGAATCTATGCATATTAG